>VXBZ01010783.1:1138998-1257331 GCA_013399135.1 Heliornis fulica
GGCGGCAGGAGCCGCTTTGGCCGAAGCCGGCTTGGCCGGGGCGGTCGGAGCCTCGACTAGCTCCCCGCGTTGGAGGCGGCGGCGGCGGCTCCGCTTAAGCTTACGCTTCTCCTTCCTCGCGTCCCGACGGCTCTTGCGGTTCTGTCTCTCCGAGTCTCTCAGCAGGGAGAGCGACGGGTGGTCGCCAGCTGCCTGTACAAACTCTTGCACCGAATTCCGCAGCCTGTCCAACTTCCCGCCGCGACGAGCGCGGGCGGCCCCTGGACGCTTCATCTTCCTCTCAGCCACGCCGCGCTTGGGCGCTGCCATCTTGGGGAAGAGCCGACCTGCGTCTTCCGCCGCGCCGTCGCCATTTGGGGCAGCAGCGCCCCCTGACGGCATGGTCCCGAGGCGGCAGGAACTTGGTTGTCAGCCGTACCAGAGCGGCTCTCACTGACACCTCAAGGACACCGGAGCTGAGGGACATCAGTACACCTGGCCTGCCCAGTCTCCCACTTTAAGCATCTGCCAGCGTTGCCAAGCTCAGGTGATTTTCTGAGAATGCCAGAGGCAACGTCCACATCTGTGGCTTCTACCCAGTGCTAACTTCTCTTGGGTTGTTTCTGTTCATGGCAACGAACAAGTCAAACTGATGCGGCTGCTGGTACCAGTGGCCACTGCCACAGGGATGAGATCTTTCCCACACTGCCCGGCCTGACACGCATAGTAAAATGACAACTTGTCATTTAATGTGTGATGAGAGGGAATTAAATGTCCCATGGCAGATTGCTGATGTCAGCAGGATTTGCTGGATCTTATTTTTAGTCTCTGGTGTAATTTAGGTTTATGCAACCTGCAGGGTGTGTGTGTCTGACCCTGTGTTTGTGTCCTCTCCTCCCACCACCTTTGAAATCTAGTGTGAGTTTGCGTCATGGCTGGCAGATGCTTGGAGTTAGCTGAAACACTGAATTTCCCAAAGTTTCATTAAAATAGATGGCTGGGTAGAGGAAAGAATTTTTCAGCTGAGCAATGTGCCACAATATGAGCTTAGACCTTAGCAGATACTAGAAAACACAAATGGGAGCCAGCACACATGACCCAGTTTCAGAAAAAGGGTCAGTCTTAAATCTCCTATTGGGACCAAATCCATAGGAAGTCAGGCTTCACTGTTTTTTCTTTGGTGTTGCACTCCTGACCTCTCTTGAACAATGAAGTACTATTCAGGACTTATGTTTTACCTGAAAATTTAATATGTCTTTATTATTCATAAGATTATTTTTGTCTTTCTATGCATGTTTCCATATTCTCTCATTACGTCATATGTCCTAGATGACCCAGCTTTCAAGGCTGATGCATAATGAATCTTTCACCCTTGGTGACAAAATGTGTAGCATTGATTTGTCAAGGCATTCCTTTTTGCTACATTTTAAACTATATATTATGCTACAATTTATTGCTGGGCCGCTCTTTATTCATGCATGGACAGCTCATGCATTTTGCCTCCTATTTATAGATTTATTGATAACAGTAATACAGCAGCATGACAGAATGCTAGATAAATACAGCTGAATGTAATCTGAGAAAATATTAGATGCTTTTAAAACTTCAAGATTTGCATCTTCCTTCTGTCTCATCATGTAATTTGTCATTGAGGACAACAGAGCTCTCCAGTAATGGGAAATTTCATGTATCTTCAAAGAAGGAAGATGTCAATATTTGCCTTCTCCAGTATTTTATGTCACAAAGCAAAATGTAAAAGGCATGTATTTTGCTGAACTCCATAGTCCCAAGTGTGGGTGAAAATGGGCGTGCTACTTTTGCAAAAAAATATATGAATTATTATCACCTGTTTGTGAAGTAGAAATAATTCCTAAGAATTAAAGCAAAAATTCAGATAAAATATAAACACAATAATCAAGAGAAGGTAACATCTAAAGAAATACCAATCTGCTTAATAGACTAATTCAGCATTCAAATCTAGTGAGACCATATCTAAATAAATACATTACAACAAACATTTCTGATACTAATTCAGAATATTGTGGTTCTTTATTTTACATTTACCAATGTGGTGCCATCTTAAAATCTAAAATATGAATAATTAGAAACTGCTCTTCAAACTTTCCTGTGTTGTCTAAATACTAAAAAAGGAGAGAAATCTAATTTTTTCCATTTTATAAATTTTACATTTAGATTTCTGTGTCATATGGGCATCACTTACCAATTAGAAATTCTGAACAGAGGGAACATTTTGTAATTGTTCTTTCTTTTGACAGTGATCCCGCAGCAGAGAACAACCCGCAAGGGCAGGTTTCGCATTTAGAATGAAAGTGAACATAATGGCATGATTCACTGGAAATGAAAGTTCATACAGAATTGTTGTTCATACAGAAATTTTGCTTCCTGCTGAGATAATCTTTGTCAACAGATTTCCTTTCCTATTAAATTATATTAATAGATTTTTTTTTTCCCTCAGCAGAATGAGTGGAACCCAAGTCCTTTAGCTGTTTGTCTGCTATTGTCTCCTGGTCACCTCCCACATGCCATGAAAATGTGATTTAGTGCCTATGCATAGGTAGATTCTGTCTCTTGTAATTTGCAACTGTTCAAAATACTGTACTATTTATCACCACAGGAAATAGCAAAGCAACACCAGGAAGACATTTTAGACTGAGCTCACAGGGTCATTCTTTGTTCTTATCAATGGAGAAAACAGCCTGATTCATATAACAATATAATTTTACCTCCAAAGACTTTTTTGATTACGCAGACTGAAAGATTCATGCCAGAGTGAATTTATTCTAAGCTGTGAGAGTCTCAGAATAGTGCAAGTTAGTTGAAGACTCAGCTGTGAGTCTCTAGCATGGCATGCATGGTTTCCCCCCATGTCATACAGTCACATTGAGATCAGCAGAACTGAAATTTGGTCGGCTGCCAGAGATTGTGGCAGAATATTTTTTCCTCTGGAAAACATTTTCCAAAGTTTCAAGGCTGTAAAAAGCTGTTGGCTCTTCAAATGTGATTCTGTTCTATCTATTTCAGAAGGTGTTGGTAGGCAAGGAAGGTGATTTCCTTTCTGTTTTAAAGATACATCCCTGTTGTTCAGAGCTTGGTTTGGTTTGGGTTTTGTTTTTTATTTTATTAGGCATTATAAAAACTGAACTACACAAATACCTTAAAAAATGAATTTAAACCTAGAAGAACCTAGGAAGTCCTGAACTTACTCCCACAGTTTCCACAGTCTTTGATCCTGACCTTGGGCTGATTGTTTATGTTCTCTATGCTACTTTTGTACCAAAGGAGTTTCCATAACTCATCCTGAGACTAAGGCCATGCAAATAGATCCTCCTGTATCTTCAGGGTTGTCTGCTGTGCCTGTTTACCTCCACATCATCTTTCTTTAAGGGGCCTTATTGTTGCTTCCTTTCTGGAGCTACCCCAGCAGATCTGCTGACTGAAAGCTGCTTGCCGAGTTTTTCTTTAAATTACTTTCTTTTAGTAACCATATCAATGCCCTTTCAGTTGGTGCTGGCTAATGGTACTCCTCAAAAGAGATTTAGAGTTAGTTTAACCTAATTGAGGCTGTTTTGACTAAGAAAAATTAGGAAGTAACCATAGGAGTAGGTCTGCAAGATGCAAGGGTCTGTCTGTAGTTTCCTCCTGTCTCCGCCAAACAAGCAGCTGAAAGCGGTAACTTCAGCTGGCAAAACTAGAGTATGGGGAAGATGTGTATTCACTGACTTTAATCATTAATGTCTTTTAGTTTATTGGAAGGAAGGAGTGGGTACTAAAGGTTATTATTTAGATAAATGATCCAAAAGACACGCATTAAAAAGACAGATATGCTGGGTGAAAGCAGAAACCCATTTCCCCAATCCATTAGCATTTTTAGTTTTAAACTATAAGGAGATTATCTAATACGTGACACAAGGATGACTGAAAAAATGTAATCGGGTGACTTTCTTGTTATTAAAAGGAAGAGGTAGGTTGCAACTAAAATGAGCTTTTAAATTAGTGCTTTGTGCACATCACCGTTAAAAAAACACAATTATAAATCAGGATAACATCATTGATCAAAGTCCCACATTATGGCACTCTGCATTTCCTATATGAAATTTTTATAATCAAAGTTTCTGTGCCAAGAAATTTAAGTCTCTATGGGAGACTTAACTCTATGCTGAACACTGACCTTATCTAAGGAACACTTACATTATATTGTCATTTATAAGGCAGTTTTCATTACAAAAATGTAAATATTTTTAAAGGGACATTTAATTTTCCTTTTCTTCCTTCTTTATTGTTAATTGTTTAGATTTAACATACCAATTGTGATTCTATTCCTTGAGGATTACTTTTCATTTTTCTTATTTACTTCTTTCATTCTGACATAGCAACTCTAAAAAAGAATGCTTGGAAGTAGGAGTAACATTCTGGGATAAATACCTATGAATACTTGAATTCAACAAACAGACCCCTGAAATGAACAATGAGCTGTTACTTTGTTAAAATCACCTTTTCCTGTTTATCTATAAAAAGTGAAAACAATGGCAAGAATAATATTGTGCCACTGACACAGGAGCAATTGCACCAGTAGTACTGTGCAGCATTACTATTAATCCCACTATTAACACTATTTTTGTATACATGGTGTAACGTAATTGTTTTCTGGGACAATTAATTTCCAGGAGCTTTTTCTAGCTCAGTGGGGTGTTCCTAGCAATTAACAAAAGTCTTACTCTGTTTCTCCTGAGGCTTTGCAAAACATGCAAAATATGGTATGTATCTGAGCCAAATGCAATCAAATTTCTGAAGGTCTTTAGAGGATGACGGCAAACTTTGGATCTGGTAACTTGTACTGTAATGATATTAATTTATACATGTTAGTTTCCAATCTACATCTTCATCTTGGTTTCTGTGCTGCATTATGTTATTGTTTGTGATATAGCATTAATTTAATATACAGTTCCCGTTCAGGAAATCTACTTAACCTGGCCATGACCTGAGTGCGGCAGTGGACAGTGCATACCACATCTCAAAGGCTATTCTCTCAGAGTACTTTGAGATAGCAACATGGATTTAACGGATTTAACCCTGACAGACAAGACAGAGTTCTTCTCCCTCAGTTTAGACAGACATTTAAAGCAGAGCCAGTCAGCCTGTGCTTTGTTTGTAGTCAAATGGACAGAAATACCCTTTGAATAGCAAATTTAATCTAATCCATTTTAGGCTTCCGCTTCAGGATGAGATGGACTCTGCCTTAGACTACATTAGCCTGATGGTTAGACCTCCACTGACTTAAAAGGTTTGTACAACTGGTTTAGATGCAGGCATGTGTTGTAGATACCTATAGTCAGGTATCTATCACCTAACTATAGGTGACTGCTATAGACAGCTAAGGCTTGTCTCCTTGACAGTCTGAGGCTTTACCAACACGTAATTTAATCCCTCAAAGTAGTTGGGTTATGACAGGTAGCAACAGGAAAGGGAAGGGAGCTACTCCTTCCAGTGGCAACACAGACCAAGATCACCCTAAATCAGTTATGAAACTAGTCCATTATCAGATTACATAAATTACTATATCAGGGTAGCCTGCTGGTAGGATGTTTATTTCCCATGCAGCTTTAAAGGAGAATTCATTACTCTAACAACTACAGATGGTCCTTTTGTTGCCCAACCTGTAAGGATTTGCATCTGTGCCCAACATGAAATAGGTTTTGAAACACAGGTGAAAACAGGAACAATTAGAGAAGCTCTTTTTGTGTAATTTCATTGTATTCCATGAAAGAGTGTGTCTTTTTTGCTCTCCTGGATAATTTTTGGGAAAACAGCATACTAACAATTAATCTAGTGTTAAGAACAAAGTTCTACACAACTGGATGTGTATGTGTGTACCTAGGGAGCTGGCTGGTTCAGTACAGCTTGAATGTTCTTTTACTCAGTGGAAATTTTCTCCTTGCTTGCTGGTAGCAAAGGTAAGATGCCTATTTTTAGGAGAATGCATATTTGCCGTGATGCACTTCTAGAGCAGCAATGTTAAGCTTACTGCAGCCCATTCCAATGCATAATCATGGGAAAACACACACTTTAAATGAGGTATGGGTTAGTATAATTTAGAATATTATAATTACAGAAATCAACTGAAGAGACAGTTTTATTCTTCATCATATAATTGCAGTTGTAAATTCTTAACTGCAGGTGCCATACTTTCATTAAGTGTTTAAATAAATCCTCACCATATTGGGCCCTGATCACTGATGGGGGACTCCTGCTGCACCATAATGAAAAAGATCACTAAGAATAAATAACTGTGCCCTTGCTTATAAGCCATGCCAAGATGTTTGTTTGAATTCCTAGCTCTTTAATTAATCTTGAGTCCTGCATGTGAGTGGTTCCAGTTCTAAGACCTGTTACCTATCTGGTTATATTACTACCTGGTTCTGAAGTGTGCAGATGAAAGAGTAAGCTTTAAAGGAAGAGAACCCTACTGGCATTTTTAATGTGTATATGTATATATATACTTTTTAAGCAGAGAGGATAATTAGATTTATAATAATACATGGCTATAATGATGATATTGCCTGTTTACAAGTGAGCTGCCTACACACAGGACTTATTTCCTACTTTGGCATTCACAGTAGAACCACACAGATTTTGTGATCTTAATGCTGCTTTGTAAATGGATTGTGGTTTCTTTCCATTTCAATTTCAGTATTGATTTAATGTGTTTGATCCAATCCTGATGTGGCAACATCCTCTTTGTAGCCTCAGGCAAGTCACTTAATCTTTGAATTTTGTAGCTTTGAATTTTGTTATGTAAAATAATTGTAAAGATGTTACAGTGTTAACCCAAGTCTCCTTAGTGGCGAGAGAACTGTTTAGTTATTCTTTCTAAAGGATGGTGAAGAGGAAGGGTTCTAGGTAAGAAGCAATACTAGAGATGCATCCAAGCAGCAAAACTCAGCAAACTTAACTTGGGTGTCCCTAAAGGTGGAGGAGCACTTGGATTTAGGGTTCTATGTGACCTTGGTTATTTTTTTTATTCACAGAAGCAACTGGTTGACGTGTTTTGCTAGAGATTTGGAATTCCTTATTTTCCCATAACTTCACATGTCCAAGTTCAATTGCTTTTTCCCATCAGCAGAAAAGGTCGTTCTCATTAGGAGACAAATAACGCAAATTGAATGCATCCAATTTGCATATTTGAACATGCAGATGAACACACTTTCATTTTTCTTCCCAAGTACTGACCTCTAAGTCAAATGGAATTTATTCTACTCCAAGCTGAAAGTGAACTTCTACACAATAAAGATGATTGGGTGTCACAGGGCACCTGACATATTTTATCTAATTGTGATTCCAGATATTTGATGGCAGACAGAAAGCTTGTGGCTGGATTTCACAGGAATGAAAAATTAGAAACCAGCCTAGATTCCAGTTTTTGTGTAGAAACAGAAGTGATTAAGCGAAATTATTAGACCTGTTCAAAGCCAACATCAAAAATTATTTTAAAGACCAGTGTTTAAGATTGATGTTACCAGCAGCCTCTTGATGCAGACTGGGAATGTAGCCATGGAACAATCCCAACCTCCAGCAATAAGGAAACAGATTCAAGGTCACTTGCAGACTGAGATGCTTTCTATAGCACATTTCAATGCTTGCTTACATACTGGAATGTCCCTAAGTTCTTACACTATCAAGGATTGTCCTTTTTGTAGGTAATCACTCATAGTGAGTATCATATGAGAAAAATCTTGCCATCATTAACTGCGATGGGCAATACACCATTATTCTGCAGTAGAATTTAAAAATATTGTCGCATTTTAGTTTTTAGTAACTAGGTTAAATAATGGTGTGATCCAGTGTCACCCTCCAGTTCCTTCAAAAATGATTACGTGCTAAAAGTTGTAATACATCAAAAATTTAATTACATTAAAAGTGCTTGCTAATGTTTTGTTATTACTCTGTTTAATCTTGGCATCAGCATGCCATCCATTAATTTATTTCAGTAAAAACTATAGGTCACATTGTGAAGTTCTTATTATATTTCTGTGTAGGCAAAACTCCCATTTTTTTCCAGTGTGTGTCTTCAGAAGACATTGATTTGGGGTATGTGGCTTTGTGCTTGCAGCAGTACAGTGATCAGAGGAAGATAACTAAGGAAATCCTTCAGTTTATGTATATTTTTGGATTTGTATATAAGCATATTTTTTCAGTTTATATTACTTAAATTTTGAAGTTCTTATAATTAATTAAAGAAGCCATTTAAATATTTCCTCCATGATAAAAGAGTTTATTTGGGGCACAGGCTTCAATGTTATTCTTAAGTAAGTAAAATACAAACCACATAATAAAACAATAAACTGAAGAGGTGTTCCAGCTGTAATTAAACTACATTTTTCATTCTTTCATATATGTACTCGCATTAATTCACAGGAAAGAATACTATAAGCTGCTGCTGCTGCTTTATAAAGGGGAAAATTACAAACACAGTAAAGTCAATAGACAGAGCTAAATAATACAGAATACCTAAATTAATTCAATGATTTAAAAATGCATACTTTAAAATTTATTGCATGCGTGAATATTTAAACAAATTCTTTTTTTAAAAAAAGCAATAAACTGATGGTATGGGTAAGCATTTCTTATTCCTTAATGTAGAGTGGGAAAAACTATCTGAAAATTGTGGTCTGTAGTTATTTCTTGACTCATTAATCCTTTATGAGGATTGTGCATGTGCAGAGCAAAAGGACAATACAGCTACTCGTGTTTTCTCTCTGAACTATGACTGGTAGAGGCCAGAGAGAAGAACGTATTTGTCACTGCTTTGAGTGTACAGTGTAGCTCTCAAGCACTTCTCTCTGTAATGGTGGTGTCTGGAGTAGCTCTTTCTGCTCAGTTATACAATTCCTTCTGCTGTGTGAACACAGAAATAACTGGCTAAGAGAACTCATTTTGATTATTTTATTTTTTCTAGGTTATTCTTCCCAGGTCTGTCTGGTGATGTACTGCTGTGTCAATACTGCTGCAGGAGTAGTGGGAACAAATTGAGCAAGAACAGAACTGTACAGGATCAGCACTACAGTTGGAGAGGTACTTAGATACTTTTATGAAATGCTAGAATGAAATCTTCACTTGCGTTTTTCAGAAGCTCTAAGGAGATTATTAGCCTGCAGTAATATAAAAATCAATTAGATGTAGGGAACTTGGAGTTGCACAGTGTCTGCTGCAGCATTACTTCACAAGTGCCAAATTATGTGATAAATTTTAGAACATGAGTAGACAGAATAGTTTTTGATTCAGTTATTCTGTAAGGGTCTTTAGAACACAGGGAAGGAATGTGAGGCTTTCTTCATAGTTATTTGACAGGAAAGCTGATGTTCCCTCAAAATATGAAGAGTAGAAGGATATATTAGTGGATCCTGCTGCATGGTGATGGTGTTGAAGATGGAAGTCAGTGGTGGTGGGAATGTAAGAAGGGAAGGAGTATGCCTGGCATTTCAGCCATTAAAAATTGTAACTCATTTAAGGTGCTACTAGTGTTTTACTGTGTTGTGTGGGATGAATAGAATTTGGAAAGGTTGCAAACTCACTGCGGTGCTACCTCTACCACCCCAACAGAAAATCAAAACATATGGCATAGCATTTAGTGTTATTTAGGATGACTGCAATGCTCAATAATGATTTCCTTCACAGATTTGCTGTCAGCCTGAACGTATTCAACACAAAATGTCACTTTTGTAATTGAGTTGAAGTGTGCAGAAGGCCCACCTGAGAGAGGCTGGTTGTTTTCTTACTTTGCTGGTGATATCCAGGTGTTAATACACTATGATGCAGCAAATAGGTCTGAAACCATATTCTAATTATGATCATTCTGGAACATGCAATTCTAAATGAACCAAAGCATGCTGCGAGCTAGGGTTTATAGAAGGCGATGGTGTCAGGTCAGTGTATGCTCAGAGTAATGGCATAGGATACCCACAAGAGGATAGGCAGGACAGGGTGCATTATGAGAAGGTGGCTCTTAGGCTATAGAAACATCGATCAGTGCAGATGTGACTACTTAAATAGTAAAACTTGCTTACATGGTGCAGCTTTACCAGTACTTCAAAGAAAATGACATCCTATGCAATGCATGACCAGTGACTACAAACTGCAGAGTTATTTCCTGTGGTTTGTTGTTTTTGCTATTCAGGATGAAGTGACTGCATTGTATCCTGGTTTCCCAGCATGCCTTATAGTGACTTTTAATGTATGCTTGCTTTTGGAAAACTAACCAACAATGAAAAAAATACTGTTTCTCTTGAAGCAAATAAGTTTTGAGGTATCAACACACAAAACAATTTGAATGGAGCCTATGAAACCGTGTTAACTTTGTACTGTCCCCACAGTTTAAATAAGTGATTACTCACAGAAAGTCATGATTTAGAAACAAAAGACCATCTGTCTCAAACAGATGACATCTTTGTAATCTTATCAGTACTGAGAATAGTGAAACTTGATTCTGCAAGTTTATCATATTGTAGGGAATATACTTCAAAGAAGAATAAATTCATCTTGTGCTTGCTTTTACATTGAATAAAATCCTTGTCTCTGTGCTTCTCTAAACATTCTGCAGCCTTCTTTCTACCCTCCCACATATGACATGGAGTCAGTATATTGTGGCGAGCTAAGCTCATCAGCATCTCTGAACGTGTCACACGATGGAACATACAGAGTTATATGTGCTTTTTTTCTGCATAAGGTGGGACCAGAATTTTGGGAAAGCCTGGCTGCAACAGCCATATCAATGTGGAATGTGTGGAAAATAGGGGGAATTGATGAAAGGTAGTAAAGCTGAAGGGCATATACATCAAGGCCAAAAGTATGACCATTGGGCCAGGGGGAAGGGGCAGTCATGATCCCTTGGGGTGTTTAAGGAAAGGTTGGATGAGGTACTTAGGGAAATCGTTTAGTAATTAATATAGGTGATAGGGAGACAGTTGGACTATATTATCTTGGAGGTCTTTTTCAACCTTAATGACTCTATGATTCCTGTGTCAGGTAGTAGTTATTACAGACTGAGCTATGAATGACCACATCTTTGAAAGTGGATAAGAGATGAGAAGTGTGTGAACGGTAGTCTCTAGACAAACACAGGATTTGGAGGGTCTGTAGGAGCACTTCCTGATTTACTGAATGTTGTGTAATTGACCTTTCCTCTTGCCCAGGACAAGGGCTGCAGCTCACTGTAAAACTAAAAAAACCCTACCTAAGCAGGTGCAGCATGATAGTGACTTTCAAAGAGATGCCAAATGGAATGGAATGAAGCTCTATCAGGAGAAGTTCAGAGTGGATATTAGACTGTTCACTGAGAATGTGGTTTGTCACTGAAACATGCTCCCCAGGGAAGCGATCATGGCACCGAGTCTGTCAAGTATCTGGACCACACTCTCAAGTCATATGCTTCAATTTAAGGTAGGTCTGCAAAGGGCAGGGAGTTATACTCCATGATCCCTATGGGTGCCTTCCAACTTGAGATATTCCATGTGACACACCATATATAAAACATGGTCAAATATCATATATGTGCCTTGTAGAATAGACATGTATGGGACATTCAGCACAGGGTATCTCTGCAGTTGCAATCACTGGCAGGATGGCTGTAATTTGAATCTAATGTGGGGACCTAAAATTAGGAAGATGAAAATATTTTAGAGTTGTATGAATCACAATCTATTCCTTGTTACGTCCTCCTACTTTAAAAGCAGTATGAAATCTCTGGAGTCCTCCATTCAAACTCTTACATAAACCCAAATGTTTAAAGTCACAAGAGATGCCTTTTGCCTTTATATGAGGGCCAGAAGACTGTGTATAATCCCAGGAGTTGAGGCTCCTGCCATGTTTTTGTTACTTTAAGGTGTAATTACTGTAAAGTAATTCTCTACTTGAGAAATGAAGTGTAACTCTCAAGAATAAATTAGCTAATTTCACATTATTGTAATGATTTTTGTTAAAAGGCTGTTAAATCTGTGTCCAGTTTCTGAAAATAGGAATTGTTTTATGTTGTCTGTTTTAATGATGTCAGCATTTTCTGATAGACCACTGGTGCAATGGATGAGGGTTATATATTCTGTGGATCAAATATTGTTCATAGGAGTTCTACTTAGAGTGGAGTCTTTGTTGGGATGACTGCATAAATACTCCTGGTCAGGAGATCAGACTTGACAGTTCTGACCCTTTTTGGCCTTCTGGCCTTTGCTAGCAACAAGCTTGTACAGCAAAGAGAAAGTTTAGCCTGGCAACTGGCAGATATTGTAAAAGTGCTTTTTATACATGATTGTTGCATAAAGAAATACCTGCTGAAATTTATTTGTAGTGTCCTTGAACAATATTGAATTCTCCAGATTCGGTGGTGCTTGTGGAGCAAACCTATTCATTTTGCTAATGAGACAGAGAAGGAAGATAAAGATTTAAAAAATGCCTTGCATCGTATTTTATTAGTCACCCAATATAATTATTGACAGGGATCAAGGATGTTAAATTCCAGAAAAGGGCTACTTATTATCTTAACACTCCTGAGATGCATTAAACACATTTGAATTTAATTAGAAAGAAGTATCCATGATTTGAGAATAAATCTTGCCCCTATTAATTTTAGAAATTAAGATGATTTATTTCCTTTAAAATTTCTAGCATTTTGGATAAAAGTCCTTCATAAAAGGTGCATGGCTTACTTTCAAAGACTAAATTTATGCAATATGATTTTGTCAACCAGACTGAAAAACGGTTGTAGTTTAATACTGAATGGATTTTTGAAATGCCTTCCACGTGGTATATAACAGAACAGTCATCTTAGTCACAATGAGTCAGACACTGAATTTAAGAGAGAAAAATAAAATTATTTAATTAATATAAAAAAAGTGGTTTCATTGTTTAAGGATTTGGCAGTGCAACTCTTCTTCTCCAAAAATTGTAAAATTTTATTTGTCAAAACTACATAACTAACAAAAAATAACTTGAAGGTGGTGTAGAATAAGCACAGATGGTCCAGCAAATTAATGATTTTTAATTTTTTTTTTTTTTTTAAATGACAGTGAGTACAGCCATGCTAAGCAGTCAGGAACTGATAAGGTGAATGTGTATTTGCATTTTCATAATTTATAATACAGCTAATGCATGGTCATGTCTTTTAAAATCAATAATAAATTGGAAAATTAAGATGTCTAATGATGGCCCCAATCAAAGGAGAATATTCAAAAATCACAGAGATGAAAGTGAAGAATCCAGAAAACTCGCAGGGGAAGCACAGCCACAGTGATGGGTGAGACTCTGTGCCTGTGCAGCGTGCTGTGTACATGTAATGTTATAGTGCTATGCATACCACAAACCAAAGTGAGACAGGGTTGGAATCATTTTAAATGTAAGCACTTCAAGAATGGGAACTAAACACAGACCAAAGAGAAAGCATAGAAGTGAAAAAAGCATCTGTTCTGCGAGAACAGAAAAATTGTGTGTGACACTTTGGTTCCAGAGACATATGCTGGTGCTATTATTCAACCACTGGTAAAACAACATTAAAGCTTCTAATGATTATTTGCTAACACAAAAAATATTTGCTTCATTCTCAAGTAACTCTTTTGGATACTGTTGATGATGTTGCCATGGAACCAACCCATGATATTGGCAAGCTCATATTCCATATGGGCAAACACAATACTCTTAACCAATAAAATATCTAGGACATCACAAAGTTCCCAAAGATGAGAAAAATTATAAGAAAAATTGATTTGGATAAAACAAATAGGGATAAAAATTATATATTTTTTAAGGGATGCATTTTTTCTGGTCAACAAATCACTATGTTGTAACATAATGATGACATTAAATGACACATAAAACTTGGCAAATACTGGAAATAACAGAGTTGTAAATTACGAAGATGAGCTAATCATACAGAGCAATCTGAAATGTTTGGGAAGCAGAAAACAAAAAAGGCTTGAATTCTGTCCTGGATGCACATGGAACAAGGAATTGAGATCCTATCTACAGAACCAGGGCTATATCTGAGCAAAGTTCAGAGGTAGCCAGAGTTTTCTACCTCAAGGAAATGATTGCTACAGCATTTGGATTAAAGCTTCCTTAAAACTGACTTTATATAAACAAATAAGTGGACATGGTAACCCAAAACAAAGATAAAAAGCTGTTAATCTCACTCCAGGCCTGCCACAAGGCAGCATTTTACCTACAGCCAGACCTCTGAGAGAGGAAGGCAGGACTAGTCACAAGTTTCCTCAATTGCACATCCTATTTGCCTCTGGGAAGTAATCTCTCTGAAGCTATGTGTTGTTTTTCTCTGGAATTATTAAAATGGTCTGTAGTAGAGAGCATAACACAAGGAGGTGGTTTTACATCTGTTCATAGAATTGATGAAACTGAGCTGAGAATACTGCTTTCAGTTCTTGTGCCTGTTTTAATAAGTACATTAAAAGTTTGGAGAGAATTAAGGGAAGGGAAAAAACCAGTTCATGGTTGAGAAAAATCTAAGTAAATTTACTTAGAGTAAATCTTTTTATCTGACTGAAAAGGCTATTTTTGAGGTGAATTGTGATTGGCAGGAAATATAAAGTATTGGAGTTCTTAGCTGTAGCTGGGAATGACAGAATGAGAGCCAAGCTAGAAGCTGAAGGCAGTAAAATTCAAATCAGAAATAAGGCATGATTTTTAATACAGATGGTAATTAAATATTGAACATGCCATGAAAAGAAGTAATGAGTTTTCACTCTTTTGATCCATCCACTCTAGTTAAATATCTTTCAGTGACTGATTTTATCAAACAGTAAATTCTGAGCTCAAAATAGACATAGACCTGTGAACATGAGGCTTTTTTTCCTTGTGGGATTTGGTTTGGTTTTTGATTCTTCAACTCTGTAACATTATTGACCCCAGTAGGAGTTCAGGCGTTCTATCAATAAATACCTACTTGAAGAATGAGCCAAAACTTTCATGGATAGATAGATAGATAGATAGATAGATAGATAGATAGATAGATAGATAGCAGAGGTGCAGATGTCCCTGTGCTTGCTCATATCTGTACAGCAGGTGAGCTTTGGCTTTTATCTGCACCTACATATTCTTGAATATTTATTTCTGCCTCATTCCTAACCAAGTTTAAGCTGCAATTTCTTTTGCTTGCTGTTTTTTTTTTTTTTTAATATGTTTTGAATCCTTAGCGTGGGACATTAAAGACACAGACAACAAAGGTGAATGAGAGTGAAATGAGCTTTTCAGTCACTTCATTCTGCCTAGATACGGTGTTGAAACTGTTCTTGCTTTGTGACATGACTTATGGTTCTGTTACCTAACAACACCAAGGTCTTTTAGAGTTTATACCTCTGGCAATAAACTCTGCAGATGTTTTCTGACACAAGGTTCCTAACAGTGAAGCAAGCCTAAGGACTAGAAGGGGTTTTATTCATCACTGAACCCAGTTCCTTGTGTAATGAAAGTGATCTCACTTAACTTTTTATAAATGGAGCAAGCTTGATGTTAAAAGTAGTGGAGATATTTTATTCAGATGTTAATTTCAAAAGCTTGTTCAAAACAGTACAACTTTGATTATGGGCTTTTTCTGGTCTGGCTTTGGGGTCTNTATCTATGTGGGTCCATATGGAATGGAGTAAGTGTTGTGTGTCAACATTCTCATTTCTAATTTAAATTTCTTTCCCTTGCCTGTTTCAAAAATACATATTTTTATGGCATAGTATAGCATTTAGCTGAGGAGTTAATGTTACTGGCTGACCTAATGAAGGCACAGTCTGGAAGTATTTGGAACAAAAAAAAGGGTTTTTTTTATTTAAAAAAGCAAACAAATAAAAAATAGAAAGAAGGTATGAAGCAATATGCCAGTCAGTAATATTTCAAGTTGAATCCAGGTCCAAGACTGACAGATCTGGCTTTCTCAAGTTATAATGCAATTCTTGCTATGCTTTAGCTTACAAAATATAGGACATTGAAATAATCTTAATGTACACAATTATGATAGCATGACATTTATTTCACACCATGATAAAGCTATTTTAACTTTTCCATCTTTCTTTTTGTTTCCATAATTGGCTTTTGAGTATATAAAGAGCTGGGTATAATCTGAGGCATGTGTTGACTCTGTTCTCTTTAAAATCAGTGGTAACTCTGCAACACACTAAATTGGGCTTTAGTCTTCAATCTTTCTCATTCTTACAGAATATGGAATCATAGAATCATAGAATGATTAGAATTGGAAGGGACTCCCAGAGGTCATCTAGTCCAACCACCCTGCACGAAGCAGGGACACCCCCAACTAGATCAGGTTGCTCAGGGCCTCATCAAACCTGGCCTTGAACATCTCCAGGGATGGGGCATCCACCACCTCTCTGGGCAACCTGTTCCACCACTGTGCTCCACCACTCTCACAGTAAAGAACTTTTTTCTAATATCCAATCTAAATCTCCCTCCCTCTATTTTAAAACCATTACCCCTTGCCCTGTCGCAACAGGCCCTACTGAACAGCCTCTCCCCATCTTTCTTGAAGGCCCCCTTGAGGTACTGGAAGACCGCTATAAGGTCTCCCCTTATATCTTGAATGTGATCTTGTAAGTAGGCATATTAACTGAGAGAATAATTTCCTATTTTCTGTTTAGTCAAAGCTGTATTTTGCTGAATGATGACTGGAAAAGAAGGCATCACCTATTGCTGCATAGTGACAATTTCACATTTACAGTTAAAGAAGGTGATCTAAAATCCATTGACAAATGTTGTGAGAACCTTCCCAGTTCCAACTTTAGGAACTTCAGTTTTAGCCTATTCAACTAACTGGAGAATCTCAGAGTTAACCCAGTGCACATAAAACTGGTTTTGGTGATTCAGGATACCACACACTTACTGGGTTATGCTGAAGTTGAGAAAACATTATTTTAAAACTCGGCTGAAAAAAAATTAAAAATTAAATCTGCTCAACTTTTACTCCAAGGGGTTAGGCACCACTGAATGCCAGCTTAATGGAAGTCTTTCCTTCATTACTCTCTCTCTCTGTATACCTGTACACTAGCAGATTGATAAAATGTTCTATTTACACCTAAATTATGTCTAGATTGTACCTTGGCCAAGCTCCTCTGGGTTACTAATGAGGTCCTAAGAATTACTGAGGACAGACCCTCTGGCAGTGCCTTTGTTATGCCTGAAGAATGGAGGTAAAAACATCTAGAGGTCTTTTGACCACTCTGGTGCAAAGTGCCTCAAGTTTTGTTTTTTTTTAATCTTTTTTTATTTTTTATTTTGGTATGCTTCAAAATACTATTTTGTACTCCACCAAAAATCAATGGGTTCATTAGTCAGCCTTCTTGCCAGTTTTTAAGAGCTGCCTATTCTAGACTGCATTTCTTTTGATATAAATAGATTTTGCTGTGGTGGCTACCACGACTGACCTTCATGATGTAGACACCTTTGAATACTTCTGCCCAAGAAAGGATGTAAGCTATTCTTTTTTCATGTTTTCTTAGCTAATATGAATGTGTATCATGTTTCTAATGATTCATCTGCTAGAAATGGAAGAAAGCACTTGCCAGCCCATAGTATGAGACAAATTACGTATCTCCTCCATAGGTATATTTCAAATTCAATATATTAACAAGGAAAAAATACAGCCCAGGTAGAAGCAAAAGGTTCAATTCTCCTAAATCTTAAATTTAATTTTGTTTCTATAACAACTTCAGAAACACAGCTCATTTTCCTTACAATCTTCTGTTGCAAAGCAGTGTTTACTACGCCTGCATATAAGGTTAGAAATGCATGAAATGGACCTAGATACAACTCTAAACATCTCTAATGAAAAGAACTTAATTTTGTATTCAATGAGCTGTTCCTTAGTAGTGGATGAATCATTTCCCAGATAGCTCAGGAACCTCAGGCCCATGTTGCTAATGTATGGACAGCAGGTGTTGGTATTCACTGACAGATCCCCTAAGAGCCCATAGATTGCCCTGCTCTAAGTTTAGTTCCTTCTCCTGACTTTTAAGTATGCCTTTCACTCTCTCTTCTTCCCCAAACAGCTTCACATTTCTATCTGCTTGTTGTGGGTCACCCTTGTTGACTGGATCAACTCTCTGCTTGACTGTGGCCTGAACTCCCACCATTCTCCTCCTTTGTCCTTGCATTCATATGTATATTTTAACATACTGATTGCTGGCCTAATCGGGGATTATCCCCATTTTTCTCCTTTGGCTGGACCTTCCGGTTTCCCAAGTTCTTCAATCTGGTTTGTTTTGGCTACAACACTTGTCTCTGTTGCAAATCTAGTGAGGGCCAAAATGCTACATTCCTCACACCCTGGTTGCAATACCAATGCAATTTATTGCATGGCTCTCTTATACAAGATGATGAAAGCTGGGAACCTCTCTGTTCTGTACAAATGTTAAGCATGTCACTTTGTAAGAGCAGGTTTGTCTTTTAGTCCACTGGCATTTCATAGGCAGCTCTGAAAGAATTTGACTTCTCTGGGGACAGGTTCTTGCATGCAAACAGTTGTTTACTTTTTCATACTTGTTTCTTGTTATAATTAAATATATTAACCTTGGTTTTAGTTAATACTGTTTTCTCTCTGGACTGGCTCCTTAGAGGGGAACAGCACTAGCCACTGTCACAAGCCAGTCTCATGGAAAGATCCTTTTGGCAGCTACAGATGCTTTCACTTTCAGTATCCCAAATCAAAGAAAAAAAGGTGATTCAAGATCAGTAGGAATAGAAAAACAGATGAGTAATAGTATCAGACACAGTTGAGTGCTGTGCGGGGGACATCTGTAAAGGACAGCTTTTCCCAAGAACTGTCTGAAAGACTGTGCTCCTTTGTACTTCTTGTCTGCTTTTAACAGTCCTCTCCTGTTGGTACAGCCCCAGTGAATACCTAGAAAGGTTTTCCCTGCCAGCAGAAGACATCAGGAGGACAAAGGGTGGGGACGTTTCTGACCTCACACACCTACGGTGTGATTCTGCCTGCAAACGTCTCACCTTAGCTTCACATGTATTGAAAGAACCTAGGTGTAACAGTGTCCGTACTGAAGCTGAAGGAAGCTCTGCATTCAGAGCTATGAGTATGTTAGAGTAAGTCAGAAATTACTTTTGCTAACTCTCAAATGTAATGAATACTTCTCTATCTGCTTTTACCAACAAAGTGACCCAGAAGCTGGGTACTAAATATCATCTGAGTTGTAAGCGATGTGGATATCATGTATATTGTATGAGCATATGCAACTAGGCAGAAAGTGATGATCTGTATTTTTGAACCTTCCTTGGAATGTTGCTACACATTTGGATAGAAATGAGTGTGTGATTGTCTGTGAGACAAAGGGAGATGGCCAACTGCTTTTCAGTGGTCTGTGGCAACAGGACCAGGGCCAATGGTCACAAGTTGGTCCACAGGAAATTCTGCACCACTATGCAAAAGAACTTCTTGGTGAGGGTGACGGAGCACTGGAACGGGCTGCCCAGGGGGATTGTGGAGTCTCCTCTGGAGATACTCAAGACCTGTCTGGATGCCGACCTGTGTGACCTACTCTAGGGAACCTGCTTTGGCAGGGGGGTTGAACTTGATGATCTCTTGAGACCCCTTCCAACCCCTACAATTCTGTGATTTGCTAAATTGACATCTATAACTTATGGTGTGTCCTAGGTTAACATTTTTTTTTTTGTGTGCATTTGGGCAATTTTGTTTCTACAGAGGGGATAGGGAGATTGCACCTTCCTACAGCACTTGGCCAAAACCCCAACACAGAGAAGTGGAACCCAAGTTTTGAGTACAGTCTTTCAAAGTAGAATTTCTGGTGCGGTTACAGGGGAAGCTGCGTTCAAGGTAGGTCACCTCGGCCCGAACGCCCCCAGCCTCCCTCACGTTGCCCGAGCTCAGTGAGGGTCCCTCGCTAGGGCCCTTCCCGCGGGGGCGTAACCTGCTGACACCTGGAGGAGCCTGCGGGCACGCGTAGCGCCTGTGCATCTTGTGGGAACTTCTCTCCCTTGGTAAGGGGCTTCCTCTGTAGTTCCCCACCACCTGTCGTCCTGCCGCGGTTCCTCCTCGTCCGTTCCGCTGGGACACCGCGAGGCTCTGCCCGGCTCCCACCGCGCTCCGGGCGGGAACAGCCCACCCGTCTCAGGTACAAACAGCCGTAGCTCTCTGCCGCCCGCCCCTTTATAGCTTCGCGCTCAATATTTGTCTCCGCCCCACTTTAGCCACGCCCCTCTCCGGTTGAACCCACCTTCCTTGTAGCCGTTGTTTGCCCTCGCTTCGCGGAGAGTCAGGCCACGCCCTTTTCCCCTCCCCTGCCCGAGGGCACGGNGGGGCGGGCCCCCCCCTTCGGTCCCATCGCCCCGCCTCTCCCGCGGGCGGTTAGGGGTGAGCTTGCGGTGTGCGCGCGGACGCTGCGTGGTGACGCAGCAGGCGGAGCTGAGGCGGCGCTGCCCGCCCTTCCTCCTCCTNTGGCCATGGTGGCCCGCCTGCCGCCGGGGGGGCAGGAGCAGGCGCGGCGGCGGCGGCCGCCATTGCGCGCGGGGGCCGCGGGACTATGAAGGATGGAAGCGGACGAGGTGACGATCCGCGAGCAGAACTTCCACAGCCAAGTGCGGGAGTACACGGTAGGCGACGTTGCCCGCAGTACCCTCACGGGGATCCCGCGACCACCTGCCCTTAGCTCTCCGGCTGCGCCATGCCCCCTCCCGCCTTCCTCCCTGAGCTGTCATTGCAGTGCCCCGGAGGCCGCGCTGCGGGACCCCCCTTCCTCCCCCTCCCGTCCGCCGCCAGGCAGCCGTGAGGTCCCGCTCTCTCCCTCGTTCGTTGCTTGCCCTTCGCTGCCCTGCCCTACGCCCTGGCTCCAGTGTCTGGGCTGACTCGAGTGGCCTGTCCCGTGTGAGCATGGCTGTGCCCGCATTCCCCGCACCGGGCAGGGCGTGAGGACCCCAACTCCTACCCGCCCGCGTCTTCCTCTCCGTGTGCCTTCGGCAGACGGTGCAACGCATTGAATTCGTGCAAGACACGAGTGCGCTTTCGAGTGCGGTCCGGCGCCTGGTTGGCGTTCGGCACCTCAGCCTTCAAGCGCAGCCTTCTTACCGTGAAGAATGCACGGGATGCCGTGTGACTCGAGGAGTCTCCTGCCTTTTGCTGCTCTGTTAGCAGCGTGTGTGTGTAACGTCCCTGTTTTCCCTATCCCCTGGTGTCGTTGTTGGAGCTGCTGCGTGCCCCTTGCCCTCCAAGTGCAGAGTACATCGTGCTGTCCCGTCTTCCTCAACCTTCTGCGGTCAAGTGCAGCACCGCACCTTGAGTGTGGATGGAGAGAGCTGTTGCGGTTTCTTCTGGACTGCCTCATGACTGTTTTCAGGACCGTTCAAAGCCCATAGAGGTGTTTTGATGGGGTTTACTTCTCTCCTGCTGCAGTTCAAGGCAGGAAGTATATGCTGTACGTAAGGTGTGCAATCACAGAATTGCGTTGCCTTCTATACGTGTGCTGTGCATACTCAGCTGGGTAGCAGCGTTCTTTTTGCAGTTCCTGCTGTCTAAGAAGGAACTAATTTTTGAATAAATGTTTGACTTAACAATTTATCTTTAAATATTGTTCATCTGTATTGGGAGACAATATTAAATGTCACTGTTAATTGACTTATCATAGAATGTCAGGAGTTGGAAGGGACCTCCAAAGATCATCCAGTCCAACCCCCCTGCTTGAGCAGTATCACCTAGATTAAATCAGACAGGAACGTATCCAGATTGGTCTTGAATGTCTCCAGCGAAGGAGACTCCACAACCTCTCTGGGCAGCCTGTTCCAGTGCTCTGTCACCCTCACAGTGAAATTATATAGGCCTATGGCTGTTAGACTTTTTTGGGTCCCTAGCGTGTCTTATTTCTGTATTTTAAGAATCCATTTGTTAACGCTTCACCAAAAGAAAGATGGTCTCAAATTTTTGGGATTGTTTTGCAGTCTTCAGAAAAAACTAGTCAGTATGAAGAGAATTTAAGTTTAGGATACATTCCAAACTTTTCCTTTTCTATGAGTGGATGTAGCACGTGCCATGAGAGCCACAGCCAGTGGAAGTGCTACAAAAGAAAACTACTCTTTTGTAAACAAGTCTCTCACTCAGCGTGAGCTTAAGCTCATTTGTGCCCTGACAACACAGTTGTATATGCAAATCATGCATCTCTTCTGAATGCTAGCATCCTCTTTTCCCTTGTGTCCACTTTTCTGTTTGTGTTTCTTTGTGTGCTAATTATCCCATACTTACCTCTGCCAGAGTCTTGTTCAGGCAAAAAAGCACAATACATAGCTTATGATGTACCTAGTAAGAAGCTGTTGAGCCTGAAGGAATGGTAGCATGCAGCCTCACCAGGTACTCTTGCAAACAGTAATGGTATAAAGTTCTTGATCAAGCTCATTTATGCTGCAGCTACCTCTGTAAAGCTTTATCAGCCCCTCTGGAGTGATTGATAACTCTTGCTGTTGGTGTAGGCATGTAAGAAATTACAGAAGACATAAAGAAGTTGTATTTTAGAGGTGAAGTGTTGTTTTATTTGGACAGTGGGGACAGAATATTCAGTGAATTGCTTCTTAATCTTGAAAGTATACTTTGATCTTTGATGTTGACATGCCATCTATGCTGTTGTCTAATCAGTGGGGATAATATCAGTTTTGCCTTTTAAATCTTGCTTTGGTACAGTTGTGGTCTTGGCTTTAATCTTGAAAAGACTACAGGGTTTTATGGATACATAAGGTGCTGCTGTCCACAGCTGAGTGTACAACCTTTTTGTGCCTCTTGCATAGCTGCAGAAGCACGTTGTGAGTATGATTACACTAGTGGTTAGTTTAAACATAGCAAAGCACCCAGAGCATGTTGCTTACACATACTATTATGTTAACATTCCCTCCTAATCATTTCTGGTCTCGCTGTCCATGAAGTTAGATGCTAAATATAATTTATTAAAATATGCAAATAGACAGTTCTCATGTGGGTTGTGGGCATAATCCTGTAGTATAATAAATGGAGTATGCTCCTCAGTTGGAGGAGGGAGCGTACTCCATTTTCTGACCCATTGGCAAGAATTTCTTTTCAGCTGCAGGTGGATTTGGGGCAGTGGAGCAGCTAACAGAAGGATTTGATGTTGGTTCTGTAATATTACAGTGGAAGAAACTTACATATGCCTGTTAGATGCAAGTCACTTATAGAATCTGGTAGTGTTGTTTAAGAGATGTAGTTCTGTGGTAAAATCTTTTCTGGAAGTTAAAGTGGTACTTTGATTGTGTTCTCTCACCAATGTAAGTTCAAGTACTTAAAAAGAAAACCCTTTACACTTTTCCTTAACAAGTCGCCTTAATTTTATTTGGACAGATTCAGAGTTTCTAGATTTTGCATTCTGATGGAGTCCTGAGGACATACTAAGTTTAACTTCAGTGTAATACCTCATTACTGTTCCATCTATCATACAAACTGGCAAGCTACAAAGTTTTCCAGAAAGTTGTGTTATGTAACAAAAATCAAATGCTTGTTACCCTTCTGGTGGTGGGGCCTGGCCTGTCTATTTGTAGGTGCCAACTGCTGCTAGCTCCACCCTGAGAAATACATGACTCTGACACATGTTTATAGATTGAGCAAAGGTAGTAAAAGATTATTTTTAAAAATAAATCCTTCATCTGCTTTTAAGGTCTCAGCGTTTTAAAGCTATTTTAACTCTGGCTTATTTGCTCTTGACCTCGTTTGGAGTGTCTGTATGGTATTTGGTTTTTTTTCTAGAGCGTGCCTGCTTGCAAGAAAACAACCTTCTTTGTATTTTGTTGCTTAACAGGATGATATTTTACTAGTAGTCTAGTTTTGCCCTTGCTCTTCAAATATTCTGTGCTGCAGATCTGTTGTTTGGAATAGCCATTGAAGACACCCAGACTCTTTCAGGCTTGTTCTAACTCTAAAATTCAGATTCAGTAAAGTAAACAGAGATTAAAAACTTATAACCTGTAAGAGACATGGCAGAGCTCTGGGTTTGCTCTAAGTCAGTCATAACCTTGACTTCAACAAAGCCAGAGTCATACTTGGTTCTAACTAATAGCAGCATCTTTCTAAAAAGCTGCTTTAGTTGGTTGAAAAATATAGAAGAGCATCTGTGCTCCATACTTGCTCAGCATTTGCAGGGGAGAGTTGTAAAGGCCATTCAGTGCCCTGTGCTGGTCTGATACTGTCTGTTATTTTTGCTCAATTTGCCTTTGTTGATCCTTTAGATCCGTTTGTAGTTTTGTGAGATTTTCTACATCCATAGAAGATATTTAAGCTTTTAGGGAACTGCTTTTCCCTTGTGTCCTGTTATTATGTCTGTTTATACAGTGTAATTATAAAGTGTTCCATCTTCTGCTAGTATTGTGAACTGTTTATTTCAAATGTGAATCGACTAAGTGCAGTGGTTCAGTCTCTGTATTCCCCTGGTTTACTTTCTAGGCTATTTTTACACATTTCTTTCCTTCCGATTTGAGTCTTCTATTCTGCAATATTAGACTGTATTTTTAAGATCCAGATCTAATCTTTGATGTTTTTTTCCATTTGTAACAGTAGGAAATAATAAACAAAACAAAAACCCCACAAAAACCAAACAAACCAAAACACTCACCCTTCCCAAAAAAACAAACCAACAAAACCCACCAAACAGCCCTGGGCACCGTCTTCCCCGCCCCCCCAAAATCCCAAACACATACACTCGGTAATGAGGTTTCCTTGACAAAAGGAACACGATATACTTGTATTTGTAGTGTGGGGAAAACCGTGAAAGTAAGCAATTTGCTAACTATAGAATTATTCATTAGAAAGCTTAGGAACAAACACAGTATATTTGGGAATGACCTAATTATATCTAATAATGTCATGGAAAAAAAAAATCAGTCCTAGCAGAATACCTCCAAATCCAAAAGTGCTGTTAGAAATCTAATTATTTTGTCAAGTTCAGGCAGATGTTGAAACTGGTGTAATATGTATGTAGTTTATGATTAATGTCACATGCTTTCATTTGAAGGACTAAATGTTTTCAGGGCTGTAGGCTTTAGATACTTGGACAAACCTTTGTTTATTTCTTAATGCAGTTCCCTCTACAAGAAGGCACTTGTTTTCTAACCATACTACTCTTAAATTTACTTTTGCTTCAGCTATATTAAGGATTTGGGTGTTTCTTTTTTGGTTTTTGTTTTTTTTTTTTTAGAGAAGATAAGATAGTTATTTAGTGGAGAATTTGAGGGGGAATTAAAAATTTTTAGCAATTCAGAACGGCCTTTTTGGGTAGCTGCAACGGTGTCATGTCTTTGTTTCTTTGTTTGCAACTCCACACTAATACCACTGACATTGTTTTTTTTTGTGGTGGTGTGGGATTTTTTTTTTGTTTGTTCTCTGGTTTCTTTTTGTATCCTTTGTCCTCTTCTCCTATTTTTGGGGTAGAGGTGCTCAGGATTTTTCTGTGTGAACTAGTGCAGTTTGGTTACTGCTGGCATAAAACAAGAGAGCTGATTTGAGCACTGTGCTCCTCTTGGCAGTGTGCTTTTGTTCCTGACCAGTTCTGCTTCCTTAAACTTATGCCTCAGTCAAAAAAACTGTAATCTTCACTGACCCCATTTTATGCCAGAAATGATGATCTCACAGGGAGAGCAAGGAAGAGAAAGTTGATTGGAAGCATGGGTGATACTTTAAAGAACCAACTTACTGCAAATACTGAAATGTTTTTGTTTGCATGTTTATGCAGGCTTATCTTTTAATCATCAGAACTATTGCCTTTCATTTGTTTAAATCCATATTCTGAAAGACTGAGGAGTGATTTTTATCTTAAGCTGCTCCTTGTATCTCGGACAACTTTGTTTCTTGGTACAGTGCTTTTTTAAAATGTGTTGGAAAAGAGTTGTAACCAAGGAGTTATTTGTACTAGTGAGATGAGGTAAAAGCCTGCAAGATTGGTGTGCACTTAACATAATTATGTATATAAAATGTTGGCATCATTTGGTAAACTTAAAAATATACCTTTACTTGTAAACATGGGTGCTGTACTGAACTTGGAGAGGTAATGACTCATCTTCTGGCTGCTGGTCCTTAAGATCAGCACCGGTGGGTCCATCTGGAATCAATAGACATCTCCAGATACTTGGCGTAGACAAGTGGATAGTGAGAGGCTTATTCCCAAAACAGGAACAACTCTTAGAGGGTTTCACTTCTGCTTACATAAAATAAGCACAAAAGGCAGAAGCACAAAAAGTTGCTGTTAGTTACAGTTCAAAATAATTCCTTCTGAATATTGCTGTGTTCCTTTGTGGTAGTAATTGACCAAAAGGGCAATGCAGTTCATGGGAGGTACAGGCATCTAGTTAGGAAAACTTAATTTAAGGTTTAAATTAAATTTTCTAAAATCTAGTGAAAAATGAACCGACAATTTACAAAATCAGCTATTGATTACAAGACCACAGGTAAGAAAACCCAAGGTGTATATTCTTTGGGTAGCTGCTTATATAGTAGAGGGATGGGGTAAGATGGTAGGATTGTAATGAACATCTCGATATTTGCAGTGATGTAGGGGTGCTGAGTGTGATTGAGTTTCTAATCCCAAAACCCCCTGGAAAGAATTGTTTTCAGTTGTTGAGGGGTGAGCAATGTGGACATTGAAGCAGCAGAGGACATGGTGGTAACATCAGAGCCGAGAGAGAATCTGAAGCATGTCATTGGTGAATTTATGGGAGTTCAGCTCTGGTGACATAGAGGGAAATTTGTCTTGAGAAAAACTATCTTAAGAAAACAAAAGCAGTAACCTTACATTTAATTATTTGAAGCCTGTGCTTGGGAGTTGTTTTTTTTTTCTAAAAAAAACCCAAAACCCCCACCTGCATTGCTTTCTCCTTTAATGCCTTTCACCCTGCCCTATTAATTTGGTACTTATCCTCATTTTGGAGAGCATTGTTAACTGTTATTGAGAAAATCTTAAAGTCTTTGATACTCTCTGCTCTCTCCGTGCCCGCCTTGAAAACCACCGAAGCTTTCCTGTAAACATGTACTGTCAAATGTCTAGGGACGCTGACGTAGTGACATGACCATGCAAGAATTTAATGTCACCCACAACACAGGCCTGACCTAGAGAGTCGTGATTGCTTTTATGTATATAATTATTAGCAGCCTTTGTTGTTGCATAAGTCTACTGAGCTGTGTGCTTACCTTGTGGAGTTGACCTGGAATAAGTTACTGCTGTAACCCTCCTATTGCTCGTTCCTGTGACAGGCAAAATTGCTTCATACTTTCAGCAGTTTTCATCTGTTGCTCTTTGGGGCCCAGTTTACTCTTGTGGTGACAAAACTCATGTTGACATTTCATCAGCTTGGTACTGAACATGTGTTGTAGTGTTGCTGAGCTGCTTCCCCCCTCTCCCCTCCCCAGAGGTTTCTAGCTTCTTGATTAACTGAATACATTTTATGTCGTTCCTAACTACTGTCAACATAGTTCCAAGAAAGACCCTGGTGCTTTTTACTGTTTTAGTATTTGAATGCTCTGATAATAGTTTGGCTCTGGAATTTTTGATGAATGGGAAAATGTTATTGTATAGAGCTTTGCTTCAGTTACTGTTTCCTTATATGTGCTCTCCACAGCAAGTAACATGTGGCATTGAAGCATGTGTATGGCTGAGTTTAATATACAGAGGATAGAAGCAGTATATGTGTGTGGCTTCTCACTCACCTGCCTCTTCAACATATTAACTTATGTGATGGGATTTCCAGTATGAGGCTCCACATTTGTCTTTGAAATGTGGATTTTAAGTACCTGTTTATGCCTTGAGCACCCATTTTTTCCATTATCTAACTTTCTATTTTGAATATATTCAGCTGATGATGAGAATTGATGCTGATGAGTTGGTGTTGAATTTGACAATAGCAGCAAGTCTAAAATATTTGCTGATTTCAAGACTGTGGTAACTTACTTCCAGTAGAGAGTCTGCCTAGTTGGTGAGAATTATGACAATATGCAAGTACTGCAGTTGAAATATGTTTGTGTTTGGGAGTGGGGGTGGAAAAATAAAGATGTGCTACTTAAATTCTGTTTGTGTGTAAGAAGACAAGGATTTTTGGGAAGTAAGAAGGAGAAAATTCATTAGCTCTGGCTAAGATAGTTATGCATCTTTCCCTGGAAACTAATACTAGCCAAAGAAGCTGTCTTAGAAGAAATAAATTGTTTACCAAGCTTGTGTTAATGAGACTTTTGAGGTTATTCTTTAGAAAGGAATTTTTTAATTGAATGACTCTGTGAAGTTTTAATGTAACTTGTTATTATAGCCTGACTGTAAAATGTTGAATGATGTCTTCATTCAGAGGCAGAATGTTAGGATGATCTAGGTTGTTGCTAATTGTAGAGGGTATTTTTAAATCTTACGCTAATGCTGGAAAAATAGTCTTGAATCCAATTTTAATGGCATTACTCTAGCCTGTGCAGGTCAAAGAAATGACTTGCACCCCTTTTTTTGAAGGGTTTTTGTATTGCTGGGTATAGAATACGGTACCCTAAATGGAGGTTTCTTGGGCCTTTTACTACAGAAGGGTTGTGCAGGTTTCATAAAATACTACTTTTTCCCTTTACCCAGCAACAGAAATACATTGCCACTAAAATGCATGTAAAGACTAATAAATCGATACATTGATTTGAATTCCTCTGTCAGTTTGAAGTGGGGCTCTGCTGCTGGTGAGGTAATGTGAGGGTAGCATCAAGTGAACGACATCTGGTAGCTACTACCTTCTGAAGGGCTGGAGTTTTTTTATCTTCAGCTGAGGAGTATTTCTAGCACATGGAATATGTCTTGGGATTTTTTTGTACTTTCTGTTAGAGACAGGAATTTATTCCTAGATGAGCAAATCCAGGTATCCAGCCCGTGAACCACTTAGGATTTCTTCATAAGTTAGGAACCAACAAAAAGTGTGCCAGCTTCTTGCATGTGTCTCAGGCCAGGGAGGAGTCCTGAGAGAAGGTCACACACGTGGAGCTATGGAGGTGTGGAGGGATGGGTTAATGAGTAAAATTAAGCTCCAGTCATAAGATGTATTTGACATCTTCTCATAAGCTTGAATTTAGTGTGTTATGCTGAGTGCGTAAGGCTGGCTGGATTAGGGTGAACATAATCTAATCAGAGAGGACAGAGATATTAACTATTTATTCTTAAACTCATTTGGAAAAAAAACCCAGATGTCCAAAGCAGATGATATTATGAATGCCAAAGTCAAACTGGGAGCATAGCTACGAATTTTAGTTTTCTTTAGTGTGCATAGCTTGTTATAAGTAATTTAATGTTGACTCATCTGAAACAGATGAAAAACCTCATTTGCTTTCTAGATGTCAAGGCATAATGGAGTTGTTAGAAATAGACTGAGCAAAACTGCGTTTGGCCACCTGTATTTTCTTGCTGTTTATTCCTGCCATCTATTCCACAAGTAAATAAAAGTAGTTGCCAAGTGGGACAGTAGGAGGAAGCTTTTTAGTTGCAGTGTGGCACTTTAATGCACATTAAAATACTTTAGCAGCATGAGAGCGGTAAGAAATGGGTGCACAGTGCTATTGTTAGTCACTTTCTATTGTATAAATTAAACCCCAGAAGTGCAATGCTAGTATGTTTCTGTGGGTAGTAATCACAGTCAAGCAGAACACTGACGGTTGTTTTCAATTCTGAAATGTGTTCTCAGGTGTGTTCTGCAGGGTGATGTAACTGAGAGCAGCTTCTGTCCTCTCTGTTCTTGGTGCTTTGTTCTTGGTTTTTTACTTAGGGAAAAGAACACATTCAAAAAAGTTACCACAAGAGGTGGAGATATTCTTTGCTATATTCTTAATTTTGTCTGTAGTTGCATTTTTTACATACATTTTGTGTGCAGGTGCTGGTGGATGTAATAGCAGTAACTCTTTTGTTTTAATACTGACATACTGACAATACTGACATAGCCACCGCAAAATAAGGTTTTGCTTTACTTATTCAGTGGTTTTTTTTCCTTTCTTCATCTTTCATTTCATAGATAACATAGTAAGATGCTGTTCCCTTGTCTCTTTTAGTCCTCTAGACTTACTGTCCCTATTCTAAACATTAGTATGCAGTCAAGTAGGAAGAAATGATCACTTGTCCACCTCGATGCTTCTCTCGAGTGGAAATCTTGAACCTGTGTTTTGTGATTGAATGTGTTTGACATTGCTAAGGTCTGGGCCTCCTTTCTGCAGAGGAGTTCTGTGGTGGTTCCTTGCTGCTAAAAGCTGTTTTGCGAGATGTGCAGCTCTTTTCCAGTGGGAGGACACCCCTGACACAGCCCTAAAGGAGCCTGGACTTTCGCTAATACTTTTAAACTCATTTATAAGTGACCTGAAAAAGGATAAGTTATGAGATGACAAATTTCTTATAGTGTTGATTTATTCAGAATAGTAGAAAAGAAGGCTGACTGTACCCCAGCTATGACATTAGACTAGGTTACTTAGGGCTTGAAAACCTCTAGGTATGGCGACTGTACAACCTTTGCTGGGCAACTGCTTCTACCACTTAGCTCTACTCATGGAAGTGATTTCTCCTTGTCTCTGGTCTCATCCTCCCACCATGTGTCACTGTCAAAAGCCCACTCAGCCTCCTTAATGACCTCCTTGTAGGTACTGGCAAGCTGCTATCTGCTCCTCCTGGAGCTTTGTTGTCCTCAGGCCAAACAAGCTGAGGTCCTTCAGCCTGTCTGCACCAGGCAAGTGTTCCAGCCTCCTGACGATCTTTGCTGCAGTTCCCAATGTCTTTCCTACATTGGAGGCTCAAAACTGGATGTGGTATCTGTGTGTGACCTGATGAATGCTAATGAGAGAGATAATTACTTTCCATGATAATTGGCTTATCTTCTAGTAATATAGCAAACACTAGAGTATCCTGGTCTACCAGGGTACACTGATTGTCAGGTATTGAACAATTACTATAAGCTATATGCTTATTTCCTAGGATAAGCTACAGCAATGGTTCTTGCACAGCAGTTGGGAAGAGTATCATGTTGTATAAATAGAAGCTCTTGATCCCTCTGTACCCAAAATGCAGCTTTTAATAGTCACGTGCACATGCATTACAACTGTGAAAGATGGTTGTATCTTATGCATTTTGAGCATATTCTTTTTTAGCAGGAAAGTTTAGCACTTGTAGCAGAAGGTGGTGCTTTACCAATTCAAGGCATGAATTTCAGTGCCAGAGTTTTAAAAATGTCAGCTGATCTTTAGTAACTGTCAGTGGGAGAAGTGAAATGTAATTTGAGTTAGTTAAGCCCATTATTGCTCATGTTTACTGCTAGACTCATCAGTCTCGCGTTAAATGTACGAACTAGAATGCATGCAGTTTATCTCCAGCTCCATTCTCACAGGAGCTGAGAGCTGTCTGGTACAGATCCAGGACTATGACTTGGATCACACTTGGATGACTTTGGATGACAGATCCAAAAGTATGACTCTGTGGAAGAGTTGGATACAAGATACCTAAGAATGTAGTGCAGTGCATCAGCAGAAGTAGCTTCTCTTGGCGTGTCTAATGTAAACAGGAGCATAAAGCACTTCCTTTCCCAGATGAAGATTATGAACTCCAGGGCAAGACAGGTTTCTTTGGCTTGTCTTACCAGAGATTGTATTTAGGCCATGCAAAGAGATGTGAATGAAGTATATGCCTGAGATCTGAAGATTTATTTGTGTGCTGCCTGTTAAAAGGCAGCCCCTAGATGTAGCACAGAATCCATGCAGTTTGTTTCCAGTTACTGAGGAGGGTCAAGGGGTCACAGACTCTGGAAACTAAGAATTGCTTTACTTGTCTGTTTGAGAATTTTAAATAGTTATAACCAGACGCCTCTTTATTTCCTTTATATTTTGATGCAGCTGGTTAGAAATGAACTGAGTGTATTTCTCCTGCAATGTGAGAATGTACCACAGTTGTATTTAAAGTAGCTTCTGAGGAGCAACTATGGCAACAAATCTGCAACTAATTTCCATCTTTACAGAGTGGCAAAGAATTTAAGGAAATAAACGTTAAGGTTTGAAGTTCTGTGGGTTTGATATGTGGATTTTTTTAAGGTGACACTATCAGGGAATGTCAGAAATCATTATTCATCAGTTGCATACATTCTCTGAACAGCATCCTCGCTGTCTCCTCAAGTCAAACCTGGAAAAGCCTAATTTGAGCTCCAGTGGAAAACACTCTAGAGAGAACTGGGTGTTATGTGGAATACAGCTTGTCCTAATGATCCTTAACTTTTGTCAGCTCTTACTGTAGAGATGGATAATGGCATGAAACACTCCTTTTTGCTCGAAAACTGAGCTTGCTGTATGGCTTTGGATTTAGCTATATTCCAGTATTAGCTACAATACTGTCACATGGAATATTTTTCTGAAGAAAAGATGGAATTTCAACGATACAGGCTTTTATTTCACTGAAGATGTCAATGTAGCTTTATGTATGGTGTTTTTTGACTAGTGCCCTAGTTCAGTGAGACTACCTACGCTTTTTAATAAGTGAGTGGAAATGAAAGTTGACAGATGACTTAAGGTACTATGAACATATGTGTACATGGGTTTGCTGCCTTCTAAGGGTTCTTTGAGGAAGTAGCTGCTAAGAATTGTATTTTCTGAAGCCACGTGATAATCTGTAGAGGTCTTCTTTGCATATGCCAAGAGCTACATCCAGGAAATGCACTGAAAGGTATTTCTTCTACTAAGGCATGCTGACCCTAGTTTGAGCTGGGTAACTTGAGAGCTGCTCTGCTGGAAGCAATTGGAGAGGTCAGTATGGATGGATTCAGTGACCAGAGGATAATGCAAAGTTACTAGCATGAATCTCAGGTGAATGTGCTGAACTATTTTCAGAACAGAGAGGAGTGCTTAGTGCTGTTATATATAGCTGTTACACCTTACCTGGAGTACTGCATACAAACCTAGTCATTCATAACTGAGAAATATGAACTGAAGCTAGAACAAATGCAGGCAAGGACTGTGGGGTGGTGGTTTCTTTGTTTGTTTGTTTAAGTACAAAAATATTCTTAAACAAAGCACTGTATGAGGAATGAGAACCCAGGATTGCAGTGTGACAGGATAGTGGAGTCTATTCTTCAGCTATCATGGACAACACATTCCTTCTCCCTAGCTTAACTGAGTTCCAGTCTAAAAATAGTTAGGATGCTGGCTTCAGCTACTCCCTTTAGAAAGCTCTTCAGAGTGCATGGTTAGAAACTGTTCAGGATCATAGATTTTGTGAAGCATAAATTGAGACTAAAAAAGTCAGTAAGCAAACTGAGTCAGTATGGAAGACTTTTAATTTATGAATTCTCATTTTTTAAGATCCTAAAACTTTAACTGATTAGCATTAACTTATTTTTTCTTGCTAGTCACTTTTAAATTATGTGAATTTTCAGCAATAATTTTGTCAAATTTCCAAAATTCTTCTCAGTTCTGTCAGAAGTAAAAAAATGATTACACCAAGATATATAGTTATGTCTTACTGCTGGGTCGCAAAGTAACTGTCATCTAAAACTAGAGATACAACATTTGACAGTTCGTGTTACTGGACAGCTTTCATCTGCTGTGCCCTCCAAATGCTTCCATTATCTCAGTGGTATCTTATAAGTACAGACCCATATTCTCATTGTAACCTTGCTGTCACAGATAGAATAAAGGTCACCTACTTTATTTGAAGCTACAAACAAGATCATAGTAATCGCTATTTTTGTCTAAAGCTCATTTTTGGGTTTATCTTAGTTAACTGTATTTTTTTACACAGGGGCAGTGTTATTTGGGTCTGTCAGGTTTTTAAAGAATTTTACTGACCCTGTATATGTCATATCTAATTTTAGCCACCCACTTCTGAAAATTAAGTGTCTTTATCTGTAGCCTTGGTCTAGTTTCCAGAGGAACTGGAAACCTGGAGAAGAGGACTGTTTCAGCACTGGCATTGCATTTTCTGATACTGACAGGACAAGTTGTGTCAGAAAACCCAAGACTGTTCTCAGTTTCTTTTGGTTTTCCTGATTAAAAAAGTACCATTATTTGAAGAGTTATATTCTTTATTGAAACCCCTTTTTTTCTTGAAGTGGAAATTTTTCTGGAAAATTGGAGTGGTGAATTCCTAAGAACAGATATTTGAATTCAGAGATTTAGTGATGAAATCTAACTTTCAGCATCTGCATTTCAGACATCACTGTGGTGTGTTGCCTGTACAGAGAATAAGCTCAGCTGCCACTTTCACACTTTTGGCACAGGAATGCTTCTGGGGGACCTTCTCAGGGCAGTTGCAAGCACCCACATCTCATGCTTGGACACTTGGTTGTGCTTCTGGTTTTTTGTGTGTTTTTTGTTTGTTTGGGTTTTTTTTTTTGTCTATAAATGTCTGGCTACAGAGATAACTCTCCTAGTTTATTTTTTGTTAGGTTTTCTTGAAATCAGTCTGTCCAAACTGAGCAATATGTTCTGTCCCTCTCTGATTCTGCTGATGGGAGTGTAATATGCTTCTTCAGGCATAAGGTTTTAAGGGATATGGTCACTACTCTCACTTCCATTTTCTCTTTTCACTTAGGAGGGCAGCTTTTCTGCTCTTGATTTTTAAGATATCTTTAAGTGTTTGATTAAAGGAATAGACCAGCTGTTGTCCAGTGAAGTGATTTTGCAGTTTCAGACAAGAGGAACTTAAAGCTCAGACTGAAGTAGAATGCCTTCAAAGTGCTAATATAATGAACTGCAAGGTTAATTAAAAAAAAAAAAAAAACAAAAATGAAAGCACCAAACCTCCTCCTACAGGTAATAAGGCAAAGTCCCTTTCATATTAAAATCTGCTACAGTTCTGCTGGATTCACTTGTTTAACAGCACGTTAAGACTTACTAGGTAGTTACTACCATTGTGCACAAGCAAAAGAATCTTGTTTAGGGTGCTTGAAGAATGTCCTCAGCCTGTGATGTGCAGGTGGCCTGTGTCTCCTGTGAGCTAATGGAAGCTGTGCTGGTACGCAGCGCCGTTCACTGACTGCTCCAGTACTAGTGACGGCTCAAGGCTGCAGCGTCGTGAATGGCAGCATCCTCTTTGTTACATTTGTGACAGTCTAACGTTTTTAATGTGTCAACAAACAAGATTAAGAAAGCAGTGTTGAGCAGCTGGTGCCTCCCTCATTCAGGGGTAAATAAAATGTTGTGGGATTTTCCTTTTTGTTTCCCACAAAATCTTGGAGGGTTAAAACTGTCTTTTTGATTAATTGCCTCAAAGGTTTCCAGCATACTTATTGATGTTGTCATCTGCCTTCTTGTGTTGAAATTTTAGCAGTAAACCTTAGAAATGAATTGATGCAAGTCATGCTGGGCTCAAGGTAGATCTGACCTAAATAAGCTATGAACCTTGTGAGGAGGGGAATTGTGCCTCCTGACTTGGCTTCTGACCATAAAGCAAACGTGTTTGACCAGCTCAAGCTTGAGCAGTGTCTCTGTGTGTGTTGTCACCTAGAATTCCTTTGGTTCAAGGCGTGATGGCAATAGTAAAGATAATTGCTTACTTCTTTCCACATATGTTGATAGCTTACTCCAAAATATCTTTAAGAGCCCGTCATATGAAGTATGGTTATGTGTGAAAGGGATGCAAAGTGTGGTAACTTGTACAATTCAAAAGGGTTCAGACTTTAAAAACAACACACCTACCCTTTCCCCAAACAAACAAAAAAATTGCACTATACTATAAGGCTTTTTCCTCCATTTTAGGGTAAAATTTGCTGGCCATATAACTGATTCAATACCAGTTACTGTAATTAAACTGTTCTTATTGGTATACCTTTAATAAGATACAAACCATAAAAAGTGTTGATATTTATATAGGATATGCTCTTGCTAATCTGAATTCAGTTTTACATTGTTGATACTGGATTTTCTATTACTATTGCTATTATCATTATTATTATTACTCCTATTGTTATTATTGCAATATTCACAATGTAAGTGCAATGGTTTTTCTTTTCCAGATCTGTTTTCTCCTATTTGCTGTTCTCTACATAGTTTCCTACTTCATAATCACAAGATACAAAAGGAAAGCAGGTGAGAATAGAGTTTTTAATGTACTCTAATAGTGTTTTTCATATGAGTAGGTGATTTTTTTCTACCTCCGTAAGGAAAGAGGATCTGGATCAAAAGTGTTTCTCTGGCTGCAGGGCTGTAGCAGACTCAACTGACCTGGTTGTACATGCTGCCTTCTTGCCCTCTACTTGCTCCTTTTTCTTTTTCTTTTCTTTTCCTTCTTTTTTTTCTTTTTAAAAATCCTCTCCATTGTACCAGTGCCAGCACTTCTCAGACCCCTCAGTGTCCCCTCTGATATCACTAATCAAGGCAGGGAGTGCACTAAGGAACTTTGGATCAGGGAGTACTGTACTGGTGCTCTGCTATTGAATGAGAATGGGTGGCTGTTAGAGGTGGTGTAGATAGCCATAATCAGTTGTTCTACTGTGGATCATTTAAACTGCCATTTAAACTGTTTTGAGAAGGAAGAAAGGGGAGCGTTTCAAGTAGATGCTTTTACCTCCCTTGCTTTTAGAGCCTGTTGTTCTTTCAGATCAGCTTTTCCAGAAGTAGTATCTACAGGCTGTGTTTTAGTACCAAAATCAAGTTCAAAGCTTTAGATGGTTAAGCAAAGAGTTTGCCATTAATACAGAAGAGAAGTAGCAGATTTAGTCTAAACATTATGCTTTGTTTAAGTACAGTTACTGTAGTGTTCTTAACCTGCTCCTCACCGCTGAAGTATTGTTCCTCGAGAAAATCCTGTGGTGTTTTCCCTTCAGAAACTCATTCTGAAGCTAGTCTGTAGGGACCCCTGTCACTTTCTTCTGTCTTTCTTCTAAAGGCAAATAGTGTAAAAATCAATATAAAATGGTAGAGATTTGACTCTGGACAGCTTATCTGGGATATTGGTGCTTGGTAATAGTGAGTCATGCCATGGAAGCATTCGAAGAAGCACTTTGAACTGTGATGGGAACTGTTTATTGAGCTTTAGTGACCTGTGTGTTACATTAGAACTGTTTTTGTAGATGGAGTCATAAATTAAATTCTCTTAAAGAAATGTTAATAACTTTTTTGAACAGTGCACTTCTTTTAAATGTGGAGAACAGAAAACTAGTAAGACAGATGCCATATTCTGATCTTGATATGTACTTTGGATGCTACAAAGCTGCTAGCATTTGGAGATACAGAATAAGGAGAGGGAACTGACTCGTTTGGCAAATACTATCAGATGTAAAGACACTCTTAATTACCTTTTTGGCAGTTAATCTCCTCAGCTAGTGAGAGGAGCTGCTCTGCAGCTGTCCTGACTTTATGAAAGCTTTGTGAATATTTAGTTAGGCAAACTTTGTAGTCTGCTGGGCCATTCCTGATGAGTTAGCACTTCTGGAATTCTTTCAGAACAAATTGTTTGCTGTTTCTACAACAAGGTCTGAGGCCAAAATGAATCATAAGAGAACTTGACTTAGTCTCCGTAAACACCATAAGTTTCCCCTCAAAAAACTCAAAAACAATGACCTGATGTACTTTACAGAATTGCAAAGTAAACATGTAGCCCCTAGCATGCTATTTCAAGAGTGTGTGTGACTTGGGACTTTGAAACACCTGTTTTTATTCTTAGATTTTAAAAATAAATTTGAGTTACCTCTCATGGAAAACCCAGGGGACTTAACTTTAGAGTAAGCTTTCTTATTTCGAATGAGAAATATTTGTTTGTGTATAGGGGAAGCTACAACATGACCATCACTACTGTTCTGCATCTGCTTTCTTGCTTAAAAATCCCTAAATAGATCTTTTCACTCTTATTAAGGGATTTGCAGGAGTAGTATAGTATGGACCCTAAGGCTTTCTTGTACCTTGTCTGCTCTCCATAGTTTGAGGTGCCCGTAAGGACAATTCCAACAGCAGTTGTGGTAGTAGTCATGTGAAAGCCTGTTTGCTGTAGAGCCCTTTGGAAGATGTTTCCAAGAAATTTTGATTTTGTATTTAAATAAAGTCAAATAACTTCATAGATTGACTGAAAAGACTTTAAGACTAGCAAAAACAGAGCATTTTTGATGGGAATGTTTGTAAAATATTGATGCTAATTGTTTTAATAATTATAAGCTTTTAAATATAAATTAAAAGTATTCCTATGTAAATACATTTTAGCCTGAGGAAAGAGGACAAAGTATTTAGTATAACATGCTGTAATTTAATTTGCAGATGAGCAAGAGGATGAAGATGCCATCGTTAACAGAATATCGTATGTATAGCTTTGGGTTCTTTTGCAGAACACTTTTTCATTACTTTATTGCTATGATAGGAATTTTGTATGCTTCCAAATAAATATCAGTCCATTAAAAATGTGACAGCAAGCTAGAGGCCAGAGGAAAAAGACTTGATTAGGTGGCACCTTGCATTATGAAAGACATAAGAGGCAAATCATTTTGGTTTAGGGATGTTTTCACATGAGGCTTTTACTGGTAGGCATGAAGTTGGCTACAATATTGAACAAGACCTGATACACTAAGAACCTGCACCTCAGTTTAAGTCTCTAGAATGCTTATATGGGAGGTGGGTGTTTCAGTTCCCACTGCTGTTGATGGAAGCCCTGTCAAAGAAGGCAGGGGATCCTAGAGAGAAAGTTAGTCACCCTGAAGTAAACATGTATTTGATCATTTTAAAAAAAACTGAGAGAGTAACAAATGGAGGACACCGGCAAAACCTGCTGGTCTTCCAGCAACACTCTCTTCCTCCTGTTCCTTTGTAAAGTTAGATATTAATCTCCCGTATTTAAATGTCTGAAGATTTACAGAACATCTGTGAGGTGTTGCTGCCCTCTCAGTTACATGATTTGGTAAACTCTGTGGACTTGCTACTTGCTTATTATAATGTTCTTATCTCTTCCATGGTGGTATTTCCATCTGCTTGGAGGGAGAGGTCATTGAGTATTTTATTGATTTGTCTTGTACCCTGGGAAAGTGCCGAGTACATTGCAAGCTGTCCGATTTTAGTTGTATATTTGTGTCAAGCTTGAATGATGTACAAGGCAATGTAAATCTTAAGTGTACTTCTCCCAGTAGTGTCAAATACCAATATTTTTTGAGTTTGAAATACTTTTGCTACGAGGTCTGTTTCACATCTAGAGAAAAATAGATGCTTTTGCATGCTATGAAGCTCTTTGCTCTCAAGTAGAGGAGCATCTCTTGTGCCTTTAAGACTACAGTGAAGGCTTTTCTGTATTGAATGACTTTTTCATAGTAGCTGTGGTCTTAGCCTGATTCTGAATTTTTCAATGTTCAGAGTAAAATTTGACTTGTTAGCTGTTATATCTAGTTTCTAGTTTAATATTCAACAAGCATTAATTGTAAATACTGTGTTATTTGCACAAAAACAGCGTAAGAGTAGCACCAACAGAGTAATAGCCTTTTATTAAAGGTGTTATAAATATGTTTGTTCTTTCAGCCCAAACTTTCCTGTTCCTTTAGTGTGCATGTTATTTTCCAAAAAGCAATACCTGTCAAAAAATGTGCAGATAGATGTTTACTGGCATAGCATAATTTTCAGGACTCAAGAGGTGGGTGGGGACAGAAAACAAAACCAACTTGCTGTAGCACCTTGAAAGGCTGCAGTGTGTTTAGTTTCGCGGTTCTGGCTTGGAAGACTTACACGTCTTTTATGTGAAGAAAATGTTGGAAACTGACAACAAAAGCATATAAGAGTATTTTCAAAATAAAATTAGTAATTCAGACTTTATTCTGTAAATTAAATATTATGTGAATGAAAAAATAGATTTGTAGACTGTACAGGAAATGTAAGATCTGTGTAATCAACTTACTGACGTTCCTGTTGTAGGCAGTCATCAGTTTTGTCATGCAATTTTGAGGATTGCTTCTAATTTTATTATATCATTGGATTAGTTCTGTAAGAATGTTTTTTTGTCATGTATTTTGAACACAAGTCTTTTTTTAATGCCACAAGATGGTATTTGATATAACTTGTATTTGGGATCTGAAGACAACGACCTTAAGCATTTTAAATAATGTTAACAATTTCTCTATATTGACTTTATAGCTATTGGGAAATCCTGGGCTTGATGTTAAACTGTTTGTTAATGTTTAATTGTATTTACTTTAGATATTAAAAAGCTGCTCTTTAAAAATTTTTGGTAAGAATGTAGAAATGGATTTTTTTTTCTTTCTGAAGATGTATGCAGGAAATAAACTAAAATAGGAGACTTATGAAAAGATATTCCATAAACTCCAACAGTTTATCCTGTTATGACATTGGAATTGAATGCATGCACATCCTAAGAGAATAATTATGGTAACTGATATAAAACCTAATTATTTTGAGTGGATTCTGTATACTACTTGGTATTTGACATTTGCTTTTTGGAAGTGAAATATTATGGAAGTCTCTCTTTCTCTTGCCTCCCTATAATGTAACAATGGTTTGCCTTCAGACACTGATTAATAAGTAGGCTAACTACTTTTTCCCCTGTTCAGAGCATGTTTGTGGTAACAGTGGTACATTTCTTTAAATTTCAGGCTGTTCTTGAGCACCTTCACTTTAGCAGTTTCAGCTGGTGCAGTCCTGCTTCTGCCTTTCTCAATAATCAGCAATGAGATCCTGCTTTCTTTTCCACAAAACTACTATATTCAGTGGTTAAATGGCTCACTAATTCATGGTTAGTACTCTGCATAATGTAATTTAAATGGATGTCTTCATTATACGTGCACAGATGTGTTCTTATTTTCAAACTAATAACTCCATTTTAATTTCAGATGCTAATTGAATTGTCAATATGCTTTTGTCTAGTTGGTTAACTGCTGTGTGATACATTGCAAAAGTCTGTCCGAACTGTTCTGTTGGGATTGTTTTAAGTAATCATGCAGACTTGATGGAATTAAACCAGATTTATGGCTTTGAACACTAATGTAGAATAAGAGCTTCTAGAAGCTGACTTGAAAGCACTTCAAACTTCTTCCTCATGTGTAAATACAAGATTCATTAGCCTATCTGTTTCTGGTGATACATGTAAGTTTGTTCTCAAAATTGTTTTAAGAAGCTTGCTAGCTATGAGCAGTTGAGGTTAGATGGTTAAATTCAACTGTTAGTGATTTATTTGTAAACAAGAAAAACTGCAGAATGTGTTAAATGTGGTAAAGAGGCACAGTAAAGACAAACTGTTTCAAAGAAAACAAAGTATAAGGAAAGAATATTACTTGTACTTGCTGTGATGGTGCTTTGACGTCCGGCAGAGTGAGTTTTTGCATGCTTTCCAGTATTGGTTAATGTGCTTATGGCTATGATGTGTGTAATGGATCCTGTTATTTGAAAATAATTTGGACACTTCCATGTCTCAAGGAAATAACTGATAGAAACAGGATGTTCTTCAGTAGATTTGGCTGGAGAAAGAAGATTGTGAAACAGTCTGCAAGTTAACTGTGCTACCTTTTTTTTCTCTCTCGTGAAGAGATAGTAACAGGGCTTTGGAGGGTTTTACTTTGAAAACTGTACTCCTTCCAATCAATATCTAATAATAATCACAGATAGCAAATTCATGAATCCCACATCTGCATTGGTAGTGGCTTTTTTTGCAACAAATTAGTTGTGGTTAGGTGAAGACAGGAAGTAATGTGTATTGTCTGTTTGAAATCAGTTGAGGTTTTTTTCTGTTATCTGATCAGTAAAATTTTTTTTAATAAAAAAATAGTTCTTAAATAAAGAGGAAAAATGTGTATCTGGGACCTTACTGGAGAATATCCTGAGGGCAAAGGAGGCTGGGAGAGGTGCTTATTCTGAAGGATAATGTGGCATGGAATTGTGGACTTTACTGTGCAAGAAAATGAGCAGGTGTCATAGCAGATGTACTTGGCTTAATGGGGATCTCAGCTCCAAAACAAAAAGGAAATGTGTGGAGAGTAGAAGTAGGGATGAACAGCCCAGGAGGGTTGTAAAAATATCACCTGGGTTAATGTCCTAGTGTGGACTTAAGAAAGTCCAGGTGGATTTGTACCTGGTGAGGGGTTTGTATAGAGCAGTTTCTCTGCTGGGGTACACAGAGAGAGGCAGGAAGAAATGTTTGCAGGGCATAAAGCCACAGCTCTTCTCAGTGGGGATGGTTGAACACTGGAAAAGGTTGTCCAGAGAGACCAGGAGATCTAAATCCATGGAATCTTTCCAAAACTCAACTGGCTAAAGCCCTGAGCAACTTAATAGCACCTGCAGTTTAGCAGTGTTAAGCAGCAGATCAAACTGTGTGACTTGAGAGTTTCTTTCTAGTTGAGTTGTTCTATGACCTGTTTTGTCATGTTTGGTAATTCAGTGTGTCTTTAGGAAGGGAAAAAAACCCCAATTCTCCTTTTTTACGCAGATCTAGCTGCTCACACAGATTTATATCTTTACTCCCAGACATTAAAAAGATCAAGCCCAATCCTTCCTCCTGTGTCAATTAACTATGATAAAGAATTGCAGGGAGTGAAAATTGTATAATAACCAGTTCAGACATTCTCACCCTGAGTTGCTACAGTACTTGAGTAAGCTTTTTTTGGTTAGAAATCTGCTGGGCAAAGTAGCTGCCACATAGGAAGGCCTTTGAATTTTCCAGTGTCCATCTTCTGATTTTAATGGGATAATTTTTTGGAAGCCCTGCTCTAGGCAGGTTCAGTATCATTCCTGTTTCGTAAGGTTGAACCGGGACAAAAATCCCGTGTAGCCGAGTTCCAGGCGTTACCTTGGGGGGCTGCTCCCTCTCGTGGCCGTCCCTGGCTTTGCGCAGCAGCGCTGCTCTGCGCCGCCAAACTGTGTCAGGTGAGGCCCACCCTCAAGGGAGCTGAGGTACCCGCTCAGGTTTGGAGAGCTGATGGCGCTGCCCCAAGCACAGGGGTTCAGTCCTTCCTGTCTGGTTTGCTTACTGCTTTGCAAACGCTGTCAAATGGGAAAACTTGTGTTGCTTTAAACCACGTTGCTTTTGCTAGATTTATCGATTACAGATTGAGAGAGTCCGGTAGAGGGCAAATAAGATGATGGAGTGGAGCATCTTCCTTATGAGGACAGGCTGAGTGAGCTGGGTCTCTTTAGCTTGGAGAAGAGGAGTGAGGGGTGACCTCATTGATGTTTATAAATATATAAAGGGTGAGTGTCAGGAGGATGGATCCAGGCTCTTCTCAGTGATGGCCAGTGATAGAACAACGGGGAAATGGTTCCAAACTGGAACATGTAAATTTCCATCTTAATATAAGGAGGAACTTTTTCACTGTGAGGGTGATGGGTTACGGGAACAGGCTGCCCAGAGAGGTTGAGGAGTCTCCTTCTTCGGAGACATTCAAGACCAATCTGGACATGTTCCTGTGTGATCTACTCTAGATGATCCTGCTCAGGCAGGGGGGTTGGACTGAGTGATCTTTCGAGGTCTCTTCCAGCTCCTAATATTCCGTGATTCAGTGCGAGGTACGTGAATGTAATGCTAAGGGTGTTCATAGTGTGGAGCGTTGCGTTAGTTGCAGCACGTAGAAAACCAGAAACTATGTGCCTCTAGTTTCTGAAAACGGCAGAAAGCGCATCCCTGGATCCGGTGTAAACACTCGGCTCATGAGCGGCACCCAGATGTGGGAGCTGGGTGTTCGCTTGTGCTGCTGGCGGTGCAGCCACCAGGTGGAGGTAAAACGTAATGAAACTGCAAGGAGGAAAACTGCCGGGGCCCTAATCTGTTTGCCAGAGACAGATTTTTAATGTGTATGGCTTAGTAACTTGTTTTACAGGGGTATTCTTAGGTCGCTACAAATGGGAAAAAAATAAAATTAAAATATTCCAATAGGCTGCTCGGAGCTCTTATGCATGCTGAGATCTGCGAGCCTCATTGATGCAACTTTATGATGCAGTCAATTTTAGTAGGAAATAATTGTTTTTCTGAGTCTATTTTAATTCAGTTTCTGAAGTGTCAAATTAAGATATGTGGTAGGTGAATAAGGCCCTGTATATTCCTTAATTTTAGGAAAATGTATATGTATGTCAGCAGCACTACAGCATTGTGCTTACCTCTCATAGCATTGAGTTATGTTGTAGCTTGATAGTTTAATATTCTGTAAATGTGGCTCCTGTCAGTTGCAAATGTGTAAATGTCTGGATTTTAAACTGTTAAAAATTGCCCTGGATGTGCACCGCTCTCCCTTAAAATGCTTTCTACGTACTGTGTAGCTCCGAAGCACAGGTTTACATTGAAGAGCTTGTGCATTTACGACAACCAGGTATTCAGCTTTACTCCAAGTAACTGAATGTGCTCTCTTCAGTTAGAGAAAACCACTGAAATAAGACCCTCGCCCCAAGGTAGTAGTATTTCTACTTTGACACTGGTGTCTTCATTGGTAGGGGTGGAGTGGGGGGATGGGAAAAAAAAAAAGGATGCTTCAGTTGTGCCTCTAGTTAGAGCTATTATTAATGACATTCTTGCTGATGTTGCTGTGAGTGAAGGTTCCTTGAATGGTAATAGGAGCTTCCTGGCTAAGAAAATTCAAAAGGAAAAATCCTCCTCTTTGTTAACTTGGAGTTTAGCCACCTTTAGGCAGTATGTTTTCTTCAGCAATTAAGTCTTATATTTCACTTATCTATTGGAAGTTTCTTGTTTTGTTTTCTGTTGCTTATTTGACTAACTTTGGTTCTTGGTGCCCTGGTGCTACCACTTGTTGAAAAAGTACATTATTTTGCCCCCTTGGCTCCATTATCCCACCCTGTTTTTATTTCTTTGAATTTTAACTTCATTTGAAGAAAAGGGAAGTATATATGGTGAAAGCATTTTAAAACTATTTTACAGTTGGAACTAAATACAGGGATTTCTCTATAATGAATTCCCCAAACATGCAGCTAATGTCTCTTTCCTTCCATATTTCCATATTTTTTAAAAAATGGAAATTTCAAAGATGATGATGATGAACAAGTCTGTTCTGGAAATGACCCAAACAAAGCTGTTAGTTCAAATTTTCTTATGGGGGATGATCTTTTTTTCAGATTTCAGGTGATACAATATAGTCCTGTAGAATTGTGGAAATGTGTTTTAAGGAAGGTGGGGGAAACCAAGCCTGTTTTCTCTCAGCTGCAAAATAAAAGCTGTATTTTCAGGATGCAGAACATGTGACACTTGTTAGCTACACTAATACTAGATTGCAGATAAGCTGCTACTTTTATAAAGAAGCAGCACTGCATCCTGCATGACTTTTGACATGATGATGGTGGCTCATGTTTACACACCAAAAACTGGCTGTTCAGAAAGTGTCCAACTTAAAAAATCTTAATAAAGCAGATACCCATAATGGAGATCAGTTACCACTTCAGGTGGTTTTATAAACCTCTTCTTTTCCTGCAGATGCCACATGTCTTGCAGGTGTCCTAGTTTTAGTTGGTTGCTGAATTATTTTTTGTTTTTTTTACCCTTTTCCCCACCTAGATCATGGAGTGGTTGAGGTTGGAAGGGACTTCTGGAAATCGTCTAATCTGACCCCTACCCCGCTCTAAGCAGGATCAGTTAGGCTGCTCAGGGCTAAACAACTCCAGCTTCCATAGCCTCTGCTGGTGTGACAGATGCTCCAGTTCATTAATCATCTCTCTGTGGTCCTCTGATGGACTCTCTCTAGTATTGCTATGCTTGTCTTGTATGGAGGAGCCCACAGCTGGATGCAGTGCTCCAGATTGGTGCCACCTGTGCCAAGCAGAGAAGAAAGATCACCTCCCATGATCCACTGGCAACAGTTCTCCTAATGCAGCCCAGGATGCTGTTGGCAACTCTGTGGAAGGGGCACATTGCTGGCTCGTGTTCAACTTGGTGTCAGACAGAATCTCTAAGTCCTTTCTAGAAAGCTGCTTTTGGGATGATTTTTGCCCCACTCTGCTCACTTGTCTAGCCTGTTGAGGTTCATCTGAATGACAGGCTCCCCATTTTGTATCACTGGCAAACTTGCCAAGGATCCATTCTCTCCCATTATCCAGGTCATTAACAAAGATGTAAAACTGAAGGACGTATGGGGGTATACCACTGATGACTTTGTACTTCCAGCCTGACTTTGTACTGCTGGTGACAATCCTTTGAGCCTGGAAGCTCAGCCAATTTTCAGTCTACCTACACTTACCTAGTCTGTACTTCATGAGTTAGTCTAAGGAGGTCATAGAAGATGATGTTGATAAGTCTTACTAAAGTTGAGATAAACAATGTCCACTGCTTTCCTCTTGCTCAACTGATACTGTCTTCTCATCATGGAAGGCTACTGTTACTGTAAGGTCTTCTTGTACTTTGGAGGTGATGGAATTTGTGTATTGCTGAGGATAAAATCCATGTTTAAAAAAAATACGGAAGGAAATGAATACACAAAACTGAACTTTGAGATTCAGTGCTAGAGTTGGACATTGTAGAATTAGTGCACCTGAGTTTGCAGTCTGTCTTCCAAAATTTCAGACAGTTACTGCTGTTCAAGCTGGTATACAGTTTTAAAAAATTTATTACACAGAGAACCGGGTATTTTTCAGCAATGACCTATAAATAGCTTGGTTTCTATTGAGCTTTTTATGTGTACTGCATTGTTACATGTAAGAGAGGAAATATAACATCTTTAAGTTTCCCAGGCTTGAAAAGTTATAATGTGACCTTTTTTCTTTTTTTTTTGTTACAGGTTTATGGAATCTTGCTTCTCTTTTTTCAAATTTATGTTTGTTTGTGTTGATGCCCTTTGCCTTTTTCTTCCTGGAATCAGAAGGATTTGCTGGTTTAAAAAAGGTAGGAAAATACCGTTAGATAGCGAGCAATTACAGTATGTATTCTGTTTCCAACCCTTGTTTCTGATGAAACTGAAATGATAACTTTGGATTTGTCACTGAGACATGTGTGTGCTTAGATGAATGTTTGTCTACTGATGTGCACTCCTGCACAAGCAGGTGAAGTGAGTATGTAGTGTGTGCTTGTGGGTTAACATAAAGGGAAAACAAAGTCTTTGAAAAGTGATAAATACAAAATAAACTTGCCTTTATTTTTTATGAAATAGTTTAATCAAGTTGGGGTTTTTGAATGATTTTGTTGGGATGCAAAAAGAGAAGGTTTGATAAATACACTAAGAAATAAGTAACAGGGGAAAGAAATACAGGATTTTTACTGATTGAAGAGTGATTAAATAAGAGATGACGCAGAGAAAACAAGCTTAATTTGTGAATTCTAAGGATTACAAACAGACAAAAAGAAAAAAAAGTTTCAATTATGGTCAACATTAAGAGTAATGTGTTAAGAAAATTTTCTTAAATGGGTAGGGTATACCTACAAACATCCTACTTTGTTGGATATATTTTCATTGAGATGGCTGACCATTTCAGCAATGTATGAAACTTGGCAAAATGATTTCTGAACAATAAGATAACTTACATGTGAACTAAGGAAATATAATGAAAAGTTACTATAAAGGGATGCACAGCAAAAGGGATTTTGAATTGTAAATATCAGATGAATTAACAATGACTGTCTGGGGACCAATTGTAGTACATTTTCATTAGTCTTTATCATCTGAATTATTACACTATTGTTTTTAATGATATTACACTTGAGGGAATTCCATGCCCTTTGGATGGCAGTTATTAGAAAGCAGAGAGTCTTGAGAAGTGGCCTGAATTCAGGAAAATTGAATGCATAAAGGATATTTGGAGAAGACTATGAGTCATTGGTGGATCACATGTGACAAATCAACAAGGGGATGATTGTGGTGGGAAGGAAAACATAATTCCTGGTTGTGTTGACAGGAATGTGTCATGGAGGTGACGAAGTTGCTGGCTTTGTTTTGGTTGGAATTGTGGGAAGCTCATGTGAAGTACTGTGTCTAATTTGGAATTTTAGGGTTCATGTAAATACTTAAGGGAATGGAGAATAGCAAAGAAATTAAGATACTTTAAAAGTACAGCATGAAGAAAAATTTCAATTCCAAGAGAATAATGTGAGGAAGCAGATTTTATTTTATAGCTGAAGCTACTAAGAGACTGCATAGAGTGTATGTTACAGCTATGTGAGAGAGGACCTGGTTACACACCAACCAGGATGGTGTGTAACTACTTGTAGCCTGGTCTGAGATGGTTGATCCTACTGCAGTGGTACTTTGTACTGAATGAACTCTAGATGTATCCAAGGTACTTCAGTTACTGAAGTTTAGATGACCAAGCTTATGAGTTCCACTATGTTTAACTTCATTCCCCCAAAGAACTCTCTTTTCCCTTCATATATCTATAGGGCTAGGAAATCTTTCAGCAGCTTGGTTGATCCTTTCAGTTTTCAGGTGGAGGCCACGCAGTTTTCCTTTTGACTCTACCTAGCCACAGCTAGTGCATATCTTTTTATTCTTCTAAACAAGGTAAATTAAATGGGTTTAATGGTGTTGGTGTCTCCTAAAGTCCACCCAAACCTGAAGATGTTCTCCATTAATGTTCCTTGTAAGGTATTGCTGATGTGTTCCTTGACTTGTAGATATCTGCTGGCTATAACAGATGCATTATATATACCAGCTGTGTTAAAACTGCACTTTACATAAAACTTGAATAGTTACATTACAACTTCTAAACTTACAACACTGGCTATCAGTAAACCCCATTCAGGATAAATACGGTCACCACTGCATGGAAGCATTTGTAACTCCAGTGAGATAGAACCAGAATCTGTCATGAGATATGAGGAAAAAGGTGATTGTTGGTGCTTTAGAGCAATTTTACTTCTTCATGGGGGTAGATGAGATCAAATATTAATATCCAAACCCCACCTATTATGAGGGATGTTTTTATGGGATGTTTTGTAAGTTTGACTTCTGGATGTTTTTGGTACAGCCCAGAGGCCAAATGTGACTAAAAGTACTCAGGGCCTTATTTCAGTGCCTGTTCTACCTGGTTGCTGTATTGAAAAGCATCGAAAATGGATGCAGACATATGCTGAATTGTTTTACCAGCTTGGAGTGAGCCCTAAAGCTATTGAAGATGTAGGAATTATGGTCCGTTTTTGTAGGAACATGCCTTGCCTTTGTCACTTACTTTCCAAAAATAACAACCAAATGTCACTTCTGGATTAAGTTGGTAGTTAAAATTGAGTTTGTTTTTCTGATCAAACTCTGCACGTAAACAGTCTTAACTGAAAGTAGAGCAGTATATATTTTAAAGAGTTATGTTACATAGTGTAGGGTGTTTGGAATCAGGGAAAACTAATGCTTAATTCAACTTAGGATTGCATGTAAACTTTTTAGTTTTAGAGTCTTTGAAGGGTACTTCCCATCTTTTTTACTTTCCTTAGATTTTGGCACATTGCTTGTCTCTCTTCAGAGAAGATTTTGAGAACGTGATTACCTTGTTGAATTACCTTGTACTTTAAAAACAACCCCAAACCTTGCACAATTATGGTATAACATAATTTGTTAAACTGCCATGTTTTGTCATTCTTCACATCAGACTAATGGGACAGGGATAAAATATCTTTCAAATGTTATTGCTGTTAACTGGCAAAATCAGATTTTAGTGACTTCAATTTAAAAGAACACTTAGTACATCTGCCAGAACTTGTAGTGTTTAAGAGAAGAGCGATCTACTGTAAATGTAAGGGCCATTCAATAAGGATATCTGGCACAGGATATGAAATTTTTAATCTTTCAGTTGGGAGTTGGATACCAGGAATATAGAAAGCAGTTGATTCTAGATGCTCAGCTTGAGACTTGGATAAAAAGACACTTCCAGTGGAAGCTTTTAGGCAGGTCATCTTATATTTGTCATAGAATTGCCTTTGTTATAATGAATGCATAGGTCACTTGAGATATGCACAGTCAAGAAATATATATTTGACAGTGTTTGTGTAAGAATTGTCTGGATTTTAATAGAAGTTCTGATAATGAATGTTTGGAAGAAGTTTGGTTCTCAAATTGAATAGATTACCTTTTTAAGATGGATTTATGGGCCTAACCCCCCAAAACTTTAGCCATTTGTTTGAGTGTTTATCTTAGATTATGCTAAAAAGTTGATTTTTATCTGTTGGCTGTAATGTGAACTTTTTGCAGGCTGTGATATTTCAGATGGCTCATAGGTTACTATTATGAGCTTTGTATAACTTTTCTCTGTTCTTGTAAGGAAGTATTGCCCCCTTAACTGTTTGTTTCATGAATCTGAATGGATTTGATTAGCCATCTTCCAATTTACCATGGCTTTTTCTTGGTTGCTAGTATAATTTCCAAATGACACATGGCCCCTCTTATAGACTTTCTTCGATTCCCCAGGGCAACAGTTTAAAACAACCAAGGACCAGCATATTGTGCAGAGGAGAGAAATACGGAAATTAGGCGCTCACCATGGACGGATGCAGTGCTGTACTGAAAATCAAACTGATTCTCTGCCTAGTTTTTAATTACAACCATAATGTTAATTCAAAAAGGGTATTTTGGGCCTAAGGGGGTTGACCATGGTCTCTTAAAGAGCTTTAAGTGCTCTTCCTTGCTCTAGCTTATTTCCTTGTAACGGCAACTGCAGACTTCTGTTATCAGAAAAAAAGAATGGTAAAAGTAACATTGCCAGTGTGTAGCATGTTTATGTACAACCAGGCATGCACGCCATGTGTGTTTATGCAGACATAGGTATTTTCATATACACATGTGAATTAGGATTTTGAAGACTGTTGAAGTAGCTGGAGTTCATTGCGTTATATTACACCTTAGGCAGTGCTAGTAGCTGAGCTATTGGAGTATCTGAGGTAACTTTAATCTCCTGTGTCAGTATTAAAAACTTTCTAAAATCTTTTGATAGTCTTGTTTTCCTTTGTAGAGTCTGTGTGAAAAGTTACATTTCCAGTTTAGAAACTTTTTTAGTCACCTTCTCACATTCTGTAGTGCACAGAGGTGTCAGCCAGGCTTCTTAATGCCAGAATTAACCTTGCTTTCTAGCATTCTCTTCACAAACAGAGAATTGTGGTATTTATGGTTGGGCATCTGTAGTTCACAGTGCTAATGCTTCCATGTGTGATATTAGCCTGCACAGAAAATTACCTGTGTGCTGCTGCTGCATGAAGGAGGCAAGCATTTATTGAGGTGATAATTACTATACCTTTTTCTTGACCTTAAAATAAACTTTCTCTGGATGTAACTTGAACTGAAATTTGTATTTGTTTGAAGTTGACAAAGATAAAGATGTTTAGGAGTAATTTCCTTGTAAGAAAATACAAATAGTGCAATTTACCGCTGTGAGAAACTGGAATAACTAGGTATTGCATAATCACAAGTGTTGAGTTTTAAAAAGGCTTTATGAAGTATTTTACCTTAATACTGATCTTTGAACTTGAAGTCATGGCATAAAGTTTAACATGAGCGACAGCAACATCCTGACCAATTATCCAAATTATCCAGACATCCCAAAATGTTCAGAACACAACACACAGAGTCTGTGGATTAAGAGGTTAACTCCTGGAACATCAAAAGAAGTGCATGATAATAAAAACAAATAGTACAAAAATTTGAGGTAACTTCCTTGCTTAATTAATTAGGTAGACCAGGTGGAAGCGAAGAGGCCAGAGCTGGTGCTCAGAATGTCTATAAAGCTGAGCAACATGACAGCACAATGGAGGAGGAACAAAGATTTTTTTAATATACTTCTATCCTGTGTCACAGTTTGAAATTGTCCTGGTTTATGTCCCTTTTGGCAAACTTACATAAAAGTGACCCTGTACTGTATTTTATGACCAGATGACTTTTTTCCCAGTGGCTAATTTGTATCAGACCCCCATCTTAAAGAGACACAGAAATTAGTAGGAAGTCCAAGCCGGTTTGTCTCAATGAGCTTTCATTGCATGCTTTCATTATTTTTGCTCGTTTTTGCCACTGATCATCCATAAATTGTTGGAAATGAGTGATTAAGGAAGTGCTGCTTAGTGTTAGTGGCACATGCACATTCTTGGTATGTTTTTTTGTGGGTGAGAGGAAATCGCGTACTGCACAAACAAAAAGGAAAACTCCTGCTGGGACCCTTTCAAGGAAATTTAACTTGCATAATGTTTTGATCTTGGTGTTTATTACAGAAAATAAGAGTAATATTTCACCAGCTATTGTTATGTGTCAGCTAGCCTCCATCTGCTTGCCTGTCCTTGATATCTCTTCCCAAATTATCGAGTTTTTTTTTTTTAATTAAAACATCACTTAAAAATTTAGTGGTTTATTCATATACTTAAGGTAGGTGAGGTGGGCCAGTGTTCTGAACAGTTTATTGCTTAGTGCTTGCTACTGTATAAAGATTTGGCTGTTGTGACTGTGAAGTCGCGCTTGTGTTAGCAGTTGCGGCTTAGCCTGTGCAAGTAAAATGTGCTACGAAGGTTTCCTTCCAAATAATGAAATACCTTGGTTTCTGCTGTTGAAGGTGGATTTCTTCCCTTTCCCTCTTTCATAGGACAATGGCTCTTAAATGTGCTTTGGAAATAATTTGCCTGGGAAGTGAAATGTTGAAGCTTTGCAGAAATATAGTTATTAGTGTTTTTTGAAACTGCTGGTGTTGCTGTAAAGGTAAGCTGCTGTGAACTTGCTGAGCAGCCACAGTGTGTGCATCTTCCATCACCCCAGCATTTGAATTGATGCAATACTCAATATTAATAGCAATGACTATATAAAAAGACTGAACTAAGCTTAATTTTTCTAATGTGATGGATTGTGTTGGGAAACTCTAGGTAGCTAAACAGTAATAAACACACGTGGAAAATAAAACTGCCATGTCTTCCTTTCTTGGTGAATATGGAAGTTCTAATTTCTGTGCTCTTCTGCGTAGAAAAGCTGTGCTTCATGCTCCCGCTGTGTGTATGGGTAGGACTCTGGTTTAACTGTGGGTGTAGAACACTGTAGAATACATTTAAGTATGTGATGATGCTAGTGTAAGAAATCTGTTCAAAGCTATTTTTTAAGAATTGACTTTGAGGTACTTTTTTGCTAACCTCAAGAAGTATTCAATGGAAAATACTCGTCCCTATAATATAAAATAGAGAGGAAGGTGGCTTGGAAATCCTTTCCAATATGAAGTTATCTTTAATTAAAACCATCCTATTTTCTAAATTTGTCTTTTTTTTTTTTTCCTGGAAAAGCATTTGAGAGTGCAAGAGTCTTGAACCTTGTTTGGAAACAGCATTTTATTTCAAGCTCACATGTTTTAAGCTCACACGTTCCTCTGCCTGCAGTGCCCACGGGGCCACTGTGTAATGGCTCACCAAAGAGTCTCGAGGAACCCTGTTAACAGTGTATGTTTATTTGGCATTTAAGCTCCTATTTATTTGTCTATAAAATCATTCAGCATGAACTGAAACTTTAGTGCTCTGATCTCCATGAAATGTTTACTAGTATGTAACTGAATTACTGTACTCTATATTACAACCCATTTACTCATTCCATTAGTAATACCAGAGACAAAAGTTGTTTAATCAGTCACATCAAAGGCAGCTGTTTCATTTTGTATTTTTGACAAAAGCTAACATCTTAACTTCAGATATGAAGTCCAGTTCTTTCAGCTGGAGTAATTTAAAATGACACCACTTAAAATTTACTAGACTTTTTGTTGTTCAGAAGCAGGTCTCCTGATTATTCTGGGAATCTGATTTGGCAGGTAGCTTGGCCAGAGTTATTCCTCCTCCCTATTAAAATAAAAGAATACTTAACTGACCGTTATACAAACCAATAACATAATATGTAACTGGGTAGTTAAGGACCGTATTTAATGGTAAATCTTATATTAAAAATGGTGCATATCTGGACTCTTTGTATGCTTCCTGCTTGTGTTGTAGTCTCAGAAATAGCATGTGTAAAGCCATATGTAGAGTGTTTGTTATTTGCAGTACAAACGACAGGTGCATCTAATAGTAAATTTGGGAAGGCAGGAAATGGAAGATAAGGGTTAGCATACTTGTTAGCATGTCCCATTGACAAGTGTCTGTTAAACTCCGAAAACATGTTATTTATAGCATAGTTATACACTGTGAGGTCCTCTATTTCTGTGGAAGAAAAGAAAATGTTTTTACATTACAGGTATATTCCAGCAAATTAGCCTGAAAAGTGATATGGGTGTACGGCCTCTTTCTGAGGGTCTATACTAGAAATTAGTATGACATGAAAATAGTTCTGCCTATAAAAGTATTGCAAGGATCTCTGGTTTTCTGTTGTTTCATAATGACTGTAAGCCAAAGTTAAAGACAGTAAGAACATGCAAGTTACTTGACAGGTAGGTCAAGAAGAGGTTGGGAATGCTGCTTATGTTAATTTTGGTACTACAAAGTTCAGACTTCAGCATGTGTAATTTCTTCGGTGTAGTTATCTAGATATTTAGGAACAGACATTGTACAGGATGGCAACCTTGTAGATAAGTAACACGCATGTATTCTTCACTGCAGGGCCTTGGCATCACAGACACAAGATTTGGAGGTTAGGACAGAGACTTTTGTGGCTACTGAGGAAGAATGGCTTGGTGTGAATTTGCTTTTGTAGCTTTCTAAAACAAAGTTTTACAAGATGTCTTGCTTAACTTGGTTTGGGATGGAATATGCAGAACCTGTCCTTTTTATTATCATAGGGAGACCTATGGCTTGAATATACGTAGCAGTTCTGTATCTGGGACAGATGGGGGGGGGGAATTAAGCTATGTTGGTGGTTGCACGCATTGGATCAAGATGTGATGAGATGTGACCTGTGCTCTGTTTCATTGAAGTAGTTAAATGTCAGTTGGTCACTTCCATAAATTAGAGTGTACCTCTTTTAAAGAGGCTGCAGTGTGAGTAAGAAAAAAGAGTGACTGGAGATAAGCTGGGGGTGCATTTCCCTCGGCTTAGCATTTTGGCACTACCTGCCTCACTGCAACTTGGTTAGCTGAGCAGTGATTCAGCCTTTCTGCAATAGCTTCTGGGGTTGAGATTAACATTACTTCTTTTGACCGTCTCTTTAATGTAGCTAGAAAAGCAAAGTGTGTCAGGTTGGTCTCTGTTCTTGCAACACTTTAATGTGTTTGAGCTGTGTAAATTAGAGTAACAAGATGAATCAAGACTTAATAATACTGGGGTAAAAACACTGTGCAAGAAACCCTCTGAACATGGTGTTATTTCAAAATATGTTTTTCTGAGCATTACTCCTCCTGCACACTGTGAGAAACTGTGTTATGGCTCTTGCACATGAGTAGGTAGTCATCTGTAAAACTAATTAGTTGTAGAAGCTAGTGCTGGAGCATTAGTTATTCCACCTCATCTGAGCCAGGAACGAAATGAATTGCTGAACTCTTGTGCTTTCCCCACTCCTACATTGTTCTGAACTCTTACGTTTCTGCTGGATTTAGCACGCTGATGTCATGTGGAATTTCCACAGTTCTTTGCTAAAAGCTTTAACATGTAGCTGGAAGCCTGCAAATGGAATAAGATGTGAATGTTTTTTTTTTCTACTGCTCTCTTAGTGAATAAATAGAGCTTTTTTTGTTTTCATTTGGTTTTAGGATAACTTAATGGAGTTTTACATGAGTAAAAATAGACATGCTGAATACTTGTAAAGTGTGCAGATGGTACAGCTACCAATATTGAGCTTGAATCTTCATTTTATTATTGATGTGAACTGCAATGGTGGGATCCAAAATAGTTTTTTTCCTAAAATATTTTTTTAAGCAGAAATGAGTAATTTTCAAATTGTGCTTGACTGGAGCATTCTTAATGCCCTCTATAGGCCCTTCTATTTGTGGTAGATGATGAATATATGTAAAAACCTGATAGGTATTTCTTTATCGTCAGTTTATAATAAATCTTATATGACTATTCCATTTAAACTAGAAAACTTTGCTGTCCTTTGTGAAGGGAGGAAGTATTCAGACATACAGGAGCCCTGGAAGGGCTGTGATGGAGGAGATATAGATTTCTCTTGTAGTCAGTGGGAAAAGGCAGATATTGCCACGAATTTGGCATGTCTGAGCTGGAGGCCTCTTGAAGAAGCCTCTCTGAACCCCTTGCCTCTTGGTATTTGGGTTACTTTTAGTAAATGGTGAAAAACATTTACTTGGTCTGCTGCTGTTCGTTGGGCATGGTTATTTGGTTTTGAAAAATGGCTGGTTTATGCATGAGGAATGCTTATTAAGACTTGAATATTTTCACATTAGCCTGTGTCTTTTGAGTCTTCATTGACATCAAATAGCAACCTTTCAGGACAAACAAAAACATCTATTTCAAGTCTCTTATACGCTTTATATAAAAAAATACTTTACAAATTCAGTGGTGTCATTTTCCCTCACAGAGAGGAAAATTGATGTATATTTTACATTGATAGTGGTTTTAGTAGAAACAACTTATATAAAGGCACAAAACAATTTTCAAATAGGCTTCCTTTACTAAATGAGACTTACGTAAATGCCACTTCTGACTCCCTCTCAAAACCCAAATTTTTTCATTAATACAGATGAAATAGTGATATGCTATGAAGACTTTTAGTCTATATTACTTTTACTAGAAATATTCAACATTAAGGATTACTCTCTATAAAGTATTACTTATTCTGAACTGACAATGTGAGGAAGGAGCTAATGCATCTGTACTGCCATGAGGATATGTCAGACAGCCAACAGCTTTATTTATGGAGGAGTATAAGGAAGAGTTTGTCTCCCATCTTTGGCCACTTTTAAAAATTTATTGTAAAAATTTTTTTTTTTTGGTGTAGCTTTTTGAAGTATTTCTCAGTTTATGAAAATGAACTTCAGCAGTCTGGTGCCTTGGCCAGTTCCTAGGAGTATACTTTCTCCTTGCCCTTAACTCACCCTTGCAAAGGGGTTACTAATAAACATTAACACAAAAAACCCCCAGAACACCCTTTTAGGTTACTCTTTATTTTAGAACCTTAATAGTGAATTGTGTGTTTCTACGTGTCACTTGTTTTTTGGGAACTTTGTGGTGTCTTTCTGCCAGAAACACAATCACAATTTCCAAGTATGTCTTTATACTTTTGTGTTACTTATCTTAATCCTCTGCCAAGAGTCTTAGAAGTTGGAAAATATTTATCCTCTATCTCTCCAGTCTAGCAGGAAAGATTCTTTCTGATCCAGAAGTGAATGATTAGAGGGAGACTCTGTGTCAGAAATCCCACAGCTCCCATGCTGTTGTTGCAGGTGGTTTTGGAAGGTCTGGGAAACATGCAAAGTGGAGAGGGGAGCATCTAGGAGCTGATTAGCAAGAGCTGGGCTAGTGGATGGAACTGCAGAAGAATGGGGTCGTGTTGGGGCAGTCATCATTTTACTATATGTATCGATTCATTCCTTCCTTTCTTTCTTCCTAAAAGGTTTGAGTTGTGTGTTTATAACATAGTCTCAGTAGGTCTGCCTCTGCCCTTTTTAATAAGAGCTTAAATATAATCCTGTTTAGCCTTGGTTTTTTTTTTTTTCCCCCAATAGTTTCTGCAAAGGAGGGAATGGCAGGCTGCAGCAGGGTACTTGTGTACAAGACAGCTGTAGGCTGTATTTTCTTCCAGCTACTAGGTGTTTGCATTTTTCTGATACTGTCTAGCTTTTCCTCAGTAGGAAGCTGGTGTGTCTTCTGTTATAAGACTTGAAGGGAATGATTTTCTAATACACTGTTTCTATGTTAAGCAACTAAGAATGATATCTAGATGTGGAAGAGTCAGGTGGATGCTCTTTCTTTAAGTAAATTGAATCCATGTATGTGAAACAATAATTTACTGCCTAGCAGTTAAGGAAATCTTATGTTATTGTGGTCATTGGAGTCTATCTTATATCAGACAGTTAAATATAGCCTAGCAAAAAAGTGAAAGAACTTTTAAATTTATTTTTTTTTTTAAATCCTAATCACAACAGTGGAAGTCCGCAAGGAGCCAGGTTCTCAGGTTATTTGCATGCAGTGTAAGGAAACTTGGATGTGGACCCAAAAATATACCATATCACTGTGGTTTGGACACTCTTCTGGGATACTGGACAAGAGGGCTTAAGTTGTCCTTGGTAGAGGAGCCACTCTAGTGGGTGTACTGCATCCTGGACAGACATTTACTAAATAAGACTTTTTTTTCCTTTTCTTTTTGACCTACTTGAGTGATTTTTGGTCCTTCATTTCCAACTTGGCAGGTTTAGCTCTGATATTTATTGGTCCATGTCTTCAGCCAATACCCAAAGAATTCATTGTGTTATTTTCATCATGTTCTTTCAACTTTCACTTTGTATTTCGCTCTTCAGTTCTTTGTTTCTCTGAAATCTCTGGATTTTATTTACACTGTGTAACTATTTACATAATTAAATGATTTCAGCTGTTCCTCTTCTTGCTCCATTGATGGAATGGTAACCACTATGAAATCATCTAGGAAAAGATGTCAACACAAAAAATCAGCTGTATATTCAATTGTATAGAAAAATATAAGCTTTAAAATACACTCATTGTGTTGTGGTGAAAAGTGTTCATTTTTATCTTAACATCCCCACGTGCTAGAAAATTCCTCCGAGGGAAGAGGTGGTGTTGAAGACAGGCAGCACTGGTTGCAGTTGAGAGTCTTTGGTTCTTGCGTGGGCATGGAAACTTTTTTCCTGATTACTTGAATCTGAACTCTGAATATATTTATTTGATTAATTTTTTTTTCTCACTCTTTGAGGATTCTGAGTCACTGACTATTACCTTTTAAAAATGAACCGAGTTTTCCTGGAACTACAGCTTCTATTCTCGAGTCGGTAATTTGTAGTAGTCTCATAAGGTGATGACCCCCTGACTATTTTTCTGCAGAAGTTAGCATGCATGTTTGTTGCAGTCAGCTTCCTGCTGAACAAATCTTAAGGTTACTAAGACTCCTTTTTGTCATGTCAAAACAATGAGTTTCATGTGTACTTTAAATGTGCCATGATTTCAGAAACATTTCCCAGGCTATCCCCATGGGTCAGGGCATGGTGTAAAAACCCGAATGTTTGCCTACCTTGCAAGAGGTCATGATGTCCAAGCAGAACAGTGTTCAAATATTCCACACCACAGAAACTTTGTTAGGACTTTCTTGTTTTGTGTTTGTGGGCAATTACATATTGTAATTTTTATTTCACTGATAATAGTTGTAGATTTTGCAGAAGCATTAACTTAAACCTAATTAAAATGTAGAATTTATAAAAGTCATATGATGTGTACACTGATGTAGTTCCAAATATGTCCATCTTGTAGGAGCTAACAATGTGTTGATCAACAACACTATAGTCAGCTAATATTTCAGCAAAGAAATGTATTTTCTTGATGTAGGGATGGAGCTGTAATTTGGTTTTACCAGGAGTTTTGCCTCTTATGGAAAAATAACACATCAGAAGTTTTTCCTACTTTTCATCAGTGTTAACACATGGGAACTCTCAGTAAATATTATCTGGAATTTTATGTTGAAATCCTTAGACGAAAGCATCAGAAATTATGCTTAAATTGCTGGAAAACAAGAATTCTGTTCCTAACCACAACTGGCAAAGCAAAACTAGGCCAAAAAATGGCTTGATTTCCCTCTAAGCCTTTCCATTTTTTTTTTTTAATGACTCTTACTGGAGAGAGGAGCAGTCAGGAGGTTTCCTATCTACTCCCTCTTGGAAGTATTTATAGTCAGGAAAAGCTCCTTGTGCTTGTTCCTGGTTATGTAAAACATCTGAAGCTTTGTTCATTTGTGTAGGAATTGAAGACCAAGAATCAGGTGGTTCTTCCCAGCATTTCCACTTTTTTGCTCACTCTGGTTGAAATCTTTATCCTTCATAGTGTTTTATAGCCTTTCCTCTTCTCTGTGTGTCCTGGGAGAAGTAAGAATAATACCTACAAAAGTGAGGATGCTTCCTGAGCCCCTTCTCTATACTAATAACTTAATAAAACTTCTTATATGTAAAGCTTGTTTTTGAGATCTTCAGGATTGTCTGGAAAAGTAACCACTGTCTATGTTGCCTCATCCATTTCCTTTGAGGGTTATCTGTTCTGGTTACAGATTGAGATTTTCCAATCTTCCTGACTGGCAAATGATTTTTCTAACCCCAGGCTTTCTTTTAGACAAGTTTGGGTGTTGTTTTGGTTTTTTTTTTTAATTAACAGAATATTTTTTTTCCTAGGACCTTCTTCTCCCCTTATTTCTTTCCCATTCTTAATTCATTGTGCACACAAGTAAGCTGAAGTCACAGCAATATTTAAAGTATATAGCAGTGGAATTGTAAAACCCACCACATAACATGTTACTGCACTTCTCTGTTTAATTTTATAACTTCAGGTCCAATTATTTTTCGCGTAATTTGTGGTTTTCTTATCGATATCTGGTATTTGTAGAACTGTATGTAAAAATAATTAAAATTTTATTGTGGTATTTTGGGTCTGTTTCTTTACCTCTCCAACTTAACCACCATCTCAGCAGTAAGTGTCCAAGAGAAAGTAGGGAGTTCAACCCCCTTAAAATTGACATGCTAATAGAAGTGCTGTAGGGGTCAGCTTCTCTTTCAGAAAATAAAGCGAGTGTATTGCCTGAGCTCACTCGACTCTTCTGGAGTTGCCTTATCACTGTATTCAAAACCAACACAGTTTAGCCTGAGGTGTGGGGAGATGCTTTTAATTATTTCTAAAGGCTATGGTTGTGTTTGTCTTAGAAGTCTACAGCATGGGAGCATTAGTTAAGGCTGTGTTATTAATGCTGTACTGAAATCTGAGTGATATTTTAATTGATAGTGGGGTTAAGATTGTTCTCCTTGTCCTTCTCTCCCCACCCCCCCCATCAGCAGTATAGACATCACTTGTTTGTCTGAAGTTTACTACTAAATTCTTTAAATGAAGGAATGTAGGATAGATGTAAAACAGCTTTTTTTACTCATTGTGTCACTATCCTGGAGGTGTCCTGGTGCTGTTCTGTACAATCTGTGCAGAATCCAAGAGTAAAGAATAACTTTATGAAAACACCTCATGCAGGTTGGTTGTATAGTGTGTCCTTACCTTGTTCTTACCTCTTAGAACCATCAGAAAAGGAAGACTTGGACAACTTCATTCTCTTTTTTGAATAAAGTACAGAAAATTAAATATTTGGAGTATTTTCCCATTCTTATAATCAATAAGGCTTTTCCCTTGCTTAGTTAGAATGCTAATTTGAGGTAGTCCTGTATGCCTACAGTACTTGTTTTTTCACATTGTACTCATTTGTTTACTCTACACTCAAAACAGTTATGCTGGTGTAGGCTGAACATGAACAATAAATGTTCTTAATAGCTGGTTTGAAGTCTGCAGCTGTAGATGGGATTGTTGCTGGTTTTGAAGATCACTTAGGTTGTAAGGGACCTTTAAAAGGTGTTCTGGTCCAACCTCCCTGCACACTAAGCAGAGACATCTTCACTAGATCATGTTGATCAGAGCCCCATCAAACCTGGCCTTGAATATCTCCAGGGATGGGGCCTCCACCACCTCTCTGGGCAACCTGTTCCAGTGGTTCACCACCCTCACATTGAAGAATTTTTTCCTAATATTCAACCTAAATCTTCCATTTTTAAATTTAAAAACATTACCCCTCATCCTATCACCACATGCCCTTGTGAACAGTTCTTTTCCAGCTTTCTTATAGGCAGCTTTTGGGTACTGGAAGGCCTCTATAAGGTCCGCCCCCCCAGAGCCTTCCCTTCTCTGAGCTGAGCAAGCCCAACTCTCTCAGCCTGTCCTCATAGGACAGGTGCTCCAGCCCTTGCATCACTTTTGTGGTCCTCCACTGGATGCCCTCTAGCAGGTTCATGTCCTTCTTGTGCTGAGGGCTTCAGAGCTGGACACAGTATTCCAGGTGAGGTCTCACCAGAGCAGAGTAGAGGGGCAGAGTCACCGCTCTAGATCTGCTTTTGATACTTCTTTTGATACTACTTTTGATACAAAAGATACTTCTTTTGATGCTTCCCTGGATATAGTTGACCTTCTGGGCTGCAGATGCACATTAGTGGCTCGCATCCAGCTTTTCATCCACAGTTATTCCCAAGTCCTTTTCCTCAGGGCTGCTTTCAAGAACATAATCTCCTAACCTGTATGGATAATGGAGGTTGCCCTGTCCCAGATGCAGGACCCTGAACTTGGCTTTGTTGAACCTCATGATGTAAGGCTCAAAACTTTATGCTTTTTTTTTCACACAAAAAATAGTAGATGGTTTAAAAAAATACATAAGTATTAAGAGAAACGCAAGTGAGAATATCTTCTGTGCCATGAGGATGTGCAATGGCATTGGTTCATTTAAGAAATCTGAGTAATAAAATGGGGCTGTGGGAGAGAAGTGAAATGACTCAAAATGTTAAGCCAAACCCAAAATGCCATTAAAGAGGCTTTTGCTCAGAGGAAAAAAAAACCCCAAACAACCCAGCATTAAATTTTAAGGTTTATTTGCAGTTCTGCTTTTCCTTGTAGTAAGATGAAATGTTGCTTGCAATTACTTGTTTGTTCTCTGGTTTCAGTCAGTATAGATTTTTGCACAGCTCTTGATTACTAGTAATATTATTGCTACTTTACATCCAAACTTTAAATTTGTCACAAACAAAGTGACCTTTGGCAAAAATAAAAAGTAGTAAGGGTGTCTTAAAATTACTTCTCATTTTTTTGTATTTTATTGTGAGGGTACCTGATCACTGTTACAAGTTGCACAAGGTGGTTGTAGAGTCTCTATCCTTGGAGGTGCTTAAAAGCCAACTGGACACAGTTGGCTTTTAAGTACCTCCAAGCAGGGCCACCTACAGCCAGTTGGCTGTAGGTGGCCCTGCATGGGGGGGAGCATGGGGGGAAATTCTGTACCTTTCATTCCTTACACAGAGGAGCTCTTTGACAAGAATGGTCATGTAACTGAGTATGAATGTTCCCAATGTTCCTGGGACATAAATGTTTGCATAGGGTACAGTGTTATGGGTGCCCAATTGCAATTAAGTATTTACCTGTATGCTTAAGTCTCTTGGAAAAAAAGGATGATTTTTTTTTTTCTAGAGTTTGTGCCAGGGTACTCTTGGCCATAGGAAGGGAGTATTTGTGTTCTGATCTCACATATCTTCAGAGAGCACTTGCAGCAGATACCAAAGAACATTACAGTTCACTGTATGGAATCATTCTAGTTCTTGTTTCTATAGTTAGATGATTGTGCACATCCATCCAAAGGAAGAGGATGTGGTGTTTGAGTCTCCATGTAAAATGAAATATTTTCCATTTCTGTCCGAAGAATATGTTGCTGTGAAACTGAAGTCTGTGAGCCTGAGATTTGTGCTTGTCTCACAGGAAGGAATTAAGGAATCCACTTTCTGTGGCTAAGGCTTTCACAGCCTTGGAAGGTAGCTTTGTGCTTTCCTCTGAGAGGAAAGGAGTCTTCAGTGGTTTTTGGGAAGCTTGAAGCAGAACTGTGTGCCTGCATCCTCGAACATTTGGGGTTTTCTTCTAGTCCCATGACTTTCTCATCTTGTGAAGTGACGGCTGTATGTCAGTGCTCAGTACTTAACCTGTTTCCTGGTAAATTACTGCTTCAGTTCAGAATCTTCAGATCTGGCTATTTAATCTTCAAATATATTTAATTTTGCTTCAGAACAACTCATGGAAGACTGAAAGCTGGTTTCTGAGCACTAAAATAACATTTTACTAATATAGCAATCTCAAAGCAATCTTATAGTCACTTCGTGGCAAGGATGTCTGAAAAAGGGTAATAATAGCTCTGTTGCTTGAAATCAGCAACACTGATGTTAAAACCACAAATCTTTTAAAAATAAAAATTATGTAGTATTTGGTATATTTACACTTGCAAATCTAGCACTGGACTACTAGAGCATTGCTGCATTTCTAGCATCGAGGTCAAATGCTGTGATTCTTCCTTGTAGACCTGTGATTTGTGTGTGGTGTAGTGAGACGTGGGTGTTTGGTTCAGCTTGGATCCCCCAAAGCCGGGACATCGTGGATGCAGCTCTACAGGCAGGCCAGGAGCGAGCAGTACTCTGACAGTACACTTGAGGGCTCTGAAGACTGCGAGGAACGGTGCAGAAGCAACTGCAGCTGAAGAATGTATTTTAACTAAATTGGTGCATTGTACCTGAGCAGGGTTTAATGCTTGCTGTGCCATTTGGCTATTTGCCATAATTGGCTTTCCATTCCCTTGATTGGAATCATAGATAAAAATTTGCTAATCCACTTTCTTTGCTGAAAGTATTAGAAAAGTAATCCATCTTTTAAAACTGCTTGAGCAAAATCGTATGGTATAAAGAATACTTTATGGAATAATGAGATTAATGAGAACAGTAAGGCATACACAATTTAAACATTTTTCTGTGGTTTTAAGGGGAAAAAATGCAGTCCGGGCACTGTAAAGCCACAAGTGCTTCCTTTTTCTAATGCACTGCCTTTTAAATGTGCATTATGTGTTATGCTTTTGTCTACACGATAAAATGTGAGAATATATTTAGGAAGAAGGAATTGCTCTTTGTTTGCATCTTTCTTATGTTTGAAAATATCTGATTCAAAGTTGTTGGCTGAATTCTTTCCACCCTCTCCTCTCTTCTGCCCACAGGGCATCAGAGCACGCATTTTGGAAACCCTTGTAATGCTTATTCTTCTTGCACTGCTTATCCTCGGAATTGTATGGGTGGCTTCAGCACTCATAGACAATGATGCTGCCAGTATGGAGTCTTTGTATGGTATGGAATTTAAAAAAAAACAAAACAACAAACCAACCCCCAAAACCCCACAAACCACCTTGCTAATTTCATTTTAACTACGGAAATGGATTATTTTCAATTAAATATGTTTCTAGGAAATACACAGGTTATGAAGAAGTTGTATTAATTTAGTTAATATCATGTTTTCTGTTAAATTTGTTTTGCAAGGTGAGAAGCTCCATGCCATGCAGGCATGAGCTATGTTAACAAGTGACTTAACTGATAAAAGTTGAAGATATTTTTCAGGTTAAAGTACTTTGGGATTTAATTGCCTGCAGGATTAACAACTGACTAATTCTTAGTTTACTATTGAAACTAAAATTGTTAAAATCTTGAATGCTTTAAGAAAGCTAATTCCGTTCTGTTTGTGATGTAATAAGCTAAGGCTGCCCTCAAAACTCTCTTTACAGACCTCTGGGAATTCTATCTCCCATATTTATATTCCTGTATATCACTGATGGGATGCTTGTTACTTCTTTGTAAGTATAAAGTTCTTTGTAAGTATTTTCCTGAATATTCCAAAAGATGAAATTATGTTACTGATATATCTTTTGTTTTAAAGGAAGCTGTTTTAACTTTAACAGTAGCAATTTTCACTATGAAAGAATGGGAAAGAGTTTTTTTTTCTTCATTCTGAAGTTTAAATGTAAATTTGTTAAGTTTAGTTTCTGAAGTTTGTGAACAAATGCTCCCTTATGCTTTCAGGTTTTGAAGAATTTCACGCTTCACCAAAAATAATTTTAATTTAAAACTTTTTCTAAAGTAGGTGATTGAGAAATTACTCCATTCTGCAAAGAAAAGCACAAATTTAAAATGAAATGTCTGCTGGAACAGACTAAGTGTTATTTTTGAACACTTAGTTTGCCTTATATTCAGTAAATGATCCCTTTTGCATTTTTTAATTTGAAGTCTTTGTGTATAGACAAAGTGTGAACACACTGCAGTTAGCTTTCATAGTCACAAAAGTGGTATCTGCCCAGTCTGGAGGCCAGTAACACTACTGCAATTTTTTTATATGTGGTAAAACCCCCCTTATGCTAATTGGTCCTAGACAGATTTCAGCCATCCATGGTTAAGGGAATAAGATAAATGATGGAAGGCTCTGAATCCCACTGATTTCTGGCATCCCCCAGCCTACACAAATAATTTCTAGAGAATTGTTGAGAGGGTAACAGAGTATCTCGTTTTCTGGGTTCACCTTTCTCCAGGCTTTATGAGCTTACAGCTAACACCTACAGGGCTGTCACAGGTGATACTCACAGAAGACCTGGGTGACTCTCCTTAGGTTCTCTGTATGTGGAGACTCCTAAACCCACTTTAGTGGTTCTGAATGTCTCAGACTGTTCATGAGTGAACCACAACAGCTGTTGAATGCTCTGCTGGGGAAGTCAGCTTACAAACTTCCTACATCTGTCTGGCTTTTTGCTTCAGCAGAGCTGAAAACAGTGTGTTCTGGGCCCATTGTAAATGAGTTCACCAAAATAATTGGGATTAAATGCCAACTTTGGGAAGAGTTATTTGTAAATTATACAGGCAAATCACTGAAGCTTGTTTAAGGCTTTCCAATCTCATATCTGTGTAGCTGATAGGGCAGCAGTGGTAAAGTGCTGGGTTAGAGCTTTGCTAGATCTTCAGCCGCCTTCACTGCTGAAGCAGTGTGTGAGTAAGACTTTTTGTAGCGGTGATTTGGAGCACTGCTTCCTTTCTCTTTTGTCCTCTTCCTGCAGGCTTCTTGTGTAGTAAAAGAAGACTAGATAAAGTTAGCCCTTTAGAATACTCTTGAATTTTTCCTGTAGTAAGTAGCAGTCACAATGATACACTAGTTAATACAAAAAAATGCAATCTTCCCTATAAAATCTTGTGTGCTGCTTTTCCTTTTTTTTTTCCTAGACATAACGCTGTTTTATTATAATATATGCATAGCATTATGCTTTGAAAACATCACAGCCTACAATCAAAAAGGGCCAATTGTTACTTCATAGAAAAGCAGTTTAAAATCTCGTAGCTGAGCTTACTAGCAACTGAAGTTGTGATATAACTTCCAGAGTAAAGCAACTCCGTGATCTCTTGATCTTGCAGGTGTACCTATGCTCATAGATTAAATATGCCTGAGATGTTCTCCAGTGCTCTGGCCAACTAGTGTTGTTCCAGTCATGATATTGCAGTTTGCAGATGGTGGCTGCCTCATGATCATGTACATATTGCCTTGTGATCATGATTCTTGGGTTGCATGAGCTCCAGAACTGCACCTGGGAATTGTTTGGGGAAGGCGCTAACTGGCCCAGGGCAAATCATGCCAGGGATAGTTCTAGCAATTTACTGGTGTAGACAATCAAGTCTTAATGCCCAGGAATGTATTCTGGCACTGCTGAATTTACTGGTGTAGACATAGCCTCTGGTGCCACATGCTTTGAGCAAATAATTACTTGAGTGAGTTTAAGGTATCTGATGATATGGTGTTCCTTGTTTTTTTTTTTTAATTATTTTTAAATAAATCATATTTTTGCTCTTGGAGAAGATAGACGCTTGTTCAAAATTCGTACAATAGCAATGTGTTTTGAAGTTCTTACTGGAGTTTGAAGCTCTCACAGTTCTCTTCACAACCATATGTGTTTGTGTGTGGAATAGCCCGTTGAACATTCAAATAAAAATTGTACTTTGACTTGGAAATCACTGTTTTGCTTTATCTCTCTTCCTCTGCAGTGTGTACGCCAGTGGGACTTTCACGAATGTTTACAGTAATGGGTCAGTTGCTGGTGAAGCCAACAGTAAGTGTTACACAAATCCATCCTCATGCCGTTAAAAGGTAGAATGGCATTAGGGTCCTTTCTTTGAGATGCTTGTACTTCTTCATAATTCTCTTTTCAGCTCATCAGAGTTTCTATAGTCAACCTTTATGTACTTTTTAAAAACTTTTCATATACTACAAAAGCCTGTCATCTTGTACAGAACAATGTTGGGTTTTTTTAGTTAGTATAGACTTCCTCTGGCTTTCCAATTCATGTAACTGCTACTATCATTAATATTTATTGCTAGTATTGCCTGTTATGTCTGTTGTGCAAATGCCTGAAAAGTGTGCTCTTGGTCTGAGTTCAGGAGCAAAGGCTGCAAGACCAAACTAAGGTCACTTGGGTGAAACATGGGTAGTTGGCATCCATAGGACCTTCCTATATGTGAACACTGCTGTACTGAATGCTCTGAGGGAATGGAGAATTTGGTACTGTGTGCACATGCTCTAGTGACTTTGCTGTCATGTTTCCTAGTTTGTATTTGTTGGAATTTGGGTGTGCTTAGGTCTTGCATTCCTTTTAGTTAGTTCAACCCTGAAAATGCAAAGAAAATAGTGTTTTGCTAACTGTAAGCTTTAAACTCGAAGCACCTGAGAGTAAGGTAGACTTCTTTTATTTGAGTTTAGCTTCCAATAGTAATCTATATTTCCTTAAAGTATTGACTTATGTGGAAAGTCACTTTTTAGTACACTTTAAAAAATCTGCAGTTACTTTTGTTTAAACCAAATTTTTCCTTAGAAATTATTAGAATATAGGTCAGAGGTACTGGCCCTTTCCTTGGTCCTTAAGTCTCTTTAGATTGAAATTGAACAGTTTTAATCTGAAATGAAAATTTAACAGAAAGTTTGCTTACCGTAAAGAAGTAGATCTATAGAATGGAGAAATCCTTTGTGGATTTTTTATTTGTATCAGTATTGGGAAGTTGTAGACCATGTATTGAAAATATAGGTTACTAGAACAAAACAAAACTGACTGGATGAATGCAGTCAGGAAAACCAGTGGCTGATGCTCAGTTCATGTTTCTCTTTCTGAATGCAGATCCTTGAAGACCTAGATGAGCAGATGTATATCATCACATTAGAAGAAGAAGCAATTCAGAGGAGGCTTAATGGTATGTTTTCTGTTATTGCTTTGAATCTGTGTACAGAGCAGGCTGATTTTAGTCATGAGTATTGATCTCACTATTAGACAGTGTGTTCTCTCAAAGTAGAAGATTTCAGCACCTTAGTATGTAACAAGCATTATAGACTTACATTTCATTGCTCACTGTGTTGTTCAAGATTTGTCTCTTGTGTGTCTGTAAGATTTGCTTTGGGTTTGTTTTTAATGTTTATCAGCTCTATGAATATTCTGAGACTGAGAAAGAAAATTGAGTAGTTGATCAGACATACCAACCTTACTGCAAAATAGTAAGGTGAATGACTGCATGTCAGCCTTGTCTGAAGACCAATGAACTTATATCAGCAAGAGGCTCAACTTCCTGCATTATGAATTCTGGGTTTTATTTGGAAGACTTTTTCTGTTTCAGTTCATTATTGCTTGGAATCTTAGGTAGTAACTAAACATCAGAGCAGTCCTTTATATTCTAGGAGCTATGTAGTGAATATAATAACTTTGATAATTCTATTACTGAGTAATTTCAATGAATAGTTATACAAATGTTTTAGACTTCTTAGTGTTATGATTTTGATAAGGTGCTGTAGTTCTGAATTATTTCAAAAGCAGTATGAAGCTCTGGCTTTTTAAGAGAGTGAGAGCACGGTGGGTACCAAATAAGGAAAGTATCAGTTCTATAAACCTGGAAATAATGTTGCAGAAATTCTCTTCTGAAGTGCTTTTAACTGCATGGATAAACTGTCCATCCCTAACTTACACAATTGCTTCAGTTTGGAAACCCAAAGAGTATTCATGTCATGACACATAAGACAACACAACAATGGATACCCTCAATTTTCTTAATTTCCTGCCTTTCTCTTCAGACTTATGTCATATATTTTTTTCTTTTAAGTCTCAGTAAGTCTCCTCTCAAAGTTGCTTGGCCAGGGAAAGTACCTTTGATAACAGTAGATCATGGTGGGCGTTATTCCAGCATTTAAAATTTGTGGAGGAGTAATGACTTCTTTGTGCTAAAATCAGCCATGGTTTCAGTTTAAAAGTAACATACATCTTTGCTGTTTTGGAAGTTTGGGTTTTTATACTCACACGCATGTGTGTGTGTATATATATATATGCATACATGTACAGACACACAAAAAAGCGCATGCTGTGAATGTCTTTGAAGCTGTGATGGGCTACTTAAAATTGTTGTATGTGTTTGATGTTAGCTAGTAACTATAAAATATTTGTTACAGAATATTTATGTTGTCAAGGTGATTGTGCTTATCTACAAGAGAAGCAATACAGAAAAAGGACCCGATAGTTGTTCAAGTAGCTATTAGTAGTGCTGAGAATGTGATTTAGACGGTGATTGTCTGCTGTTTCTCTGTGTAGAAGTCCACACAACAGTTGTTTATATTGCAGTTTAGTAATGCAACTCATGAGGTGGACCTAGTCTGTTTGTAGGCACCTATTAACTGGATCTGGATTGAGGACATGTGCAGGTGGCTCCCTGACCACCTGCTGAAAGACTGGATTCTCTTTCATCAGATCGGTCTGTATCCAACATAAAGTGGAGCTGCAACCCACCCATATTCCACAGAGCTCTCACCAGCCTACTCTTGAGAGGTGAAAGATGTGGGGATTAAATATCCTTTGACAGGAGAGGAAACTGAATTCTTCTGTTCCACATGCTGAGGGAATTGTATTGACACCAGGACCTGAAGGGCTGCTTGAAAACCCATCGTTTGGTATACAGAGAAAACAAATGGGCTTCAGCTGCAAAGTAAATAAAAATGTAAATTTGGAGAGATAGTATAGGAAGAGAGCAATGTTATATGCACAAGAAGATACTCTGCAAGATTTTTGTGAGCAATTAAAGTAATGTTAAGAGTGGAACTCACTTATGTGGCAAGCATGGAAAGCTACATCTCTGCCAGGACTCTAATGCATACAAATTGTACCACAAAAATAGCTATAGTTTCTGTCAGAACTGCGAAGGCCTATGCTTACCGTGTTTGGTGCAGTTTTAAAAAGTGTATACACATAGAGGTGTGGTGCTTATTACGTCAGTAAATGTAGTGCTGTGAGGTTAGAGGCCACAGTCTGTGACTTAACGTGCAGATTGTATTTTTGTTGCTCTATTAGGGCAGATAGATTAGGCTATATATGGCCACAGCAACTCTCCTGCAGTTGTGGTAGTAGAAATATGTGCTCAGGTAACCCTGCTGGACACTTTCACAGTAAAGTGTTCTGAAATATATACTGAATTTACATGTATATCCAAAGACTTGACTATTTTTTTTTTATTAAAATAGAAGAGGTCCAGACCACAGGCTTACGTGATACTTCGTGATTCTCAATGATGATTTTTCTTGGTGGAATAATTACTATCAGACTCCTAGCACTGCTTTGACCTGTACTAGTTAGTATTTCCTCAGGCCATGCCTGGACATACGAAAGGGGTATCATAGAATCACTGTCCCACTGAATAAGCTGGGTGTAGCCTCTGAGGAGGAAGAGTTTAGCTGTGTGAGCCGATGGCCTTCTTGATTCATATAGATGTAACTTATGGCAGTGATGGAGGTGGTAGAGTATTCTGTAAAGCTCTTCATATTAGGAAATAAATCTAAGTGTGAAACTGCCTATCTGCTTTGTGGAAACTGTTTTTCTTCATTCCCAGTGCTTAACTGAAAATAGGAGGAGGAGGAGGCAGGGGAAAGTTTGATCGTGTTACCTACCCTAGTATTTTTATCTATTTAAGAGATATAGGGCTCTGGGAAAATGTTTGTTTCCAGTGTATTATATTTCAGTACCCACATCACTCCTACAGTCGAAGAATAAAGCTGGGACTTTTTTATATTAAAAGGAAAAAGTTGCCTTCAGCTATTAGTTTTCCTGAATCTAGAGAGACGGGTGGGGTAGGATCAAAAATACTTACTTGATCAAAGTTATTGGCTCTGAAGGTATCCTTACATAGGTAAGAAAGATGAAAGGTGTTGTTTTTATTGCACGCTAGTAACAGTGTAATTTTGAACTAATTGGTGTTGAACTGCCAATCACCTAGGGGGAATGCAAATAGATACTCTTACAATTTCCTTTGAGGTACTGAAATCTTGTGTCGGGCTGGAAGAAAAACAGAATAATACCGTTAAATTGACCTTAAATGAGCTGCTTTGTGGCTTTCTTGGAGAATCCCTTCTAACTTTTCATTGCTAGTCCAAACAAGTCTCGTCTACTGATTTGATTTATTGGCTAGACAGCGCTGACATTGAACTTTGTGCGTGTTTGAAATAAAGCTAATGTTATAGAGCTTTTAAGAATTTAGCTGCATCCTTTTCAAATATGCTTTTGACTGATCTGAAACGTTGCCTTCCCCTCTTGTAAAATATCCTTTTGTATAACAACCTGTTGTTTTCTACTATTTTAAAGGAGGAACTAGAAGGGCACTTAAATAAGATTTGGAATATCTACTGATTTGTCTCTTAGGCACCTAATGTGGTCACACTGACTTTGTTGGAAAGACTGCTGTGAATATTGGTGTGTTGAGCTCTGGATTTTTATATGGAGAGGAGGAAACAACATATATCTTGAATAAAGCTCCCTAAATCAATTATAAGGAAGAGGCTAAAAGTCACATGCTAATTTGTTTCCTTTTTAAATGTCTTCTGCTAAGGTTCTTGAGACTCTTTCCCTTGAGTTCTGTAGCTATCCTTTTTCTCAGCTTTCAGTAGTTTGTCATTTCATTAAAAAAAAAAAGTTTTAGAATAGAAGTTACTACAAAACATTATTTGTAGATGTTACTGGGTAGTCCTGGGAGTTAAGATATTTATATATTTGAAGCCACATAAATATTGGCACATGCAGGCAACAGAAAACAGGAAATAATGAGGCTGGACTATAAAGTAGTGTTAGTGGGCCAGCAGCCTAAGTGCTGTTCAGTTTTTGTAGGCAAATGATCAAGATACAGCCTCAACAAATCTATTAATCTCATAGAAATTTATTAGAGAATTTTTTTTTAAGTATTTGAAACATGGTGCTATTACATGTTTGCCCACAATCAGTTTGGGGCTGAAGGTAGGGAGTGGCCAGGGAAAGGGTGTCAGTGTAAATCAAGGAAGAAGATAATAGGATTTAGGGCTTATTGAGACCTTGAACTGCTCCTGTTACTGCCACAGAGTGCTCTGGCAGAGTGAGATTGGCCAGAAATCGCCTGGGACAGTATGAACCCTCTTGCCTTACTTTCAGGTGAGATCAATCAGAGATAAAAGGGATGCAGCTAGAGCAAAGACTGTGGAGAGTGTTTCTAACTTATCCCAGAAAGAGTATTTCCAGTTTGCGATTGCAGAGAGTAAAAGCTGAAGTAGAAATAACAATATCAGAAAGGAAGTAGCAGATTTCTAGCAGTGTATTAGAGCTGTATTGTTGCTTGAACAGCATGCACTGTTCATAGAGGAACAGGAATTGAGAAGGACCACAGTGAACTTAAAATGGGAAAGCTGGGTGGTTGGAAGAGAATGGGAGGTTGAAGAGAAAAAGGATAGTAAGGGGGAAACGGGCTGGGTTCCCTAGAGCCTGTGTTTGGGATAGGAGGAAGAGTTTCTGAGCAGAAAGTTGGGAAGGGGAGAGGCATTAGTATTACAGCTAGTTCAGAGGAGAGTTTGAGGAGTTGCACAGCAGTGGCATATACATGCAGTAGACAGTAGAAAGGAAGGAATATGGTCTCATGGGTGGTTGTAAGAAAGATCTGATAGTGGTTGTCACAGAGAGCGCTGCGACATAGACTGACCAAGTCAGGCGAACTGGTATTAGCAGAAGGTATGTCTACAAGCAGGTATGGAAACAGTTTGCTGAGTAAAAGACTGAGGAGAGGAAGGAAGAAGCCCAAACTGAAACTGGAGGTCCAGCCAGAAGCCTGCTTAGTCTGGAGGCGAAGACCCACTTTGTCTCCAAGTTGCTAAATAAAGATTCCTTGAAAGGCATCCAGAGCTTTGCTACATCTTGATGTATGGCTCAGATACAAGAAGGAGGCATTTGAGACGTGCTGTGTTAGCTGCCACACCATGTCTGGTTTTTGGACCTGTGTGACAGTTCAGCCGTAGCTGTTCTCTTACTTCTTGCAGCAGCTGCTCAATGGAATAGGCAGGGATCGCAGAAGGTCCCACTGTGAAACCTCTGTGTTAAACTTCTCAGTTAGAATTAGATAGCTTTTGACTAAGCCTCTGTGTCTTATTTTGTTGTGGGTTTTGTTCCCCCCCACCCTTAAAAGCAGTTACTCTCAAAAACCATCTGCGTTTTAAAGCCATAAGTGTTGTGATGCTGAAATGTGATTGTCATAGTGTGTCTTACAGTACTATAGTTAGTCTTCTCTGATGATCCTGCTCGGGCAGGGGGGTTGGACTGAGTGATCTTTCGAGGTCTCTTCCAGCTCCTAATAGTCTGTGATTCTGTGATCTGAAAGTAATCACTGTCTTCTCTTTGAAAAGGTGTATCTTCGATGGTGGAATACCAGACAGCAGAGCTGGAACGGGAGCTTGAAAAAGTGAAAAGCAAGAAAATGAATCTTGGTAATTTTTTTGTAGTGTTTCCCCTGGATTACAGGTTAATAAATGACCTTGAGATGCTCTGTTTAGCTTGCAGCAGTCATTCAGTTGTGTCCAGCTTGTTCTTATCCAAATGTGTGCATTTGCAGTCCTTTCAAATTGTCATAGTTTCTACAGATACGTTGTTGTGTGAAATCATCGTGCCCCTCAAACAAACTTAAGAGGGAGGCTCATTTGGGTCTTATTTTTAACACAGAAAGCGTAACACTCTTGACTCTCATGCATGAAGCTCAATTTAATACAAAATGATGTGTGTAAGATGATTTGAGATAATCAAGGCATTACTTTCCTTTGGTTTGGAATTATCTCTGTAGAACTTGTGTTTAAGAACAGTCAAATAATTCCTAACAGTTTTTTTTTTCCTTTAGAAGTTGGCAAGTGATACTTCTGGTAATGATACTCACTCAACTCTTTTCTTATTCAAAGACTTTATGGGATATTTTGTTTATCAGTGTTATGTGCAACATTGTAGTAAGAAATATACCAATGATGTCTTGTGAGTTAGTCCTGTCTGTCTTACCTCATATAGATATCTGAATGACTTTTACTTGTTTTATTCTAAGACGATCTATGGTTTAAAGGCTCTGCTGTTTCTCTTTTCTGAACAGAACGACGGAAAAAAGCTTCTGCTTGGGAAAGGAATTTAGTCTATCCAGCTGTTATGATATTGCTGCTGATAGAGACAGTAAGTTTCTTTGAGCTTTTTATTTTTCTTTCCCCCTAGCAAACAGAATGAAGAATTATCCAGTCCTTTGGGGGAATAGCTCTAAAATGAAGTGATGTGTCTTTAAGCAAGAGTTGATATTCTCTTGACTGTTTTAAAAGAACATTATGAAAACTTGCAAGGCTAAATGTATACACTTAAACGTGGAATACTTTTAAATAACAAGATTGTTTCTGCTTCTTTACAGTCTATCTCAGTCCTTTTAGTTGCTCTCAACATTCTTTACCTGCTGGTTGATGAGACTGCAATGCCAAAGGGATCGGGGGTAAAGTAAACTGTTACGATTTTTATAACTTCAGTAGTGCTTTGAACCCTCACAGAAGTGCATGAGAGAACTTCTGCTTTAATAACACTGAAACTAATGAGCCTCAACAATATAGGTTTCAGTCTTGTGCACACATACATTTATTACATGTCATATTATAGTGAGCTATTAGTAAAACTAGTCCAGAATATCTTTGAAGATACAGTGATCCAGTGAAGTAAATGAGTAGTCTAGAATTAGCGTTTTATTTGCCTGCTACTTATATATGTTCTAGAAATGTTCTGTTTAAGAAACTGTGTTGAAAAGCCTGTCCTGTGTTTGTTTTCCTCTTACAAAACATGGCACATTTTTCCTCCTTTATGATAAAAGTACTTCAGGAAAGTAAGGATCAGCAGGTGGAGTAGTAGCGTCTTTAATCATGAGGGCTTTTTTTATTAACTTGGTGATGCTTTGCCCTGGGTATGGCTCTATGGGAGCTCGCAGAGCTATAGATGTTTAGTGATGATGGCTGCTCTACATGTGCAGACATCTAGGAGTGTTGTCCTTTCAGATCTATTTTAGTTCCCAAAGTAATAAGAGCATGCATGAAATGCAGCATGGTGGGTGGATGCAATGTGCATAAAATGAGACTCCTTGTGCCTTCAGTCCCGCTAGCACATTTCCCTCGAGTTTGAAAGCTAGCTGATGCAATTGTATAGGACAGAGACTTGCAGGTTGGAACATCAAATCCTGAATTGAGAAAAGGCTGTGTGGTGTAAGATGTTAAGGGTTTTGGGCATGATAGAAGTTAACTTTCTGAACAGCTGTATGTAACATTAAATTATGCAAAGTGGGTTTTTTTTCTCCTTGTAGGGACCTGGAATAGGAAATGCCTCCCTATCCACCTTTGGTTTTGTGGGAGCAGCACTTGAAATAATTTTGATTTTGTATCCTTTCTGTAAGAATTCTGTCTGTTAACAAGTATTCTGTCTAGTTTTATGGGACACTGGTAATTTACTGAGACACCTTCCTGGAAAGAAAAAAGAGGTAGTTCAGTCCTTAAGCACTCAAAGTGTTTTTGTTTTTTCTGTGGTTCTTAAGACTTTTGGGGGACTGGTGAGAACTTGAGTGAAACTTGCATTCCTTGGAGGTTCCTTTTTCCTTGATTCTCACAGCTATCTTATGGTATCCTCTGTCGTCGGCTTCTACAGTCTTCGTTTTTTTGAAAATTTCACTCCCAGGAAGGATGACACAACTATGACAAAGGTAAGGTTAAGTCGGCGCTGGTCCCCTCCTCTCTTTCTTGCCACCCAAGACAAACTGACTCTTTTAGTTAGTAATTGCCCTGAATGGCTCATTTGCAGTGATCGGTATTTGTTTGTAAGCTGCGTAAACACAAACTGGAAGATTTTCAAATTGCTGAATGAGTGGGAAAAGGATGTGCTCTGTTTAGTTTGGATGGCATCCATTCACTTGTAAAAAGCCGGGAATGGCAGAGCTTGTTAACTAGCTATAGAAAAGGTAGTGAAAGAACTTTTTTCAAAGGAAACGTATTGCTAATGAGTAACTTTGATTGTGCTAACTGTACTTCAGGGAGCTTGTTGGAAATCTGAAGAACTTGCCTGTATTACTTCTAGTAACCAAAGTAATTCAGATTTGAATAATTAAGCTAAGGCTGAGGAGATCTATTCAGCAACGTTTTGCAGTCTGAAGCTAATTTGACTTTCCAGCATTTAGTGCTGGCTTCAGAATAACAAATGCTGTTACTAAGGTGGAGGAACATGTTTAGGTTTTTGGCCAAATATTCCTGTAGGTCACTTGGGAGGAGATCAGTAACCAAGGAGCAGATGTTCAATTTGATTTATTTTTCCCAATTTTTTTTTCTAATTTAAATAATGGATAAAGGCAATTTTACTATAAATTGTTGGAAGAGAGAAAGTAGGTAAACACACAGAAGTATTATACTAGGTAAGTAGTAGGGAGCTGGAACGTGCTTGATGTTTTCTGTTGTTTATTTACAGTACACCAGGAGAAGCATAGAAATAAATAGTGAATGCACAAATACCTAGCTGTTAAGAGGTTTTTCTTCTGAATTTTGATAAAATGAGAGGTGAAGACAGTGATCCTTTGTGAGAGAAAGTTTCCATTACTGTATAAAGGCTTCACAACAGCTAGAGTAAAATCTAACAGATATGATTTTTTTTCATACTGTTTAAAGTGGTCAACAGGCATTCAATTGAAAGGAAGCTCTTTGTAATTTTTTAAATAATGCTAATCCTGCAAGCAGTTACATACATCAGTTTAAGCTTTGTATCAGTCACCTATTCTAAGCCCATGGAACTGTTCTTTTGTAAAATGTTTGCGGGAATTAAGTAAACAGTTGATGCTTTGCAGTGTGTTAATTAAGGAAATGATTACATATTAAATTTTTGTTTTCTAACTCCTCTTGAATCATCTTAATCTTGTGATGAACACCATATGAAGTGTGACAGAAGTAAGCAAGATTAAGAACATATTATTGTAAACTGCTTTAGGTTCAGTTTGAATAATGCATTTTCAAGAATTCTTTTTTGGTTTGACCATTGTTTCTGTGTTGGTGTTTTTTTGTTTTTTGTTTTTTTTTTTTTTCCTGCAGTGATCTCATTTATAATTTAAGTGTTGTTTGTCATTTTCCAACAGATCATTGGAAACTGTGTCTCAATCTTAGTGCTAAGCTCTGCTTTGCCAGTGATGTCAAGGACGCTGGGTAAGTGAAATGAAAGCATAAAATATTGTGGTAAAGGATGTTTAATAGACTTAAAAAAAACCCAAAACAAAACAAAAAACAGAACAAAAAAGACCCCCAAAACCAAACAAACCCAATATGAAAGAAACACCTAGTCAATAGAAAAAACACCTAGTCAACCTGTAGCTGTGCCTTTCATAGCATTTACTTAATTTGTCATTGCTTTCATGTGAAAGATTGTGTATGTGTGGCTGCCATTTCTACACTAACATGAGCTGTTGAGCATACATGAGCTGCAGAATGCATGTTCTAAAAAAATGCTAAGCATTTTCTACAGAACATATTCTTTTAAGAACTTAGGTTAGATTTTAAACATAAAGCAATTTTAAACATAACATTTTAAAGCATTTTAAACATAAAAAAAAGGAGATGGTGAGAAGAATAGATATGGAGACTGCTTGTTCAGGGCAGTACAAAATAGTTTCATTTTCATTTACAGTGCTGTGTTTTGTGAAGAAATACACTTTGGTATTTCAGATATAAAATTTGAAATAATGTTGAGTGCAAACATCTCTATAAACCGTTAATGACTGCTGTAACTACTACAGTAATGATTTGCAAAGACAAGATCTTTTGTATGTTCACTCTGATTAATTAGGTCATTTTCAACTTGAATTCTTGAATTGTGAGGCCAGTACATCCTGAGGTACTGCAGAAAGCTAGTGGCTAATGTGGATTTCATTTGGAGCATGAAACAAACCAAAAATATTCACCTTGTGCTGTACAAGCCTGAAGTACATACTTCGGATTTAAGCTCAGGCTCACAGACCAGTAATATGTGCCCAGTAGCTCTGTAGCTGATCTTTCTCTTTCACCTAAATACTGTCAAATAAAGAGTAGTTGATATTTTCTGGTAAACTGTGCTGTATATTTTCATGCTGTGTATATCTACAGATGATGATTTTTACTAGATTTACTAGATCATTTCCATAACAAAATAAAACTGTAATGCATTTGAGAGTTGAGTCTAGAAATAGACATTCTAGAGCTCATGTCTTGAAAAGTCTGTAGTAAAACTTCACAAAAATGCAAAAGAATAATTCAAGTAATTAAAGTAGCGCTGTTTTAAAATATTCATAAGTCAGTACAGTAAAGATTGAAGTGGTAAACCTGTTTTAAGTGCATAGATGTTATGTTGAAAAATTAGTGGTTGAGAATAGAATTTTAACATTAGGATTGTGTCCACTAACTTACTGCATTCATCATTTAGTTAAAAAAAACCAACCCAAAACCCATTGTTAATGATCTGAGATTAACAGCTGATATTAAACAGATTCTGTGGAAATAAGTATACGTGCTGGGTGCATTGTTCTTTCGTAGGAAACAGATTAATGGTAACTCCCTTGAAAAAAAAAAGTTTGGCAAATGAAATTCCTGAATAGTTTGCCATAGAGATAAATAAAAGAAGTAAAAAGATGGAACAGTTAACACACAGCTAACAAATGCACAGTCACAGCTGTCCAAACAGGATTAATAGAGTGTATTAGAGTACAGTGAGTCATGTGGGGCTTTGCAAAAATATCAACATGTGTTGCACTACATGCTACTGCCCTGTGGCGCTGAATAGATGAAAAGAAAGAGATGTTAAGCAGATTCATAGTCTTTTCACTGGATTGAAAAAGCAAGTTTCTACACCATACAGAAGGACTAGACTTTGTCATTATGGGAAAGGTAAAAAAGCAGAAGTTATCTAATCCTTTTCAGTTGTTAAAAATGGAAATATGAGATTTATTTTTTAAATCTCATAGCACTCATTAAATATGCAGGTGTTGGATGTTTCTAACCTGACATTCTTTTAGAATTTCAGGAAAGTTTTTGCTAGAATAAGTAAATTTTCTTTTTTCAAGAAGTTTTCAGCCTTTTAGTACTCCTTCTTGAAATGAGTTTCCCACCAGCACCATACTGTGAGCCACTGTGAAACAAATGGGGAACAGAGTGCTTAACAGCCAGGAATAGAAAAACAAGGAATTGCAAACAAAATTGAATTTTCTAATATACAAAAGCATTCCTAGAATTCTTCTCTTGGTTATTATGGTTAAGTAAATAGTGATTTAAAACTTAATTGTATGTACAGTCTAAAAGACGGGGTTTGTTTTTGTTTGGTTTGTGTTTTCTTTTAACCTGAACACCTCTTTAATACTTTATTTGGTAAATTGTCAACAACTTCATTGGCCATGTGTTTGTGTCCAGCAGAGATGCTGCTTTCTGCTTCGTTACTGTGGAGGAGTTCAAATTGCAGTTGGGAATTGTTTTCTCTGAGCTTAGATACTTCTGTGAGGCAGTCAGTAAAAGCTTTTTAGCCCTCTTCTCCCACAAACCAACAAAATGATAGTATTGGATTTTTTTTTTCTGATGAGCAGTGACTTGTTTTTTTTTTTTTTAAGGAGAAAATAAGTAGAAATTGTAGAAAATATTTTTCCCCACCTTCTCAAACAGAAGCGTTGGGCTTCATTTTTCTTTGTCCAAATAATGCCCACTCTATCTCTAGTTATTCTTCTGAACCCTTTAGTGTGAAGGAGTAATTTTGCTTTTCCAGAGAACTCTTTACTCAGTGTTCTCCCTGTTTTTTGTGTCTTTTATTCTAAAGGTCTGGAAGACTCTATGTTCAAACTCAACTTTCTCAATTTTCTCATAGCTCTGCAGTCTGACTAAAACACTCTGCTGCTTTGAAAATATTCTTAAGGAGACTCTTTGGCTTCAAGTGTGAAAGCAACTATGTTTATTACCCTTGATCTGCTTACCAATTGATTCAGTCAGACAGTTCCTTCTTGTGCTAAGACCTTTTGTGATTTTTATTTTTATATTTTTATTTCCCCCTGCCTCTTGGCTTTTGTGATAAGCCTCTTTTTTTTTTTTGAGAGTGGGTTCTTTTTTTTTGTTATCCTTTAAAAATTCTTTTTATTTTTGTCATGTTTTTCCTAGATATTTAATTGTCTGATTCTGAGTACACGAACCATTATATACATTTCAATATTGTGGCTGTAAGTCTCAGCCATTGAGGTACAATGAGATTTGTAAGTACCAGGTTTATCCTTGAAAGCAAGGTAACTGACCCATAATTTGATCTCCATTTATTATCACTGGAGTCACAGTTAAAAGCCCCCAAGCACTTCTAAAGTAAGATGATAAAACTTGCTTCCAGGAACTTCAGAGCCAGGGCTGTTTTCTGATTGCGTAGCTCTCTGCTGCCGTTTCAATTCTGGGGTGAGGTAAGCTTCCTTTCTCTGAGCTGTTAGTCTCAACTAACACACATCGTGCTGACATCATCTGTGCCAAAAGCTTTTTGGGAATAGAATGGCTCATCAATCCTAACCCACCATTACTTGGGTTTATATTCCACCATTTATTCAGTGCAGTCCTTGATGTAGACCTAGCAAAGGAACATGGTTCTTCTCTTCTGGGATGGACTTTACAGGCACTTGTAGACACTTGTAGACATTTCCACTTTGTGGAAAACATTTTCTCACTTTAGTGATTGGCTAGCCTTTGAAGAGTACAAAGTCCAAGTGTCAGTGTTGTGGGGTCTGCTGTGAAGACCTGTCAGCACTGCCTTTCAGCCAGGCTCTTTTCCTTCTGTGCAAAAGCTTCAGTTAGCAAGATGTCTTCAAACTTTGTTTTTAAAAGCAGGGTTTCTGGGGAAAAAAAAAAAGATTTAGTATTTAAGATGTTGTGCCTCTCATGGACAGGCTTTTTGCTGCCTGTATGTTTTAATAAGAAAGCCCATAGCATTTCATCCTTCTCTGGGATTTCAGAGAAATCAAGATTTCATGTAGTTTTCATACTAATACTGAGATTTAATTTTTTTTTCTAGTTATTGAAATTGTAAAAGGAGAATTCTTACCTGGAATAAACAAATTACTTCAACTTACATTATTCAAGCATTTTACAAGGAAACTTAAAATTGACTCAGAAGTGTGTCTTAAGGTCATTTTCCACTTCATGGACCACTATAAAGATGTGAGAAGGTTGTCACCTGTGTTTAACCATGTGTCTTAGAGCTTGTTGCCTGAAACAAGTTTGCTTTGAATGTAAAAAGTAATAAAATGAAATTGTTGTTTGTCTTTAAAATCTGAGATTTTTATATAGACTTTTCATGTATTGTTAACAGGAATCACCAGGTTTGATCTGCTTGGAGACTTTGGAAGGTTTAACTGGCTGGGAAACTTCTACATTGTATTATCTTACAACTTGCTCTTTGCTATCATGACCACGTTGTGTCTGGTCAGAAAGTTCACTTCTGCTGTGCGAGAAGAACTCCTGAAGGCATTAGGTAATAGAGCACTGACAATTTAGCTTGTACTTGAACATTTCCTTTCTCCAGCATCAACACTGATGTGCTTCTGCTAAAGTTATGATACAACTCACAGAAAGCTTTTAGTTTGACAGTTTCTATAAATTAAGGTGAGAATGCAAAGCTGTGTGTTGTTTTTTGAAGGGCCAAGAGGTACTGTGTTGATTGTAATGGTACATCTGTGTGATTATTCATCTGCAGTTAGGTTTTCAGCCCTCAGAGCACAGAAAAGTTCTTGTTGCTACTGAGCAATTATGCTAGAATAAAACTTCAAATTGTGTGGGTTGGCTTTCCTCTTTTGGTTTAAAACAACTTATTAATTTCCTAAAAACAGTTTAGTGGAAGTCTTAGATGCTCTGTTGGGATGCTTTTACTGGAGCACTTTTCCAGTTTTCAAAAAGTCTGTACAGAATATACAGACTCTTAGTAACCACCTGAGTAAAACCCATGCTTGCTAAAATTGTTTGAATTGTGCTTTTTTTTTTTTTCTTGGCCATAGAAGAAAGGCTCAAACCATATTTGATACCAAGAAGGTAGAGTAACTGTTTTTTCTATGTGACCGAAAGGACTTTTATCATCTTGGGACTTACAAATGTACAATGTTGAGTAGATTTATTTTTGTTTTTATTAGTACAGTCAACTTTAGAATTCCAAAAGTGCAAGATATGTAACTGGGTACATCATGGCACTTCAGTCAAACATTCAATATAATCTGCATTTATTTGACTTGGTAGGAGACTTCAGAGAGAAATTGCAGCAAGGAAGGACTGACATCATGTCTCTTGTGAGCAAACTACAGTTAAATTTCCCATCTTTCCCCATGGCCCCTCACAAAAGAGTAGCTTTACTACTTGTCTGGGACAGGATGGGAGATTTAATGAACACTCATGGTAGCTGCAAATGGGGATAACCAAGGTCATAACAACATAGGCCTAAAAATATTATTCGACATGTAAACAGTTCAGAGAAGTTATGTGGTCAGTGGGTGCTTTTCAGAAAGATACTATAGCTTTAAAGAAACATCTTAGGTAATTATTTTGGTCTTTGTAGATTGACAAGGGTAAAGGATTGCAAGTCTTTCTCAGTTCAACACCTAAGTGTGGGACGTAATGAAAGTGACATTAAGCTTCTCTAGCTTCCATGCTTTGTCAAAGCAGAAGTCTGCTGTGATGGACCTTTCTCACTTAAAACACACCTGAGGGAATTTCCCAGGAGTAATTCTTACATGAGCTTGATCGTCAGTTCTGGTCTTTGGCCAGTGTGAAGTAGCATGTGGTTTGTATGAATTCTTTTGAATAGCTTTATACATGAAATGTGGAAGATTCTTGGGTTTTCATTATCGTGTATTGTTTTGCAGGATTAGACAAACTTCACCTGTCAAATAATCCAAGAGACTCGGAGACAAAGCCGTCTGCAAACGGGCATCAGAAAACACTGTGATTAACAATCACCTGCAATCACCAGAGCTGAAAACACTGACCTCACGGCATTCCTGTCATCTCATCAGCATTTTTGTATTGATTTTATTTTTTGATAATTGGGGTCCAACCTTGTCTCATTTTTTTGATGCTGTGTGCTTCTGAGGAAGTGAGGTATATCAGGTTCTTCTCTTCCTGGTGAACTTTTGGTCTGCTTGTTTTATTTCCCAGTAAGTTAATGCAGGAGGTGCCTTGAAGACTGGAAGCTGCAGAGAATAACTCATTCCTCTTGATTTGTTGACAGTCTCATATTTTTAGGTATAGACCTGCTACCATTTGAATGCACAGTACCTCCTGTATAGCAGGCACAGCTATAAAGAGTAACTTTGGGACTTGGTTTAAAAAAAAAAAAGATACACTTGAAGCCCTCTATGACCCTTACTGGAAATGCAAACTACCTGGTGTAGGTGTCCTAATGGTAGATAAACAGTTCCACTAAAAACGTGCTTAAAAATAATAGTAACTGGTAGAGATCACAGCTCCTTTCATGCTGGATACAGTAGGCTATTCACAGTCTCATGTTATGAAGCTTTCTGTTCTTAGCTCTAAATGCCAGGCTGCTTTACTGGTAGCCAGACAGTGTCTTATCAATCAGAGTGAAGTACAAGATGAAGATTAACTTCAGTGTTAAATCTGAGCCTAGTATGCTTTGTAAAAAGCTGCGTAGACCCCCTGTCACAGCTCTTACAGTTCCGTGAGCTATTGTGCCATGGAGGTCACTTACCCTACCAAGTACACCCCTGTAAAATTCCTTATGAACTACTGTGTATAAGCAGTACTTGTAATCAATGCAAGTAGCACAGGTCTAGGAGGCTGCAGTTGCAGTTTTTTTACAATCTTCTTTAATTTGAAGTAAGTTATTTCTCTGAATTTATACTATAGTTACTAGTATTTCAGTTCATGGCATAATGCAGTATCTTTCACTAGCTTGGTTTTTTATGTACACATGAACATGTATATAGGCTTGTATGTGTAGGTATCGTAATTAAATTCTCAGCTTGTAGAGATGACGTAGGTGGCTTGGTAAGTAAAACTTGTGTGGTTGGTCTCGGTAGTATGAATTTCTGTGGTGTCACAGTTTAACTGTTCAGAGGCCTTAGATTCAGGATGGTGTCGGTGGGTGGTAACATCCTTTTTCTTAGCATTACTGCTGCCTTAGGAATCCTTTACCCAGTTTATAGTAAAGGAAAAACCCACCAACCAAAACTCAAGTATTCAAAATCCGGTCGTGCTTCTCTTTGTCCCGCTCTGCCACGAGTAATCTTCGAACAGCTTGGAATGGGGACACCTTCAGCGTGCACCCGTGATGTGGCAGGTCAGATAATGCTCCTGTTTATTTCCTCCTTCCGTTAAACAAATCTGTCTGGAGTTTGAGGTCTTACATGTGATTAAGCAGTGATGACTAGCTCTCCAGTGTGGGTCCTAGACAAGATAAACCTTGTGGCAGAAACTCCTTGGCTCTTCTCCTGGGATGACTGCTCTGTGCTACAGACTGCTGTGTGTGTGAATGCGAGCTTTTCTTTTTCCCCTGGAGTCCTTAAAAAATCAAGGTCCAGTATACAGGAGGACTTCTCTTTTTTTTTTTTTTGTGGTTTCTGGTTTGTGGTTTTGTTTTTGGGTTTTTTTTGCAGCTACCTTTTCTGACATGAACGGGGGCATGATGTAAATACTGCTGTAGTAAATATGAGATGTTTGAAAGTTACTTTATTTTATGTGTGTGATTAGTATAAGTTCAAGGCTTATGAAACTGACTATTGATGTGTTGTACTGAGTCTTGGAAGACTTAAGTAAAACTGCTTGATTTCCCTAAGATTTACCAGTATCTTTTCTGTTGTTTGAGTTGAATGCTGACATTGTAGTGAGAAATCTTTCAGTCAAGTTCTGCAACCAAGGAGCTTGTACTTAAAAACTGTTTAAAAATGTGTTTACATTTAAAATATTGGGAGACTTCTCAAGGGCATCATTCAGGTGTTCCCAGAACTTGTAGCCTTATGTATTCACATTGTAGTTAGAAATGGATCCACTTCTCTGCGCAAGTGGTGGTGTGACCAAAATTGTCTTTGTGTTGTAATGGGGTTGTTGGGTTGTGTGTGAGGCTTGTCAGCTATATTAAAATATTTCCACTATAACTTTAAGGCAATGATTTATATCCAGCCTGTGAAACTGAAGAAGTAAATTTAAGGAATAAATCCTAGGGAGTGTGAAGCAGCATAGGTCCTGCTCTGCAGGCCCCTTTTTCTGTCCTAAGACTGACATCTTTTGGAGAAATATTTGTCCTGGTGTCAGTGACCCAAGAATATAGAAACAGGTGGGAATATAGTGTGTGTGTGTGTGTGTGTGTGTGTGTGTGTGTGTATCTTCTGAAAGCAAGTTGGTCAGTGTGAGTGGAGACAGTTCCTGCTGATAAGCACACAGGTTTCAGACAGGGCTTTCAACTTCTTATTCAAAACAAAGGTCACAGCCATACATGTTCCCAGCCCTTCTGCTGTGTTCTGCAGGCTGCCATGTATGGGTTAAGGCTATGTTAGTGTGGATTTTGCACTGGGATTCAGGGAATGGCTAAGATGCTTTGTGGTGTTTTTCCAAAGTGGGTGAGACATTTAGAACTACCCTGTGCAACTACTGACAGTGTTTTATTTTCAAATCAGCTGTTGATATTGTGATACTGTCTACATCAAATCATGCCTCTGGCCTGGAAAATGACATGTTTATTCAAAATGTCTTTACAGATACAGTGCTACTGTCAAATAAATATACTATGTTGTAAGACACAGGTCGCTATATACTTTTCACAGAAGCATATGGTCACTTAAATACAAGCAACTGGTAATTCATTAATGGATGTTGACGATACATTCCTAGTATTTTGACTCATGTAGAGTCAGGTGGTCTATACCTTCAAGGTATATACAGCTGATCTTAGTAACATTAACACCTGCCTCACTTCTTATGAGGCAAAAAGCACATAAATGCTTCCATCCTCAACTAGATACCACACAAGACCAAAAAATAGATGTAAACTGAGTGTTTTAAATTAGCTGTTTCCTGGCTTTATTCTGTGTTGGTAGCACAACATTAAATGCAGTGGCAGAACTGTAGTATTGTGGGATTTCTGAGCATAAAGCACACATTTTTATCACTTTAAGCTAAAAAAATAATAGGGTTGGTTACTGTATGAGTAACAGGTTTTGTATTCATAGGAAGCTTTGTTTACTGTCTGTAATACAATGTTTATCTTTGTCCCTGTTCCTCCCCTACCCTGTTGACTGTTTCAGTGTCATAGAAATTAAAAGATTTGACAAACTGTTTCCTTGGTTTGCTTCCACCCGAGTCCCACAGAGGCAGAGCTGGTGCTGCAGCCCAGCCAAGGCAGACAGGAGTTTGCACACTGTGTTATCAGTGGGATGGCAAGGAGAGTAGCCGTGATGCTGTCTCTAGTATGGCACCGTACATGAAGGGGGCTGTGGTCCTCCTCCATCCCACCAGTGCTCACCCGTATGTCTCTGCTACTTCAGGTGGTGTGCCTGCTACTGTGTGGTGAAGACAAGTTCCCTTTTCTTAAGGAATTCAGAGCCTAAATGAGAAAGGAATGAGATACAAACAAAATGCAATTGGTGTCTTCATGCATGTGACTTCTCTTGAATTCTGTGAGAATGTTCTGCGTTGTTTTCCTTTCTCTTTCCTTTTCTCCTGGTCCAGAAGTGGGATGGGCTGAAGTGGTGTGTGTACATTTGCTGAACCTTGTGCTTAGTGAATTTGAACAGCATCTACAATTGTGAAATACCAAATGCAGGAAGTTATGTAGAACAACAAGATTTAGCTACACTATAGCTTTTAAAACAGTAATTCTAAAAAATAGCTTAAGCAGAGGCCGTACACTCAAGAAGTTAACATGGCCTTAAAGAGAAATGTGTTTATTGTTGTTAATAAAAAGTGTTGATGTGACCTGCAAGCCTTTAAACACCGTAAGGAAATCAGGTCCCCTCCCCCTGGTGATACAATTCCTGGTAATGTAGTGCTGACTCGAGACAGTCGTGTACGTTGACTCCCCTCCCCAAGCCGTGTATTTCAGGAGCTGAACTTGTGAGCTCCTGAACATTGAACTTACCATCTGGCAGGTTACTTCAGTCACATTAACAGCCTGTGACCTTCACGAAAGTCCTGCTTCAGGATTCATCCCGTTCAGGGAGAGCAACCCAAGCCAACAGCTGTTGCCCAGAGGTCCTGTCTTGGATCCCAACACACCCCCACGTACAAGGGAAGTCTGCCAGTGGTGACAACCGCTGCTACCTTGTTCTGCCCTGCCTGGTGCCCTTACCTCATCAAACCAGCTCTGATGCTGTTCTAGGAAATTGTGATGCCTCATCTCTGCTCAAGGTGTGACATCAGCCTTTGGTTTGTCCATCTGCCATGTGCAGTTCTAGATGCTGCGTTGGGTCAGTTCTCATAGGGCCTGAAGCTCTTGGGATTTCCAGGTGACAGCTCTGCATATTCTGTAGCTTTTGCTTTCAGCTCCACTTTGTTGAGAGTACAAAGTCCTCCAGGATCTGGACGTAGGTTTCCATGCAAACTGTTGGGTGTTTGGATGCTACATGGTTCTGAACAGAGCCCTGGACTCCCAGATTGCATCCAGAGGTGATCTCCTACAAATTTCACTGGAACAATTAAAGCCTGATGATACTGGTCAGAATCCTAAATGAGACTCCCAGAACTGTGCCTGATTGTGCCTGACAATTGCTAGGGAGGCTTGGGGTGGGCAATGACATAGAGCTAACCTGTGCAGACAGTCCAGTTTGCCATTCTTTTTCTATTCAATATTTGACATTCCATATTATTTAAAATATATTTGTAATCCTTAAATTCATGAAATTCAGAGGCTGATGAAACCTTTTCTAATTCTTGAAAACATCTTGACTTGCTTTCCATTTTGCATGTCTTAAGTCATTTTGCTGTCTTATTCAGTGGTATTGATGTTACTAACAGGTCTTCTTCTTGATGTAGGCAAAAGTGAAATAACAAGAAACTGCATAGATCTGATGTATGATCTGTAAGAATATACACCAGCAGGGAACTTAAATGAGGAGGTTTTTTTTAAATATTTCTCAACTGAAGCAATTCAAACTCTTCTTTCAAAGAGAAAGAAAAACCACATGTATCATTACTATATGGAAGCTAATTGTGTGTTCTCCAAACATGCCAGTAACTCTCTAGCACTGACAAGAACATAGGAAGTTCTTCTAAAAATCACAGTGCAACAGTATCCTTGACATTAAATTTATAGAAGACTCTGAACTTGTTCAGGTTGGCTCTTACTTGGTAACAGAAAACCTGAGGACGCTTGCTTGTTCTGTATTAATTGCCATAGCTTTCCAAATAACTTTCAGTTTCATTTACTCATAGATTATTGTTTTAATAAAAATAGCATTAAATGTTTTAATGAATACAAAAGGTGGCTTCAAAGAGGCAAAGTGGCAGTGTAGGGGAGTTCCTGTAAATGTTGATATCCTCACATACCTGAATCCCAGCCATTTAAGCTGAATCTGCATTAAGCCCTCACATAAACATAGAAATTAGGAAATCCCAGTTCCTATAGACTCCAGGTATCTGACTTCATATCTGCACTGTGTTGCCATGGCTTCCCCTGTTACAGTAAGCTTTATAGTTGATGTCACTAGATGAAGCTCCTTGTGTGCACACTGCTGTTTGTGGCATTCCTTGCATACTCAGTGCTGCAATAGATACTGGCTGCTGATGTATCAGGGCACTGCTTTGATTTGAATGTATTTCTCTTACCACATAGTCTCTACAGAAACATTCCCTGCTTAAAATGTTCTTCCATTCTTAGTGTTAGTATTTATCCATCCCTGTGCTCCATCTGTGTTTTGTCACCAGATTCCATTAAAACAATCCTGTCATTTGAGTGGGTCCTCTAACAAACTACCAAGAGCTCAGTAAGTTTGAATTAGTAGTGAGATGGTTTAGTCATTGCGTGTCTGTGTGCTTTTAACTTTGTAGTGTGGGGCAACTGTCCCACTTCTCTGTGAGAGAATGATATGCTGACATACTGTGGGACCACTCTTCAGTTATCTTGTCCCTTGTGTGGAGTAAGGCTGTAGTTCCTGACATACTGCCTGCCTCGACTGGCAAAGGAGACACATTGATCTGGTGTGTCTGCAGTGCCTAACTCTTCCATGACTTGATCGAATTCAAACTTTGTGTGGTGCCCATGTAAGGCTGTTCATGGGTCTTTTCTGTTCCTCTCGTATTTCATGTGTATGAGTGTTTTTCGGACCTTCTTTTTCCATGAAAAATGGTAATTTGGGAAGCTGGTGTGATGGTGGTACTTGTCCTGCTTAAGTGCTCATGGAGAAAGTTAACCAGTGTTTGACTTCTGATTTCCCCCAGCCATGAATTTTCCCAGTCTGGACCAAAATTACATTCACAAAATCTGAGTAACTTTTCTTTTCCTGATTTGCTATAGCAGAACAAAGTTGAGCCACTTTATTTTATTTTATTTTTTTAAAGGCAGCCTTCAGAATTGTTTTTGTCTTACTTAGCCTGGCTCCTACTACTTCAGCATGACAGACAGAAGACACCTTTGTGCACGGATTTGAAATGTTGAAGTGTGTGAAACCCATACACAAAAAATGTGGCTGGATTTACTTTCTGGTGGTGTTTGGAACCCAACCCCATGTTTCACTAGAAAATACCCATTACTCTTGTCTTCATGAATCTTCTCTCTATGATTCCTATTTGGGAGACAGTGAGTATTCTCAGAGTGCTGCAGGCCACCTTGTATATGGGATCAGCTTCATGTGGACTTGAGTGATGCAACCATAAAACCCCAGTTTGGAACTAGTGTTTCTGGGTGTTGCTGTCCTGTTCCACCACATGCTTTTGAGTTTTTTCACTGCAGTGTTACTAGTTAAAATTTCGGTTTACAAAATAAAAAGATGCACAATCCTAACTATGTGTGAGGCTGAGATGCTGAATGGAGCCAGTGGTTCCCTCTTGGTCCTGCTGGTGCCTTGGGCTTTGTAAACTCCGCAGTCTTGAGCAACTGATGTTCCTTTCAGGTGGGTGTATTTTCGACCCAGGGAAATACTGCTGAAAAATGATGCTTTTTGTCTTTAATCAGAGCAATTGTACATACCTTCTCACCACCAAACCCTCTCTGATTTATTTTAGGTCATACATAAATCTGTTTTACAGTGTTCTCAGCTGGGGTTGCCTTGCTGTATTAGAAAAGTAAATGCATCTACTTGTGCTGCCTTAGGTTGAATTTTCTGGGAAAAGCCGTGGTAGCATGTGTTTTCCTTTGTTTGGAGTGTTACACTGAATGTTTTGTAGGGAGATTTTTTTTTAACTGTGTTTTCAATAAAGTTAAAGTGTGGTTAACAGTGGAGTTTCGCTGCTTCTATTTTAAGCAATGAGAAATATAATCCCTGTGGAATTCTAAGTTATCCTGTGAGTAGTAGTGTGAATAGCTCCATTTCCTGGTCCTCTCCTTCGCTCCTCCCAGGGTGATATGCTTTTGAGATTCTCAAAAGGTGACACTGTGGGCTTCCTGAATGAGACATGAAATGCTGATGTACTACACTTTAATCAGGTTATGTCTTTAATATTTTAATGTGATTATGTATTTAAGCAGTAAGAATCTTAGTTTTATCTGAGCTGTTATTACCTGGCATCTAGAGCTGAATCTGCTCAACTGCTCGCACTGAGTTCATTTTGAAGTCTGACTTCAGGAAGAACATGGTGAGATTACACCTAAATCTTACATAATTCATAGTTTCTGTTCAACATCAAGTAAAGGTTGATCCATTTGATGGGGAAACTTTTGGTCCTGCTTTATGCCTGGTCTTCATTTATATTGGCTTCAAACTTGAACGGACCCGAACTAATTTAGTTAGAAAGCTCAGGACTTGAAGCATAGAGCATCTGTGATGGTGCTTTCCAGTGGCATTTCCAGACCCAAAACTTGAGGAAAAGCAAACGTGTTTTAATTCTGCTGTTATCCAGGGTCTGTTTCCACAAAGGTGAGAGCAATACAGCCTGGCCTGGTCAGATCTCTGTGAACTGCACTTTGCCTAGACAGGCTGCTGAGAAAACTGACCGAGGAGGAGCTGAAAGCAGGGCTGAGAGGTGCTGGGGCTGAATTACGTAAGCAGTGTCTCCTCTGTCTGCCTTTGCTGCTTGGTCCCTCTTCCCTCAGCAGAGAGCAGCCCCCGCTTTTTCCCTGAGCTTGCACTTGTCGTTCTCTTCCCCGTTTCACTAAATGATTCCAAAAGTCCTCTCGTGAGCCTCCTCCAACTATAAAAAATAAGAGGAAAACTTTTCTCCCACTCAAGATAGTGATCTGCTAAGTTCCTCTGCTGCTAAGATACTATCTGCTTTGAGCAACTCCTGTGGTTTTTGCAGGATGACCTGACCCAACCCATATCCATCAATTGGCAAACAAAGTCTAAGGTTGGGAAGGAAAAAAGCATAACTGCAGTATAACCCAGTGTTTATGCTAACTGGGAGATCAGGGTGAGCTTTCACTATGAGCAGAGAGAAAATAAGCATTTTTAATGCTGACATGTTCTAGGATTTAAATACTGGATCCTGCTGCTTTAATGCACATTACTGAATAACCTTTTTCCCCAGAATGACTGAAACAGATGGATTTCTCTCTGAGAACACCATACTTCTAGATTTTATGCCTGTGACCTCTAAAAATGTGAATAGAAAAACATAAACTGAGTATTTGAAATACTCTGTTGGTATGCAAAGCTACATCAGTCATTTGTATGGCAGCACAAGACTAGGACAAAATAAAATGATGAAACAAAGCACCGAGGTGAACTTTGTCCACAGGGAAGCCTTTTTAAGTGATCCAGTGTCAGCAAATTGCTTACTAATGTGTTGACTTATGGCAACCCTCAAAAGTAAAATGAAAAGGCTGGAATTTACAGCATATCAATGAATCAGTTGATAAGCTTTTTACAGGTTTAATATCCTCCTAGTTTTGCTGCTTGGAGCCATTTCAAGTTAGCAACAGAATGTTTACCATCTCTGTGTCATAAAGGAAGTCAAATGACTAAACAAATTCCAGGACCATTATACTGTTTGGTGAGATTTAAATTAAAATCGGTGGGAGAAATCATGTGGAGGGGGAAGGAGGAGGAAACTAAAGTCAACTCCATCATTTCGCAATCACTTACCTCACTTCCTAAAGAACAGCAAGATTTTTAGCAAAGCTGGAGATAATGTAATGCAGTTGAAAAGATTTAATTGCACCAATAAAAGACTATACCACGATTAAATGACATACAGAAGTGACATTTATAGGTAGGATCAAAGAAATTCACTACCTAACATGCTGAAGCAACACCCTATGTTCTGTGTATAGCAGTGCTCAGAAGTAGCCTACTTTAGTTTCAGTGACCTTTCTTATCTCCTTTGATCTCAATTATTAAAAAATTTAATGAAAGGTGTAAGAAGGGCTACTGTAGCACCCTGAAACAAGTAATAAGTGTCCTTCCTGTTACTAATATTTCAGAACTTGTTTTCGATTTTGTGATATTTATTTAAGCATATGAAACTTGATGTTTGACCTTTGTGATCCTTCCAGAGGATTCCCACCCCGCCCCAGTTGTGAGGCCTTTTGGTTATGCTGATGTTTAGTGATTGACATTTTTAAAAGCACAGCACAAGTTTGAGTCAAAATTTATTTTAAGAAAGCTTTGTATGAAGCTTTTTTAATGAAAAGACTAACACTTAAAAGTACAAGAGCTAAAAACTAGCAGCAGTAAAACTCCTCTTATGATTTCCACTTGAAAGCTGCTAAGAAAAAAGTGTATCCTCTAGTCATAACTAGTACTGAACTCATTTAAACCTACAGGCTAATCTGCATGAGATGACTTTATAAATTTGTGCTTAACAGTAAGTGAAAAAGTGCTGGTTTTGTTCCTGGCAAAACCCTGAAGTGTTACATATGAGAGTGCCGTGATTTTGTCAAGCTGTGGAAACTAAATCAAGACCTTCCTGTGATTTATAATCACGTGCTGAACTACGGCCTGTCTCTCGGGCTGTTTCTCCCTCAAACAGGTATCTAAGGGGGTGCCCAGAAGCTAGATCAGTGTAGGCAGCTTGGCAGGCTGTTCCTGTAGCCATATGATGTTTGGCACAAGGAATGTGAATCAATAATGCTCGGCTGCAGCTCTCTGTGTATTTGCAAGCTACCTTCAGCTTCCCTTTACTGAGACCCAGTTTAGAGCTTAGCATGGTAATGCACCCACAGAAACAGACAAGCTTGCTGGAAAGGTGGCACTTGACTCTTTCTCCAGTCTTGCACCACAAAACATCTCAGTGTTTCTGTTGACATGTCTCATTATGCTGCATGAGGCCTGTCACAAGCCACCAAAAGACTCCATTCTTCCACACATCCATGTTGGAGCACTTTTGAGTGAAACATTGGCTTTCCCCAGTTACCTCCATATCCATTTTCCCTGGTAGAGTGAAGGACTTATCACCTAGCCAGCTGTCTCAGTGTTAATGCTGGCAACAGCTGTGCTGGTTTTGTTGCAGCAGTCTGCGAGACCACCTCTATGGCACCAATCTCCCGTTTGTATGGAATTGTGTAATATGGCAAGAGAGCGTCTTTGCTTCCAAAGTGCTGCTTGATCAGGAGACAACCAAGTAAGTGTGGGGAGTAACAACAGCCAGTAACAAGCCTTTTTCTGCAAGCACTCCTCTGTTAAATCTTCTTTTTCACCTGCTTTAGTAAAAAAACTAAAAACTAAAGGTTTGGAAAAAAACACCCCAACTTATTTAATTTTAAATCTACCACTGATTTAGCTTGTAACTCAGAGAACTTCCATAGCTGCTCGCACATTTCAATGGCTGTCCTGGGCGGCTTCGCTGATTGCTGCTGCTTGGTAGCCTGGGCGGGATGGTGGCAGCTTCTCTCGCTCCCTGAGGGCTGGTAATTGCTGAGGATGGATTGGAGCAGGCTTTTAGACTGAAAAGCTGGGCTGGAACTGGGGGAAGGCTGGAAGACCCCAGTTTATTGCAGTCTAATTTGCGTCTGAGCAGAAGTTGAAGACGACTGTTTTGGACCACAGGAGGTTCCACACTGATGTAAGAAAGAACTTCATGGTGAGGGTGACAGAGCATTGGAGAAGGCTGCCCAGGGGGATCTCCTTCTCTGGAGGCATTCAAGACCCATCTGGAGGCTGACCTGTGCAACCTGCTCTAGGGAACCTGCTTTGGCAGGGGGGTTGGACTTGATGATCTCTCGAGATCCCTTCCAACCCCTACAATTCTGTGATTTTGTGAAGAGCAAAGCTATGGAATGGAAGGATCCTGTTCAGCATCCAATGAGAGAACAATAGCAGGGAAAAGAAGCCATGATGGTTTCTGATATTTTCCGTTTCTCCCCTTATTCCTCCTTCATATAATTCTGTGTGACAGGAGTTTACTGTGATTTATCTAACACAGAAGGGAAGTACAGAGCCTCACTGTTGGCCTAGGCAAAAGGCAGGCCTTAAAATCAAACATTTAAATTTATTTTCCTAACTTCTATGCTGTAAAAAGGATGGAATCAACAGACTAACAAAATAACTCTGTGCCTCCAGTGCTGCTTGTTTGATATAAATAAGGAGGAATTAATGAAAAGGTGGAGAGCTGATATTTAGTAGTTTGATTTAAGGGAGCCGAGTCAGACCAAAGAAGCAAATGCAACATTTCTTTTTCTCAAATAATTTTTTGCCCTAATTTGCTCTCTTTAGGAGGCACTGGTTTTCCTCAAGTTTTTATACTACTTTCTAACAATATATCCTTTCCAGGAAGCTTGAATTCTGAAAGATACCATTTTGGTTAAGGAAAGGAAACTCACATTTACATAATTTTACTATTTATAAAATATGTCTATTTTCTTCTTAAGGTTTTAACACACTTAGAACATTTTTTAGGAAGAAATATTCTCTGCTGATAACACCCCTAGCAGAAGTAAAGCTTACCCAATGGTGCACTTTAAATCAAACAAATGTGCCCAGTTTTGTATTACTCTGCCTGATACTGCTTTATTCTACGCATAGGACAAGACTTTTTTCCCCGGTACATTTTTCAAATGCCTGAAAGCCTGTCTGAAAAAATAACTGCAGTTACTTACACTGTGTTTCATAGCACTGGAACAATGAAACAGGGAACGTTACAGAATGTAAAACCAGTTTATTCATCAATCCATGAACACTCAATGAGATGTATATTTTTAAAATTAAAATGTAAATAGAATTGTGTACATCTCCATATATTCACAAGATTTCATGAATTAAACTATTCCCACTTAGTATACAAATGTTTAGCTCAGTTTCAAACTATCTTTTCCTATTTGATTTTTAAAAAGTCGATAAAATACAATAAAGTGCTTCATCATGAAATAGCCCTAAATTAGATTTCTTACCATAAAAATCTGAAATCAAAATTGCTTTTCAAGATGTTCACATTTAATTCATTAAGGTATTAACTTAAGGAGTTTAACTAAAATACTAATTTATTATGTTTGAATAGTTATATAAGAACATATTCACTGTATGGAATATATGGGAGCATGAAAGCAGCACCTGATTTTCAAAGAAAAAAAAAAAATCAAACCCAAACAACCCAACCTGACTGAACACTACTCTAAAAAGCTTGGAAAGTAAAAATGCTGAGAAAAGTTCTGACTGCCTGAAAGGCCATTGGCTTCTTTATGTCACTTCTCCAATAATGTGAAAATAGAATTAGTCTTCTACAGAAATGGCTTAATGTATTATATCAAAACCGATACATGATTTTTGTGTTAGCAACACATAGAGTGGCAGAAAGCAAGAAATGCCAACAGCTACTGACTGGAGTATAGGTTTATAAAACAAGTGCTTAAAATGAAAGCTGATTAATTTTTTTCCTCTTTTCTCTATAGTTCTTGAAAGTTAACGTCTCTGATATACATCAAATGCCGCATTTCACACGTACAAAAAAACAAAAGAGAAAGCATGTTCACAGGCTACAAAAAAACCTTCACCTTTATCTGACCTAAATTCCCACCAAATGCTGATGATCTCCATCCTGACAAAAGAGGCAGTTGGCTCTGAGAGGAAGGAAAAACTGGGAAGGGAGTGAAAACGAGAACAAGTAGTGTGCACTATTGAGCTGGCAAACAAAAAAGGATTAATGGCTAGCAGCCAGCTGAAGGGAAAGCTTTCATATACAGTGGCTTTTTTCCCTTGAGGGAGGAAAGCTAACTGAAACACTGAGGATAAAAAGAATTCCAGAGGCATTTCCCTTTTTTGTGACAAATCTGAAGTAACCTTTTTAATGAGTGCTGTCTTTTGCTCTCTCCTGTCAAGCTTTAGACTTTCGGAGCAGCCAGAAATTGGCAGAAAGGTCTTTTACAAGATCTATCCCACCTGTCTGTGGACAATCGTACACCTTCAGTTAATGCCATATAAGGGTATTAAAAAACCTTGATTCACATCATAGACTTGGCTGTAAGAAGTCTTCAAGAAAAATTAAAAGGAGTAACAGACAGAAAAAAAAACCTGCCCTAAACTTTACTGTGGAAACTTGCAAGCAGTTGAGATCATTCTTCTAATTACCATCATCACTCTCTGATGCAGCTCTCCCCTTCAATCTGTCACAGAATGGTCTGGGTTGGAAGGGAACCCAAGGATCATAGAGTTCCAACCCCCCTGCCACAGTCAGGGCTACCAACCTCCAAGCCTGCATGTAGACAAGGTTGCCCAGGGCCCCATCCAATCTGGCCTTGAACACCTCCAGAGTGGCCCTTTTGCTTAATATTTTCAAGATGATAGATGGTATGATCTAATAAAGTGCAATGTGTTTATGCTAGGACTACACACATGTTGAATAAAGCCATCAAGGCAAAATGCAAGCATTTCTTCAGACAACCTCAGGAAGTGATGACAACACACCTACCTCCTCCATTAAAATCAAAATCACTATCAAAGTAACCTACAATTAACAAAACTTGTGAGAAAGCAAAATATATCCAACCATATATAATTAGTGAATATTTACCATTGTGGTGCACAAAGAAGGCTAAGATCATATCTACTGGGAGTGTATATGAAGCAGCAGATAGCCTACACCTGCTTTGCAAGAACAGATAAAAAGGCTGATTGCTTTCTCTGCTCTCAGAACTTCAGAAGGGAACCAACACTACCAAACTTTCTGTACCATGTCATGTCCAAAAGACCTTCAGAGTAGGCCGCTGATTGCTGGGTACAGCTATTAAATGCTGAATGGTGATTTGCAGTAGAGTCTTTCCTTCTTTTCTTCCTCCAGTTAAAGATTTTTAGCAGTAACTCTGGGAAATATTTTTTAAATACACTTGTGAGAGCCCACACAATTAAACAGTTATGCGTGTACCTGAGATCGAAGTGCACATTCTCCCCTGCATATTGCACAAGGCTTACTGGAGTCTCCGTGCTCCATGGATCTCTGCCTTATTTTTACCTACTCTTAGCAGTTAGTGCCAAGGAAGAAGCCTCAACTACTTTTGATTTCAGGGCTGTTGACAAAAACAACAACATATCACTGAATAAAACCAACCACTGAATAAAACCCACCGGCAGATGCAGAGAATGGATTTTCTTCTGCATTGATTATGCCCTTCTTTAAAGAAATTTACACAGATGCTTCATACAAATCTATCATCAGAGAAACCACATGGTTCTTACTATTAATTAGCTGTTCAGAAATTGTCAGAATCTCTTCTGCATACAAGATCTATACAGTACAGTTTTTAATGTAAAAAATGTAAACTCCTGGTTGCTGAGTCATTTGGGTTTTTTTTTTGGTACTTTGTCACAGCTGTTAAGATGGGGATTATTAACCAGCTAATACAGCAATGCACGATAATGTAATTTCAGATCATCAGTATGAACAAAATCTCCGTTAGAATTCATTTGTGAAGGTTTCTTCAACACTGCATTTTGGTATTCTTACAATAAAAATCTAATTGAATAAAGTGGTATAATAAAAAACTGTTGCTAGTGCAAAATATTGAGGTGCAATGAAACTGACAGAGGTAAGAACATAAAGAAACACAGAGTTGGTTGCACGGCACCAGTTGATAGTGTCTCTGTGATAGCTGAGCTTGTTGATCTCAAACAGTATCTCTGAGGTGCCTGGCTCAGTCACCTCCAAGAAGGTGTCAATGAAAATACTTACAATATTCCGCCCTTCAGCCCCACAAATGCTTGCAGGTACAGCAAAGAATAGATCTTTGTCACCTTTGAAGACTGGAGGAAGCAGCTTGTGTGGACTGACCAATGTCTACCAGAGGAATGCCAAAGGTATGTGTAATAATAACCCAGTAACTTGGGCCCATGTTGAGGCCTCATGGGTATTTGCTGAAACCAGAAAGGAAGAGGGATATGCAAGCTGGTGACACCTAGGTGAGAGTTTTAGTTCTGTGTGGGAAGGGACAACTCATTCATAACAAAATCCCTGGAGAAACAACCAGCATTAATGGGCAGCACTTATTTGTTCCATAAGCTTTTAAAACACCATCAGAGATCCATTACACTAGTTACTGATGAAGAGAAGAACAACACAAACAAACCAAAGACTGGGGTTTTGGTGATCCACTTGCCCAAGTATCTGATTATTATAGGATAGAATTTGTTAATTTTAGAGAGAAAAATTTTGCTTCTGAGCTCATCCATCTAAAGGTGTATATTGCTATCATTATGATAGTCCAATATATAAAAGTGATGGCCTTTATGATGAGAAAATCTGGATATGCTGAGAGTGTACAAGCCAGCAACCCATGAAGGATGGCATCACAGCATTAAAACCTGCCAACCATTGATTTTCTTCAAGCACTGTGGGCAGAGACTGTTTTAAGGAAGAACACAGCTTTGGGGAAAGTCTCTTGTATACCCCCAGGGTAAGAAAAAATGCTGATTTAAAACTTTCACAAATGGATGATTAAAGCTGCCAAATAGGAAGTGATTGGCAGCAAAAACAATTTCTTAATATAAACCAGGTGGGATATTTGTGAGGGACAGGTTATACAGGTGTTTAGTAAGAAAGCTTTCATACAACAGTGTTGATGAAGGGGAACTGGCAGCAGGATAGACGAAGGGATATGTGGTGAAGTAAAAGGCTCTATGAAGATATTCTCAAAGCTGCTTTTTGATTAAATACAAGTAATGAAAGCCTACATTTATCACAAGACATCCAAGAATTTTCATCCTTACACATCAAGTTTACAAGCCCAACCCATTTACTGACACACCCATTTACAACCAATTGAGTAATTAATCAAAAATAATACATTAACCTTTACACTATAGTTATTTGATTTTAGGACTCAGGTCCCTACGGAGAAAAATTTAATGATGGCAGCTTATGAGATTCTGTTTGATTACCCACAAACTCAAGAAGGAAAAGTTGCATTATATTATATTTTCAAAGCTGTTTCACAGCTCTAAAATCTAAGCCACAGTTCTTAATAAGAGAAAGCTTGACACAAGCATTTTTAAAATAAGAGAGTACACTGAAAATACTAATAAGCAATACCCAGAAACAGTTGTGGGTTTTTTACAAGTCTTTCAGCACTTTCTTTCGAATCATTTACACCAGCATTCATGTGGACCTTTCAGTAAATGCTGTGATTTAAAGAGAAAATACTTTGTTTTTCCTATAATCACAGAGAACATGCTCACACTTGGGCTGCATTTTTTCAACACAACCTTTAGCTTCCATAATCACTCATTATTTATATTTATGTTAACCCTGGTACCTCTCTGCTCTTCCCCCCCTCCCATCCTCTTTCAAATTCCTCTTCAAAACAAACCAAAGAAAAAAACCCTCCTGTTTTTAGAACTATAACCATGTAAATCTGGCAATAACCGCTTGTCCAGTACCAATCTCCCATCCCTTGTTGCACGCACTTGTGGAGTACTGTCTTCAGCTCTGCTCTTAACCTCCAGCTGATTCCAAAAGGCAGATGCCTGTGCTTGTATGGAGCCTCATTGATTTACATGGTTCTCTTTAGAGCTGGGACTGCTGTGACAGCTACTATAGCAGAGGCAACATGATCTTCAGAGAGGCCTAAGGGCATTTTTTAAATGAAAAAGAATAAATACAACAATTATTAATGATGATGAAAGTTTATTATGGATAAAACTGGAAATTATGGAGCTGGAAAGTCCTTTAAGAAATGCCTAATAAAGACGACTGAAAGGATGGAGACAGGAAGATGTTCATGGCAAGAATACTCTAGAGACCTTTAGTGAAGGGAAATACAAGACTGAAGCTGATAGGTGGAAAGTACATTTGGACTCCTAGTCTATTAAGATGCTCCCTGGCTTTGGTTTTTTTAAGCAATGTTGTCTGTTGCTGCTGTACAACTGTATTATCATAATACTATTTAAAAATGAGTTTTCTCACCAGGCATCATTCCAAGCCCTCACATCTGTGACTTTTATCTTGTTGCATGTTTGCTTCTAAATTTGAAAAAGGTATTTAAGTACAGGTGTTAATTCTTCCTGGGTTTAGCCCCAGGACCATTGTAAAACCAAACTTTTTAAACTTTGTGTAAAGGTGGGTATGTATTAAAAAAGAATACATTGAATGCAGCACTAGTAAATGTCTTTTAACTGAATAAAGAATAAAACAAACGATTTCAAATAGACTTAAAAAACAGATTAATACTAATGCATTCCCCCAAATAAAACCAATATAAAATCACAATGTTTTCTTGATAATGAGATACAGAAAATTATGACAGTCTATATACCAAACAGATTAAAAAAAGTGTAAAAGACTTTCCACCTCTTAATGAAGAATTCTTCTTCATCAAGATGCATTAGCTTCTCCATTTTTACCTCCATTTTTAATGCATTTCAGATATTAAAAGACATGTTCAAGGCAGTGATGACAACTCCATTGTTTACCTGATTAACTGAACTGCTGAATTTTTACTAATTTTAATGATGTTTAGCATTAAAATATCTTATTGAACAGAAAGCTTAGCTTTCTCATTTTAGTTTACATCAGATAAATACTAAAATTCACATATCAGAATATAATGGTTTACCTAACATTAGTTGTGGAGGATTGGGATCAAGAACATACTCCTTTTTTACTTCTTGGTTTTATGGAGAGTGCTCTCCAGTGCTTAGTCCAGTATTTACTACTGCTCTGACAATTTCTTTGTTCATAGGTTTATAAATTTGATATTTTCTTGATATTTATTCTGCTTCACTTATAAAGAGCTGGTAATGAAAGATTCTGGAGCTGGTGACTGTGTTATATGTAAAAAAACTTCACAAATGTCCATCCTCTCTTGTTTGCATCCCCAAAAAGAAAAAAAAAAGCAAAACAAAAGCAAGAAACTTGAATAGTCATTGTTACATTGTTATAAATGATTTAAAAATATGTATTATACTGAATTAAAAGAAATTCTGCTCTTAGCACATGTTTTTGACTTGTCAAAGGCTTTTATACAAATGCAACTCCCATACTTGAAGCCTAACATACAATTACCATATTATGGAAGTTAAGATTGATGTTTCTGACACATCCTAGTTTTAACATATAAAAAGCAAAATGAACTCTTTATCGTTTATATTGAATAAAATAACAGTAATTTTAAAGTTTTAATTACTGAACCCATAACTATTATATGCAATAAACTCATTATGGACTATAAAAGTTTGGCATGCCCAAACATATTTTTACTTCAATATAATTAAAAACAATCCCAAAGGCTAACCTTGTCTTCCAGAACACTGAATGTAAACATGAATATATTATTTTTATACAAGGAATGGGCTTATCTATCTCTTCCTCCATTTCTCCCCACTCCCCTGCCTTAAAGATGTGAAATTGTAGCTCATAAATATTATGACACTCCACAACCTAACCGTTGCTAGTCCACCTCTAGATCATGTCCTTCAGCACCTCATCTATTTGCCCTTTAAATACCTTCAGGGATGGTGGCTCCACCACTTCCCTGGGCAGCCTGTGCCAGCGGCTGACAACTCTTTCAGTAAAGCAATTCTTCCTGATGTCCAACCTAAATCTCCCCTGGTTCAGTTTGTAACCATTTCCTCTCTTCCTATCGTGTGTTACCTGAGAGAAGAGACCACCCCCCACCTCTCTGCACCCTCCTTGCAGGTACTTGTAGAAAGTGATAAGGCCTCCCCCTCAGCCTCCTTTTCTCAAGACTAAAAAGCCTCAGCTCCCTCAGCTGCTCCTTATAGGGCCTGTGCTCCAGACCCTTCCCCAGCTTCTTTGCCCTTCTCTGGACATGCTCCAGCATCTCAATATCCTTCTTTATTAAAAATCATTTGTACACAAAGAGAACACAAGAGGTAACTGTATGGGTCAAAGCAAAGATCCTTGTCACCTCGTGTCCTCTCTTTGTTGATGGCAGAAGAGTGGATGGCATGAGGGGAGAGTAAGACCAGGGTTAGCTTGCAGGGGCGACTCCTTCAGGGACTTTCCAGGATCCATTGTTGCTTCCTGAGCCAGAAGCACTTCCCTCATCTTTAATATTCCCTGATTTGTTTCTTAAAGATCTAGAACTGTACAAAGGTACTTTCAGCCCTAGTAGGAGTGTAGGATTCCTCTGGTCATTCCCTGGTTATTCACATTTGACTCTTTATCTCCCAAGTGCAGCACAGGTACAGATGCTGCCTCAAGTCCAGGTGTGCCATTTCTTTAATCTTTAGGGGTTAAACGGTTGTCAGAGTACTTCCCCGTTTGAGAGATTCATTTTCTAATGAAACTGGCATTTTCCGAGCAGAAGCAGTGAGTGTCCTGAGAGTAGTCCTTCAAGCAGCATATAAATGGGGTGATTAAGTGACTGGATGCACTTCTCTGTAATTATAAGTAATTACTTTAAAGTCAAATCTGCAAATGAGAATACCTTTGTGTAGTGTAGGGAAAGATGGGGAAAGCAACTGATGTGGCTGTCTTTAAAATGACATGAAATCACCTATTGTTTCTAAAGACAGGAATAAAAATATAAAATAATGACTTTGAAAGTGAACTTACAAGTTAGCTTGATACCAAACCTGATTCAGTAATACTATAAAGGGATATTTTACAATATAAACTCCAAAGATTTTTAGTAATATATTTTTAATTAGCTTCAATTTTTTCTTTCTAAAATGTAAACAAAAATGTAAACACTGTGATATTTGCAAAAATAAAGCCCCGATGTGTAGATAAATCATTAGTAAACATAAATTTGAATACAAAAATACAAAAAATACCTCTGTCATGGGGCTACCTTGGTTTCACTGTTTCTTGCTTGAACTTTGTCCAGCATTCTTCTGTCTTGACAATATTGCATTACTTTTTTTATTTAAATAATCTTTGACTGAGTTTCTTAAAGTTGCCAATAAGCTTCTTTTAAAATAATGTTTGCCTTCTCTTCCATTTCTGTCATGCCTCATTAAGGTGATCCTAGACATATGTTTGCTTAATTAGGGCTTTTCATTAAAATAAGCCTTTAGTCTAAAGGTGCTGGGCCTTAATTGAAACTTAGAGAAGATTAGTGTCGTCTTTTATTTTGGTTTTCACTTTTACTGTACTTCCTACTACTTTGAAACAAAAATGTCTGTATTAGCTTTAGCTGATATGTGGTCAGGAAGAAATTAAAATTCATACTGCAGTCTTCTGGAGAGTAACATGTCTCAGTAACTGCCATTTCTTATTAAATACCACCTTTTACCAAGAGCCTCCACTTCAAATGCAAAAGGTTGCTTTAATCACTCCAATGACATTAACATAATGAATATGCTGCCTCCTTCGAAGGTGACTAATAAGTGACTAATGACACCTGTTTTTATCCATGTGTATAATTTTCAAATGTTATTTGTATGTTTAAACAGTGTTGAAATCATGGATCTGCCTGGAATGGTTGAGTTTTCAAAGATTCACTTTAAGAAGATTTAGGAAAAATGAATTTTAGCAGCACTCAGCTGAAGTACCATGATGTGTGGGACATTTTAAAGCCTGCTTGAAAAGGTAAGACACAGATCCAATAGCTTTTAGTCTTCTAGAACAAAATGCACTACCAAGAGAGCAAATTCATTTTCTTGTCCATCTTCAACCGAGCATGGCACTGCTGATCACTGGAGGCAGGTGGGCTGCTGCCATCCATGGGATGAAAGTAACTTTTCGGGAAGAGCTTATAAATTGTGTGGGCTGAATAAATTTGATGCAGAAACAGCAATGGTAGGGCAAGGGTTTGAAGGAAATTTTCTAGTGTAGTGATTGTAATGAGCTTCACTGGACCCATGATACCATGATGTTGTCTGTAATATGTTTGTACACTTGCTAAGGTATGCCATAAAATTATTTATATATTTGAAAGGAATGTCAGACTTTTGTGGAGGTTACTTCAATTGATTCTTTGAATGCTGGTTTTAAAAGAACATGTATAAAAATATATTTTGTCTGGATTGGTGAAGCATGTGTTGTGAACAGAAGGGACTTTGAATGCTCTACCTTTTGTAAGTTTATCCCTGGAAGGGCTGTTACAAAGTGTTTCAGTGTTGCAGGGGGAGGTTTACTGTCTCCAAACCGAGCTCCAGGGTGTGGAGGTAAGATGGGGAATGACCCTTCCATCTGTGAAGATAAAGGATTTTTTTCACTGAAAATAAGGACATTTATGCTGCTGAAAGTGTACAGGCCAGCAGTTCTAAGAATCAAGTGTGCTGCTGTCATAAATGATGAGAGCTGAGTCTGAATGCATTAGCAAGGAATTCCAGCTTGAAATACTTCTGCTGGCTGAGGAAGGCAGGTTTTGGCAAATCTGCACATGTGAGCCCTGCCTTTGACTCAGCAAGGAACACTGTGTCACTCAGCTTTGTAGTTGCCCTCTTAAAGGTTTTTTAAGAGAACTGAGTCAGACATCCTTAATTATAAAAATGCAGTGTCTGTCTGCTCTTTCTTCTCAGAAATTTGAAAACATTTTACCTCATTTACTATTTGTTCACCTATATATAAAATGTATATGTATGTATGTATGTACACACATACTATGCATTTTTTCATTGTTGGCTGTTTGCTTTCTGTATTTTCTCTTGGTTTGTGCTAACTTTCAGGCATGTGTGTCTATCTCAGTAGGAAAGCTGCATAGTTTTAGTTTGTAAGGGTAGTAGAGATGTTATTAGGTCCCTTTTAAAGCCCTTTCAAGTCAGTGAAAAGGCTGTCAGTGGTTTATAGTTGAATTCAAAATCTGCTCTGTTCAGTAAATATTTCCTTTTCAGGGAGGAAAAGACTAATTTAAGGTGAACTCTGTATATGCACATTTTTGGAACAAATTAGATTCCAAGCCAAATGTGATTTCATGTTTGACCATTGATTTTTACTGAGATAAGTCGTAGTGATTTTTTTTCTCCAGTAATGCACATGTTAGTAAAGATTTATAGACCTAGAGTGCTTTATATTTGTAAAAACTTTCAAATATTTTATCAGAATGCATTCTGGAAATTACTTAAGTACTGTTACTGTAAAAAACCCAAACCACCTTGTTTGCAGTATTTCTGATGCCTGTGTATTAAACATGCACAATACTAGGCTGTATAATGCTGTAGGTATATGAATGTTTTATTTTGGATGTATCTGTGATTTTTAATTTTTTTTTAATCTAACATGTAATTTCCAGTTATTGAATTATGAATATTTGCTGTACTGAGATATTCATCACTTTGTGGGAAATCCATTTACTTATGTAAAGGGTGAATTTTCTACATACGTGTACTGTAGATTACGAACCCCAAATTCATACCATTATCAGCAATGAATGCACAGACACTGTTTCTTCCCCTCTGTTTGTCTTTGGAGAGGTCCTCATTCCTTGAGGATGAAGTAAAGCTCTGGTTCCATCACTGCGGTCTTCAGAATTAGCACTGAAAACACAGGATTCTTTCCCTGGGCTGATGAAAGTAATTTCTTGTTTGCTGTGTCAAACAAAGCATGCTATTTGTCACATTGTGGTTTGTGTATCTTTTAAGAAGCTTTCAACTTTGATCTGAGTCAAGGTACACTCACTCAGTAGCGCAGATGACAGAAGTAACAAACCAGTGATGTGCATTGTCATTCATACAAACTCTTTAAGTCAACAAATACGGAGACTTAGATGTAGAAAACCATATTGCTTTTGAGGGGCTTGTGCATTCTTGTGAGAAAACGCTCTGCTTTTCTTGTCTCAGACAAAGGTGTGGAACAATTTATTAGTTAAGGATTCAGTTCAGTGTCTGCAATCAAAAGGTGCCTCTTCCAATCCAGATTCTGGCCCTTGCTTATATTTTCTAGGTAAACAGTTGCATTTAAAAGACACTGTAGAGGTGGCTCAGTAGCACATAAAAGCTGCTTTCTTCCAACTGTCATCACAGAGTTTTCAGAGTGTGCTTTTAATACTTCCAGGGCTGGTGTTTGTCTCTTTCTCCCCATCCCTCCCCCTCTTTATGTCCAATGCTATTTGAAACAGAGGTAGTTTTTTAAATGCAACTTTCACCTCATATGTCTGTAGGGAAATTAACCTTTTGTGTAACAAAACAGAAGGTTAGAAACCTGTTTCACAAATTTACCATTTTAAGAAAAGGCAAAAATTTGTAAAAAGACAATTACAGCAAGCAAGCAAGCAGTTGTTCTGAATGGCTGTGTGATTCTGAAAGTTGTCTTGCCACATGTTAAAATGTTCAGGTTTGAGGCCAACCAGATCTAAGATTGCATGAGGAATTTTATGCAGCTAGCTAAGTTTAGAACCTCAACCATTTCTTTGAATCGGACCTTTCAGAAAGCCATTCAGATTTCATCTAAAAATTTCATAACTTGGGGGAGGTTGTTTTTTCAAGTGGTTAATTATCATGACTATTACTCTATATTATCTCTCATTTGAATTTGTCTGGCATCAATTTCTAGCCATTTGCTCTTTTTATGCCTTTCTCAGCTAGGCTGAAGAGCTCTTTATTAACTGGTATTTTCTCCTTGAAAAGATACATTAACCACGTCATCAAGTCTTCCAATTTTTGTTGCTAATCTGAATAGATTGGGTTTGCCAGACGACTCTTGAGACATTTGTGTAGGCCTAGAATATTTTCCTGTCTTTTTTTCACCCTGTGTATTATACAAATTTTCAACTTCAGAAAATTAAGATACACAAACAATCTAGTATTCTGTTCTTTGTTTCATCAGCAACTTGTACAAAACAAAACCATTTCTTCTTCTTGCTTAGTACTACACATTTCCTGACAGAACAGTTTATGGAGCAAAAAACATTCTTCACAAGAAAGAGTAATTTTCCATAATTTTGCTTCTCTTGATATTTTCAGATGAACATGTCTTACGTGCTCTTCAGACCTGTCACCTTTGCAAAATGTGCTGAAGAATAGGAGGTGTGGTGTAGCAAAGGTGAAAAGACATTCCTAAAGAGGAACTTTTCAGTCAAATAATAAAACTTGCAAATACTGGTGTGTGGAGCTTAAGAAGAAACTCTGGGAAAGGCTTAATGTCTAGCATCAAGATAATAAAGGTACAGTTTATCACTTGTGAAATATGGTGCCCATGAAAAAAATCAATGAGGTATAGTAATTAATTTCTGTATACTGCATAGGAAAGATGGTTTAGGATGTGGAAGTTGGAGGCTGTTCTATAAATGCCATAGTTTGGTTTTTGTTTTCAGGCTAAAATAAAGTGGGAAGATGGAACTGTGAGAGAAAATCTGAGCTAAATACTACCTTGAATGAGTTAAGTAGGACAGTAAAGAGCACAAAGCAAAGACTGTTTTCTCCACCAATGGGATTTTAAAGAGAGTTGGAGTAGAGGTAAATGCCAAAACGCAATATGAACTAAACACTTGTAAACCTAAGGTATGTAGCACATCTAAAACCTGGAATGCGAATTTGGTGTGTATTTTAAATAATAGGCTTTTAAAATTATTTTGAAGCCATGTAATGCAAGTGTAATTAATCTCAAAGAAGTTTGAGGAAACCTGAAGAGTGTTTAGAGTTAGAGTGATAATATACTGGAAATGCAGGAGGAGTCACCAGTATGCAAAGGGAACAGACGGAAAAGACAAAGAGTTTAGGCAGAAATAAAGTATTTTGGTTTCTTAGGACTGTGGCAGAGCAGATGATAAGAGACTACCTGCCTTAGTGTTTGCTATTCACAAATGTCAAGTGTTGCCAGAAGAGGTGATGTATATACAGGGTTTGCAGCAACCCACAGAATTAAATGACAGTGAAAGAACATGTGGCATTCATCCAAGGATTCTGAAGGAGTGAAAGAATGGCTAACTGAATTCTGATTAAAACATAGGTAGTTAATCAGCAAAATTGGATACAATAGAAGAAAACTGAAGGTAGACAGCTTCATACAGAACTATTTTAGGGGAAATGGTTCTGAGAATTTTTCCAGGAATTAAAATGGTGAACCTTTCCTTGGTGTAAGAAAACTTCATTGGTAAACTTGTTAAAGATAAAAATAAATGATCTATAAAGAACCTGGATGGAGTACAATTCTAAGGAGAAATAGCTGTGACTGTTGCAACAGTATATCTTGCTGCTCCAGCCTTATAGTATCCTTTAAAGGTTGACAATTTAATAGAGAAGGTTGGCAATGCAAATGCATATATAGTTTTATAAAAAAGACATGGCTTCCACAGAAAGTACTAGATGAGGTTTTTAGACCATAGCTAGTAACACAGGTAAACATATCAAAAGAACTTGGTGACAAAGGTGATGCAAATAAAGCCAACATGGCAAAAAACTAGGTTGGTGACAGAATACAAAAGATTTCATCAGAAAAATAATTTAAAAAAGCTCCAGCAAAACAGTCAGTGGAATGTCCAGGGATCATTGTGGATGTGTTTAAACTGCTATGGAGACAAAGTATGTGCCACCTCTTGTTCTCATGCAACACAGTCAGCAGGTCTTACTCCCTGAGACTCTGCAAGATGCGCTCCACACTTCCCATCCTGACCATGACGAACCATGGAGACTCACCAGCCTGGGACAGGCTTTTTGTGCTGCACCCTCTTGTGAATCTGTTTGGAGGAGAGGCTGGAAGTTGTGACTAACAACACCCCAATTTGCTGATGAAACAAAATAAAGCATTTTGTCACTACATTTCTAAGATAAAAACCCAACCTCGACACAGGAAGGGTCAAGGGGGAAAATAGAAATGATTAGAGGCATGTGGGGAGCTTCTTTACAAGTAAATTAACAAGAATGGTCCAGATTTGCAGCTGATTAAAATTGGCATGGTTCCACTAGAGTCAGTGGCACTGAGCCAATTTACACCAGCAGAGAATCTACCCCAATGCTTATTTTTTAATATGAAAAACCAGGGCGATTATAGCAGAGACCTACAGTAAATGACCAGAGTTAATTACAAAAGGAAGGTTTTGGAGGTTAGGAAGTGCCAGACTGAACAACACTGTGCATCTTCCAAGATGTATTCTCGAGTGTTGGTCAGGATCAATCTACAAACAAAACAGTTTTTCCACTTGTGTAGAAGGTTTTCAGAGAAACTATCCAGAAAATTTTATTCCTGAGACAGAAACCTGGCATGGAAATCAATCCAGTTTGGCAAGCTTGTGAGCAACTGAAAAGATGTGGTGTTAAACCACTTAACTATAAACATAGTTACCAGCTAAATAATTTGCATAGTGAAGACATGCTTGATGCAACTAATTGCACTTCCTGATACTACCTGAAATAAAAGGTGGATTAATGAGAGGGAAACACAAAGTTAATAAGGTACAAGAAAGAGTGCATATAGATGTATCCACATGGGGAGAGAGAGAGGGAATCCCCACTGCTTCTGTAGGGCAAGCTGCTGTTTAGAGCAGTAATTTCTTCTACAGTTCATTGTTTCCTTGTGAGTTTTCAATGTTTTACTGATCATCATTGCTTTATAAACTCTCATCACAAACTTTCTTGCTCATCTTCTCATTTGCCCTTGTCTCCTCACCTTATTTTTGTTGTTGTTGTTTTGGCCTGTGTGAAAAGTCGTTCAATGCGTCAATGTGCTCACCTCAGAGGGGAGAGGAGCAGGGGGATAACTTAGACCCTGGCTATGCATTTGCTTGGCATTGTTTGTGACCAGCATCACCTTGTGTGTGCATCCAGCTTGACAGGGTATAAGCCATTTTGGGGGGGGATAGGTCTTATTGAAGAACAATTTCAGAGGAGATGGGTAGTATCCAAAACGATTTGTTTCTGTTAATAGTGACTATGGCTATTGTGCAAGTTCAGGTCAACCCAGGATTTTTCTCTTAGTGATGTATTGCACAACAATAGATCTATTTAAAGGGTTTTTCTTCTTTTGAAACAGAATTCACTTAATATTTTAGTGTGCTTTTTTTTTTTTCTTTGACAGCGTTAATTTTCTTCACAGTAGGTAGTATGGGACTGTGGTTTGGGTTTGNTCACCGTTACGCGTGATGGAGCCCGGCTTTCCTGGGGATGGCTGAGCACCTGCCTGAGATGGGCACTGGGGAATGAACTTTTGGCTTTACCTGTTACTCTGTCTGTATCCCAGCCCAGCAGTTCTCTCACTTTGGTGTTTCCAATTCTCTCCCACCCCACCATGGGGGCAGCGAGTGAGTGACTGTGAGGGGCTCAGTTGCCAGGTGGAGTTAAACCATGACATTTAGAAACTGAGCTATTGGTGCACCCTGATTCCCTAGTATTTATATTTTTTCTTTCTATTAATTATCTTTAAATAAAAATTTTAAATGCATATTTAAAATTACTATTTAAATTTTAACTTAATTTCTATTTTAATCTTATTAAAACAAATTTAAAAGGTTAGTAAAGCTGCATCTTCACCCTCCCTTTAAAATTTCCCAGTGACCACGATATTTCTAATTAAGAGTTTAACTCAAAAGTGGAAGAACTAGTCAGTGTTTTATAGGATATGCAAATCCTGCTGTTTATATACTAATAATGTTGTAACTACTGGGCCTGTGTGAGGTTTATGGGCCCAAGAGAAAATAAATATTTATGCCAAGTTTATCTGTTAATCTAAGTTATTAAGTCTCTTTAAATACATCCCCTTTCCTCAGTTGAGCTTTGCATCTTTTATTCCAAGGTTACACTTTGTATTTGGAAGAATGAATAAAATCAGAATATTCTGTCAAAAAAATAATGTTAACATTTATGCTAGTCCAAACAATTAAAAAACCAAATCACAACCGAGCTTTAGCCTCCACGCTGTCAGTGTCGGTGGAAAGGTAGCTGAGTAGTTCTTATTGAATGAGATTTTTGTCTAATGTTTAAGCCACCAATAAAACCTCCAGTTAAGCCCTTCATAGGAAACTTAAGAATTGACTGATGGGAGTCACATGGTTAAATCACTGCTTGTTATTCATAATTTATTCAATGGTTGATGGAAAAAAATTGTCCAATTATTTGACAAATACTGCTTGGCGAGATGATTTACAGGGAATAATGCAAGTATTTGTTGAAGAATTTAAAGTGACAAAAAATGCCAAAATTACGGCCTTTATTCTCAATGCAGTGATTAGAGCTGATTGAATGATATTCAGACAGTTTGACTAATTTTGAATAGTCCTTACACAGGCAATATTCCCATTGACTTCAGCTGGAATTTTGCCAGAGTGAGGACTACGGGATTGGGCCTTTGAGTGTAAATGTCTTGAAAGGGTCCCTTTATAAAGCAGCAGCTTAAATTCTGAACTGCAATGAAAACCCATTTTCACTCTTCTCTCTTACTTTGCTCGTTCTGTGGACTTGCTCTCTATGAATGTTAATCCCATTCCCTCTTTATCAGTAGAGGGTGCTATGGGAGTTTTGTGCTCGCCGGTAGCCTTTTGTTTATGCACAGTTCAATCTAATTTAAGTTGAACTGACCATTTCAATGGGAGTCAAGTATGTATTTAAATGGTGTGTGGGAGAGCCATAATTTAATGGCAAACCATTTCCTTAATTGATTCAAGTTAAAGAAGGGAGACATTTTAAAGTGGATAGTTTCAGATTCCTGGCCTCTACCCCCATACCCTCCTAAATGGGTCACTGAACGGGGTCTTATGTTCTTACATGATAAATGGTAACTTTTCCACGTATTTCTGAAAGGCAGGTTCAGTCTTCCAAGTTGCTAGAAATGTATAATGAACTAATATTTTTTAATATAAAGTTCAGTGACTTGTTAAAGTTCCCATTTTTATAGATATTAGTAGGGCTTTAATACAAAAAAACCTGCTTACAAAAAAATCCCTGACATGGAAATACTCAAAAGTGGAAGAACAGTTTTTGGTAAGCCGATGTATCCTATGCTTTGTTACAAGAGTGTTAAGGTTGTAAAGTCAAGTGTAGAGAAAACAGAAAATACACAGGCAATCTTAATTCTGGTAATTTTTTCGATTGTTCATGCACATCCTGACAGGGATATTAAATTACATGATTGCATAGCTACTTTTTTTTCCTGTGAGACGTCTGTGCCTTTAACATATACAATAGACACCGCTGAATAGGAGCTTTATGAAATGTTTTTTTTTAAATCTCAATTGCTCAGTGTATGCCACTGAGTTATTTGCTGTACACCATTCCGTCCAACGTTGAATGCGTGATTATCGACTTCCTCAAGTACCTTTCTGTAGTGCTACCATAAGAGGGTAGTTTATTAATCCCTTGATTAATCACTGTTTAGTGTATTTCTGCTATTTAAAGCACAGGGACAGAAGAATGGCGAAATGCAAGGTAGAAGTGACCACTAATTTTATCAGTCCAATTTGAGATGCCTTAAACCTGATACACTTCAGAGTACTTTGCACTTCTTGTAGCGAAAGCTGATGTGAAGCTGAGTCCTGATGCAGTTCTGAATTCTCGGCCCTTTTGTGAATCAGATTCTATGATCTCAGGAAATCTGGATTTTCAGAAGGTAAGAGCCAGAGAGTCAGAGTTCAGCAGTGAAAAGTACAGGGTGATCTTTCCACTCCAGCATCATATAGGCTGTGGTCAAAGCTGAATGGACTCCAGTACTTGAGGATGGCATTTTTTACCCTTAAGACCATGTTTTCTTCTTTCCTCAGGCTCTGCCTGTCTTCCAACCCCTGCTGTAAGTGAGAGTTGGTCTTATAGACAGCAGTCTCATTTCTGCATAGCTGTGATGGGTTCCCAGACTGTTGGCCTGTTGGTATCCTGAATGAAATGGCTCTCTGTGGCTGAACATCTCATAATTAAAAACTATTGAGGTGATGAAGTAAACTATGAAGGGATTCCAGAGTATTAGTTTATTTTAGGGGATTTTTTTCAGCCTTAATATTCATAATGTCATCCCATGGAGGATAATAAAATTTCAGAATTGTTGCAAAGGTTGTTGTAAAGCTGTGTCTTGAAACACTCTGATTGCCCAAGGCACTGGCAAAGCCAAAATCCTTGGTTGCACTGGATTGTCTGGTGCCACTTGTTGTTTGTAATGTGTCCCAGCTTCTGCTGTGCACTTTGTAATTGAGCTGCTTTATCCAGTCATCTCTCAACTTTTCTGTCTATTCCTCAAGCCATTGTGGGAGTTTGCAATATTCCTTTCAACCATGCTGAGGAGAGGAAGGATAACAGATGGAGGCAATAAAAAGCACAGGAGGGAGAGAATTTCCTGCTTTTATTCCTAGGCAGTGGGCCTGGTTGCTACTTGCTGGCAGAAGGGCTTCCAAAGCTTTGCCAGTGGACGTGGATGGACCTGCAGTTTGGAAGGACATAGCATGCATGCTCCAGCAGGTTTAAATTTGTGTAGCCTGCTTCTTATGTGCTATACAGCCAAAATTTCCACTCAGTCTGTGTGGGCAGGTTTCTAGAAGCTCATAACTTGGCTGAATTTGCGGACATTTTCACAAGAACAACAGATTATTGACACTATGGCAACTGCTCTTCCATGTTTCCAAATCCTGATCTGAGTCACGGAGGCAGCTGTAGTGTCTTCACCAGAAAGCTGTAAAAGGTGGATTTTTTAATGAAAAAGAAGGGAGGGTGGAGGTGGTGGAATCAGTGTATTCATTCTCTCATCCCTGAGAAAGAGCAGAATGGGTTTAAGTTGACTTCTCAAAAAAATCAGCCTGAGTCAGAACCATTTAAAAAAAATTCAGTACAAACCATTACAGTTTGAGGAAGCTGTGAACTCCTGGTCTTTTCATGGAAAGACTGAGACAGCCTTGTTTACAAGCACTGTCCTCTGCAGGCAGGGTGGTCTGTACTGTAAAGTGTAATCTGAGGGTGAGATGTTTTGTTCATTCCTTCTGTAGTGCTTCCTAACCCCCTAGAAATACATATTCTCATTTACTCCAGTCCACGTTAGCTCTGCCATGTGCAAATTTGGTTTCTTCTGGCATTAACAAACGCCTTTTTAAGTTTGGCTTTTTTTTGAAATTGTAGTTCAAAATCCAAAGGTGACCTCTGTGTTGTTTAAGGCTGCTACTAGAACAGGTGTAAGAGGATGAGTTCCCCAAAAATGCTTGTAATGATTTAAAAAGATTTTGCTTATTGCTCATTTCCACAGTTATGTTCTTAGTGCTTCCAATAACAGAATTTCCCTGTAGGTCACATTAATGTCATTCTTGTTCACTGGTCTCTAGAATGTGGTTTTCCCTTCTACCTAGTAATGAATTCTTAGTAAGGAGTAAGGATGTATTTTTAAGGATATTATTTTTATATGGCTTATTAAGTACAGAAATGAAGAGTTTCTGTATTTAGGCATTTGGGAAAAATGATATCATGCTGTACTTATCTTAAACCTCGTTCTAGAGGAAAAGATTCAGCTTATTGTTTATTTGCTTATATTCAGTGAATTGGAAGAGGATTTTAAGTGGTATACTCTACTAGAACAAAACAGATGCAGAGAAAGTCTAAGTGAAAAAATTAAATCTTAGAAAATCTCTTATTTTACCCCATTAGATCACTCATCCTGAACAGACCAATGAAACGCAATCAGTGACCAAGCCCATCATCATTTGAGTAGAAAACAAAGGTGTTGAAATCATGTCTGTTTCCAGTTGTGGAAGAGAGAGCAGGTTTGGTTATCCCTAAGCTCTTCTCAGGGTCTGACTCATGCTGTTTGCTTAAAACTGACATTTCCTGTGCAATAAGTGCATTGCCTCTCTGGACCTTATCTGAAAAAATTATTGAGCATTTGTTTGACTTCCAGCACATGAACCAGCCTGTTCATTTAATGTAAATATCTGAAAGTGGGTAAGATTCATTTCCAGGTTTAATTACCTTGTAATTTCCTTTTGTATACCATGACCATTTATCAGGTCATTTTTCTTATATCTATTGAGGATTATTTGAAGATTGAGATTTTTCTCAATCTGTCTGTAATGTGCAATATTAGGATGTGTATGTGTTTTTACTACTGCTATAGTAACTGTTGAGAGATACTGAGCACTGAAGCATGAGCAGTCAGGACAGAATAAACTGATGGTATTGTACTTGGTCATCAGGAGGAGGATTCTTGCAAAAGAAAGTAGAAAGTTTTCTGGTTTATTAATTTTTACTGTTGTAGAAACCTCATTAACCTGCCCTTCTGCAGGTAGCAAAAAGAAAGCCAACAATTTTCCCATATGCTTTCCTTGTTTGTTCAGATCACGTTCAAAATTATTGGCACCAAACTTAATACTGCTCCTTCCTTCACTTAAATAGTTGCTAAGCTCTTCTGCCACCTGTGTGTTCTTATGTTATACCCAGTGTGAGCAGAAGCTGTCCTCATATTGATCCATGTGCTGACCTGCTAATCTCTTCCCTTTGCCCTACACTTTTCCATTCACTAGGAGCTTCTTTCTTTGATTTCCTCCCAGTCCAATAAACAGCTCCTTCCCGTTGCTGGGTTGTTTAACTTTTAGATTAGGGCATCAAAATGCCTTCTTAAATCTCAGGCAAGTTATATCCAAATCTATTTAAAATCAACATTTACCAGATCCACACTGGCTATACTAATTTGTTTTTTCCCTTTCTATGTTCATTTGTTTCAGATTATATCTCTTTGTTTCTTTTTTTTTTTCAGTGCAACATTAATAAGATCCCCCATTTTCAAAGATTTTAGTAGCTTTTACAATACATTATTTTGTTGAACACATTTAAGGATTCTCTCCAAGAAGGATGGGAGGAGGCACTACAGAAGGAAAAACTTATGTGGAAGAAGGAACTGGAAGAATGGAAGAAGAAAGAGAAAGCAAAGCAGTTTAGTTATTCATCTCCCACACAGATTTGGCTTATAATTAGGAGTCTGACATCCATGTGGAAGGAACATGTTTGTTCCTTCTTTACGTTATATATGCAGTGTAATATCCTTTTGCCAGGGCAGTGTAAGATACCTACAGTACCTAAAGTGTACATTATTTATTAGGTATCTGTGAACTTGGATTTTTGTTCGAACACCAAAGTGACCTTGAATATTTTGTTCACAATGATCCATAACCTGCAAGGGCACAGATCTTTCCAGTTTGAGTCACATAGCACAGCAAAATCAGCAGGTCTGTACATTCAGAGGGCAGAGCACTTCATAGCATGAATTGGGAAAAGTGCAAGGTGAGTGCTCATCTTCTGATAAATCTTTATGAATAAACACTGTAAATAAAACAAAACAAATTGAAAAAAAGGCATTAAAAAAGTTTAAGTTTTTTTCTTCATATGGTTCAGTGTGTTTAGTAAAATCTTCTGTCAGGAGGAGCTAGGCAAAAGTGGACTCCTTGAGTATATATTTTAGACATACACTGCTGTGATGGTTCCTTATTTTGCAATAAAACCTTATAGAAACCATATCCCACTGATCTGCTGCTTTCTTGATGGTAAGGCAGACTGATTGGGATCTATTAATATATACCCCCCCGTCAATAAACAGTGTAGGAAATTCCAGTTTCTCCTGTTTATGGAAGCCCAGACTTAGTCTAAAGGCCACACGAGGTCATTATGTATTATCTCCCAGTGCCTTTATCCTGAGAATTCCAGGAAGTCATTTATCTCATGACACAATAGCCTTTGGTCAACAGTTTGTACCCTTTGTATGAAAAGTAGATAAAGACCAGTACTAGCAATATTGTCCTGGGAGTATGGGTTGTAAATCCCTCCCAGGAAGCCTGGCAGATACTTGGGTATTTAGCCTGAGTATTTGAGCTAACTTCATTGAGGGTAGCTTGTGTATGGCTTTGTGCGTGGCAGTGACTGCGATGTAGACACTGTGCCAATGAAGTTTGAGTAGATGTTTGCTAGCATAAAATCCATTCATTTAATTACTGGCCACATTAGTGTGGAAAAACGTGGTGGAGAAAACTGTCCACTGTACACTAGCAAGTCCATTACTCCTCTTCTTGAATGTTCATCATGTCCAGCTGACACTGTGAATAATATGTCATAATGCTGAAATTATCAGGTTGCTTCTTAATTCCTCATCTTTCACCTTTGACCTTATCCTAAAGCTGGCTGAATAAATACACACCTTTCCTTTGTAAGCATTTTAGAAAAGTCAAATAATTTTCTTCTATTTCAGTTATTCTCTCTGTAGTCACCCACTATCATTCTTAAATAAGCATGTTGATGTCACATTTGTATCACCCACCTAAGTGAAGGCACATAGATGAGATTTGAAGTTCAGAGGCACGGAGTATTTTGGTGTTCACTTTTCCTTGTTCTCTTGCATTTAAAGCCCCCCCCCCC
>VXBZ01010783.1:1257342-1391688 GCA_013399135.1 Heliornis fulica
CCCCCCCAACAAACCAGAGCAATTCAGCTTTTGTTATTTTTTTATTTAATGCTTCAAGAACCTGTGAGAATTACTTTCCTGGTGATTGATGCCTGGTGTTCAGTCTCAAATGAATGTTTACTATCGGCACAGGAAGGGGAAGCAAACACGATGTGTTACACTGTACTATCCCTTCCCTCTTCCTCCAGGCTGGGAATTAAAACCAGCAACCTTGGAAAGACGTAGTATGGATTTGGATATGGAGATATGTGATTCACACAGCCTAATCGCCACTCATTTGGTCCTTTCTGTTACTTGAGAATCCTTGATAGGCTAACTGCAACAATCAGCAAGAGTTTGGATTCAGATGGAGTTCGGGCAATAAAAATCTGGACCATGAGATGTTAAGACCTGAAATATGATCACCAGTGTTTCCTATAGATATTTATGTGGATGATTAGAGGGGGAAAGGAGCTGGGTTTTATTAATGATTTTAGAGACATAAAATACTTGAACAGCAAGATAGTAACAGGACTTTGAGGTATCTTATGACTTATTTTAGATTGGAATGGCCAGCTTAGAAGTGACAAGGTCTGTACTTCTTCAAACGCGAGGATCTCAGTGGTATGTCTTACTAACAGTCTGTTCTGTTCTTTGCTGCTATGTTTCTGTGTATCTGACACAACGAAACTCTAAATTAATTAAATTTATTGGAAGCAATCTCTGAAAAAACATTTTCTTGACTATCCAAGACTCCAAGAGTGGCAAAACACTTTGTTATGCTTTCATCAAGAAATGCGAAGAGAACCCTGTGTTTTATGTTCAAGTCCTGTTTTAATTCTCTGCAGTACAAGTGAGCCTAGGAAAAGTGTTTCCAGGTAGTAACATTCTTTAATAGGATACAGAAATATTTCTGATGTGTCTGCAATCTGAGCAGTACCTTCAGATGGATTTGGCTTTGATAATGAATGGTATCCTGTGTCCAACCCTTAAGCTATGACATGATGTAACCTAACTATTTTTTATTGTCAGCCCTAAAACTATTTCCCAGACTATATTCTCACAAGTATGTTTTAGTATGGATCTCCTTGTTCCCTCTTTCCTCTGTTCAAAGAAGTTGTCAGCTCTCTTTACAATTGTCCAGGAAGCATTTGTAAGAAGTTAAGTGATACTACAAATATTCCTTAATTGAGTTTAGATGCATTCCGTGCATTTTTACACCAGCATCAAAGAAAACATCTTTCCATAGATAAGCAACTTCTCCTATTTCAAGAAATCATCAAGTATTTTCATCAAGCTTTCAGGAATGAAAGCTACTGGACTGCAGTGTTGTCATAATAAAAAAGAAAGGTGCTCACAGACATACTGTGATCCAGAGGTGACAAGTGCTGAACAAACAGCACGTGAAGACATCTTCCCAGCTGACAGCATCCATCTCCATCAGTTATTGCTCCTGTACTGGTTCAGATATGTTTGATCAACTTTCAAATGATTATCCTGGTAGGAGCAGGTGAAAGCAGTCATGATGATACTTTGATTTGGAGCAAAGTACAAGGCAAGCTGAAAGAACCTTTCATTAGTAGTTGATACTCAGCTGACAGTGAGATTCATAGGAGGAAGTTGGGATGAAAAGAGTTTTCCATTTCCTTCCTTTTTAGGAAAGGTTTGGTCAGGGTAGTATGTGTTTGGTGAACTTCTACTTACTGACTTGTGTGTTAACGCATCTGGAATTCAGATTTACCACTGTGAGGTGTGAGTTTATAAGGGAGACCTGTTCTTTTTGAACCATTTCTTTGTATGCATCTGATATTTTCAACAGAGTGACATTCTTATTCTTTCAACTTGTTCTATTTTTTAAAAACAACTTTGAAACACACCTATTCCCGTCACAAACCAATGCAATTGTCTGTGTGCAAATTTAGAACACTCCAGTTTGAAGCAGTTTAAACTAAAGCCCAAGCAAAATCTTTGCAGCATAGAAACATAGTCCTAATAGTTTTTGGAATATGAATACTTTTTTTCTCTTTTCTTTTAACCAGCTTTACTGTTTAATTTTTAAATTTTATCGAAGAACAAGATTTAATTGCACTGGAGCAAATGAGGTCACGCCAGCAACTCCATTAGAGCAATTGTTTCACTTTTGGAAACCGCTTTTAAAATTTTATTTTATTTTTTAATTCAAAGCCACTTTAGCAAAGAGAAAGGAATAAAAGTTCCACAGTACAAATGAGAATCAGACCAGCGGTGTATTTTCCTATCCCTAATATCTGTGCCATTTTTCACCATTGATATGTAACTTATTCTGTGTGCCTTGACACAATATTCTTCAATAGCATGTGAAAGTAAGAGTTCTTTTCCAGTATCAATTAATAGTTACACTGAGAAAACTGACCAAAATGTGCTCCTATAGGCAAGACCCTCAACAAAGTATTCCTTTAGGGACAAAATCCTCAGGAGCTGAAAGACCTCAGCACCTCTGAGTCTGTGGTTCTGGGCTTGTACACTTGGGTTTGCAGTGAATGACTGATTGAGAGCCCTTGCATCTTCAAAGTTTATTATCTTTGTCATCCATTTTTATGGTCTTTGTGGCACTTGCAAATACCCCTCCTATGTCCTGACAAACTCCTTTGTCAAAAAGAAGACTGCAAAGAGCCTTGAGTCATTTGGATTTTTATTTGCTGCAATAATGAACTGTGTTGTTGACTTTCTGGTGGCTTTTGGTTGGGAAACTTTGAGTGTGTCTTACATTGTCTGGTTGTAGTGTGGTGCTCAGGACAGCTGCTGTAAATGAAACACATAGCATTTGTATTCCCTTGTAGGGGATACCTTGCACTTGATGCAATGAGTATGAACAAATGAATAATCTTTCCCCTAATTATCATAACTGTTCTCTTGATTCTGATCTAGTTTCTGACTGCACGTGCAATGGTCTTGAAAGCAGTGGAAAGGTTTATAAAAATAGGAATAATTTGTGAGACACTTTTTGAATATGAAATGAATTTTGACCTAAGAAGGCTCACACTGAAAGTGGAAACTTTGAAATTCTGACCCCTACTATCCCAGCAGGGGTTTAATTCTCTATTACTTGTCACAAGGTCTGTAAGTATTTTTTTTTTTTTACAGTAACACATTAGAGAGTAACTTAGAGTCTTTGATCCATAAAATGTCCATAAAACTCTCAATGTTAAATGAAGAAAGAATATAAAACCATAAGGCAACAAAAATACATCAATAAGAGTTTCTGCCACTACAACAGATGAAGAGCTGTGTGTGGGGTGTCTTTTTAGAGAAGCAGAGCTTTTCATTCCAACAACAGATTTACTTGTTCTTGAAGGTGTCCCATTCCAGATGAAACTGAAGCAGCACAGAGCAAAATGCATCACATGGCTGTAAGAGGGATTTTCCTTACTGTGACATCCTCTGCAGCGCAGAGGCCTGCTTTCAACTGTCTTTAAGTAATGGTGAGACATTGCAGTGATAACATAGACACAGAAGATTGCAGCACTAGAAAGTTTTGAGTTAAAGCCCCATGTTTTCTTTCATTTACATTTACTTCTATGGCATATCCTTTTGCCTCCACAGCTGAAGTGATCATTATTATTTAAAAAACAATTAAACATGTATTTTCTCTTCAGGTTCTCCCCTTTCTTAGCATGATGTTGAGCGCTTCACTGCCACTGGGAGAAGTCACGTTTAGAAAATGCTGGGTTGCTCCCATGCTTTTGGGATAGTTATGTACTATAGAAATATTGAAGTTTAACTTGATTTTTCTCTTTATTTAGTGTGTCCAGTTTTCTTCAGTGAGGTTGACTCCTAGAAAGGTTTTTTTTGACCTTCCTCTGAAAAAGGAGGACACCCAAGACTTTTCTTACAGTTTATATACATGAAACTGTGGAGAGAGTAAGCAGAAAATATAAATATAAATGCCACCACTTTCAAAGTCTGAAATTGCAAATCCCTACAAAGTAAGGCTAATTAAAGTCCCTGTCCTCACTAACTGACTAGACATGCTCTTATTCCAAAACCTCCAGGTACATGGGGAATTAGTGAGCTCCTCCTGCATTATCAGATACTGGCATCAAGTAACCGAGTGAGATGTCCAAACTGTGGTGATTCTCTGGAGCTGTTTATATTTTTCCAGCTGGAGAAGGCACTCCTTAGCTCTGGGAAAGCAGGGAGGGAAGCACACCACACCTCCAAATCCCTTTTACTTTCCCCTTTCCCACAGGAGAGAATCACTTTGTTGAGAGACATGGTGGTTAGAAGTTAATTGCAATTTAATTACCTGCCATGTATACCTCAGCAGCTGATGGAAAAGGCAGCCTCTACCTTACTATATTCATGTTTCAAAAATAGCCTGGTGAGGCTTTCAGAAGAGGTCTGTAAAATTGGGGTGCCCTTCTTACATGTACAGTCATGGCAGTTCCCCCAGTCTTGCCCTTGCAAATGCCATGCGGAATGTTATGTCTCTGATTAGAACTATAAGATTTCCGAGACCAGGGTAGCTATTTTCATCAATCAATTAACACAATGCTAATAAACAGATTAGTAAATTTTAAATATAATTTCTATGGTGGTGACATGCAGGATGAGGTTTTCTTTCCTCCAGGTGCTGTAAAAACATAAAGTAAATATTCTTTTAAGGAGCAATTTTTTTTAATTAAACCTCTGAAAATCTAACCTGTTCTATGGTCACGGTCTGATTTAAAAATAGTATAGTTATTAGGCTGATAAAGACTGCCTTTAAGCAGATTTTAATTGTGCCATTAACTTGAAAATACCAGTATTGTAGTATGTTTTTTTATTATTGCAATAAAAGATTAGCTTGGTTGAGTGTAATTTGGTTTTATAGAAGCCTCTATAATGAAGTTCAAATATTTATCTGAATATGAAAGCATGTGTATTGCTATAAGATTGAGGTTCAATATACCTGGTGCAGAGGTGAAGTAAAAATGCAAAGTAACTGTTAGACCCAACATTTTCTGGGGAAGATTGATATGGCAGAAAACTGAGTATCAGGAGTCAAGTTCTGCTTTTTTGGGTTGTTGTTTTCATTGTAAAATGTTTTAAATTCCTGTGTGAAAATGGCTATGTAAATGCTAAGTATTGGCTTGTTCCCATTTCTTCCACTAGCTCCTTGTTTAACCAGGGACTAATAATCACTTAGCTTTTGTATGGCTGAGTTTACTCATGAATGTATTCACCATGAGTATTTTGTCAGCGGTCACTTTAAATTCCATTTCTTTTTGCATCTGAAAATAAAATGGTTTTATATTAGTAACTGATTTCTGAAGGAACACTAAAATATTAAGTGAAACATCACACACAATTTTTATAGCTCTTCTATTAAGAATACTAAGACCTGAATGTGTTTTACAGATATATTTTTCTTCATATTTAAAGGGGAAAGAAAGATGTAGGTACTAGAATATTTGAAATACCAGAAGACCTGATGGTAACACATTTGGTGCATCTACAAACAGTGTCCTGCAAGGCTCTGAAGCCTGTGGACTACTACCCATTTTAAACTGTAAACCACAAAATTTAACCTTGGACACCCTATGGGATAGTTTGTCACTCCCTGAATAAAGTCCTAAGGGAAAGTGAGGAGAATAATATACTGTGCTTAAAACACCTTTCCACTGAAATAGCCCTTAGTAGTGTGTTTTGCAAACAGGGAATTTGAAATACAGAGGAAAGATGAAGCTCCAATGCAATGAGATGCTAAAACACATCTGTATTATGAATAATTTTTATTTAATTAAAAATTAAGTATGTGCTCAGGTTATGCTAGTCTTGGGCTGAATCACTTGTTCAAGGTCATACAGCAGACAGTTCTGACATTAAGACTATTGGAATCTGTTCCTCACTATGCCGGTTTCCTAGGTTGTGGGTAACGTTAACAGCACAGATAAGAAAATGCCATCATTAGAAAAGAATAAATCTGACCAGCAGGTGGTTAACACATCTACAGAATATGACATTTCCCATCTTTACAAGCATTAAACAACAAAGAGAAACTGTGGGACATGGGAGAGAACATATTATGAGAGAAAAAATGCAGTCTGGTCATTGCGTGCACCATTCAAGGCTGTATGTGCATTGAAGAAAGACCATGGAGCTCGTCTGAGAAAGGTTTTTAGTACTAGTGTGACATTGAGAGATGATGTAGCAGTTATGCTCTTTGACGTTAATCCTTGCTAATGCTAAGTAAAGTTTTGTGCATGCAGCTATATGAAATAAATATGTGCATTTGCCATAGAATTCCTGCAGATCGACAGCTTTTGTTACAAAATGTGGATAGTTCTCAACAGGCATCTTAGCAATAACTTTTTTTTTTCTGCTTTTATAAAGAAGCTATAAATTGTTCAGTCCTGTGTGTTTGTACAGCTAAGATATTTTATTGATATCAGGTTGCCCCTAAATCTGCCTTTGGGCTTTGGAAGGGACCAAATGGTTTCTGGAGGTGTTTTTTAGTTTTGGGCTTTTTGTAGGTTTTTTGTTTTTTTTTTGACAGGATTAAAGAATGTAAAGAACTATTTGTACTAAACAGATTAAGCTGTTAGTAAACATGTCCCCTTTAAATTAAGTGGTGGTGAAGACAAAGAAAGTGCTTTGTTGTTGTCAGTTGGATTTGTCTTAAGTCAAATGGGCAAACAAGTTAAACACCAGTCCTCTTTAAATCCCTAATGGCTGTGCAGATTAAATCTCAAAAGGTCTGTAAAATGAGTAAAAAAATTAAATCCCTTTACTTCTTCCCGTTTACTTTGGCTAAAGCATTTTTCTTCTTCCTTTTTTCTTTCTTTTTTTTTTTTCTTCTCATCCAGCTTTAGAGAACTTTGTTTTCAAACTGCATTAGCATGCAGACAAATATTAAACAAGAATTTCACTTCTCTGCAGTCTTGTCACTTGTGATGAATACATCCTTGCCCGGTAAGTGCTGGTGACACATCATTGTGGCAGCTTCTGCCTCTCAACAGAACGATAATTAATCTTGCTATCAACACTCCCAAACAGGGGTAGCTAGTTCAAAGTTTTATTCCATAGAGCTGCTTTGTGTGGGGTGGGATTCCTTCATCTGAAATGGCTGCCTGTGAATCGTGGCCTTCCTGTGATTAGGTTTTCTCTAATGCTGGGGGTGTTGGTCTGTGTGGGAACAACAAAGGGAGGAGGCTTTGTGCTGTTCTGACCTGGCACTTTTATGCCTCAATAAAGGGGGTGGGCGCAGTGTGCAGTTCAGAAAAGATACCGAGAGCTAGGGTGGCCTGGTAGGAGCATGGAAATGAATTTAAGGAGCTGTTCTGTGGTTTGTTCTTCCATCCTACTGCCTGCAGTAGGAATTTGAGTGATTTGGTGCCTGGCAGGAGGAGATCTGGGGTGAACATGCTGCTTACATATCTTGGCTACGAGTGTGAAAATGTTTTCTGTGCCTATCCAACAGCTGTTGGCATCAGAAGTATGAGAACGGGGGACAGACTGCTCGCTAACTGAGCATTTAAGTGTTCACAACTTTTCCCCCCATGAATTTCATCATTCCAGCAGCTCAGTAATGATGAAAATCAACCATCAGAGTATTTGCTCCAATTGGATTTCCATTCAATTTATTAATGATAAAGAAACCCAACTTCATGCATATTAAAGGAGTGTTGATTGAAGGTCACAGAGGTGTTAGCTGTGGTGTCCTGGCTAAATTCCAGTTGGCTAATTGCAATCTGCCTTCCTAAAACTCCCTTGTAGTTTCATTATTTAGATCATTAGCTCTTTATATTTTGCTCCACACTCTAAGCAGCACAGTAAAGGGCTTTCAGCATGTTGGTTCATCAGAAGCAAGTGGCAAAGCCAACTTTCTGCCCCTTCAAAGGCAATATCAATGATATAGATGTGGGATTTAAGTGGGAATATATCTAACTCCAGTAAAAACAAACTAGGCATGTTTTACAATGTCCTGTCACACTCTCTGACTATCATTTGCTGTACTAGAATTGGATGGCACACAAATAGAAAGGTGTATCTTTTTTGCCATTTTCTTCCAGTAGTCCAAGATTTTTCCCCCAGCTCTTTCATTTTTGAATTGCATGCTCCTGACTCCTCCTTGCCTGATACTTTCTGCCTTTCTGGCAAGCATCCTTTTGGTTTTGTTTTGTTTTTTTTTTTTTTTTGGCAAAGGTCTGTTGGACCAAGCAGGTCAGATGGTCCATCCTTCTCTTTTTTCTTCTTGTCTCATACCAGTTAGTTTTCCCAAAGAAAGAAAAAGAGAAACAGTTGTTGATTCTGTGATTCTGTGATTCTGTGATTCTGTGATTCTGTGTGTGAGCTATCTGTGGCCCTTCTAAAGGGATCATGCCAGGAAACACATATGAATATATTATCTATTTCATGGTGCAGAATTGCCCTCCACTCCAAACCTCTGCTTGGCCAGGTGTCCCAAACCTCTCTGCAGAAGAAGGTGGATTCTGTGTTTGGTTCTGAACTCAAGCACATGTTGCAGCTTACAGAGCTGATCCATAAAATTGTCATTTCATACCTGCAGTATTTTTTCATGCTTAGAGGTCACAGATCTATGATGATGTCTAGTAGTAATGGACAGAGGTTATATTTGGCTGTGGTCGGTACTGACTTTACTCTTATTGTCCACTCATGATTTTTGGTTGCTGAAGGTGCACTTGTGAACACTGATAGAGCAGAAGAAGTGAGGCAGCTATTTAGAAATGGGTTCAAATGCAGCTGAAATAATTTGGTCTAGAGATAGGTCCATGCTTTTAATTGAAGTGAAGGAAAATGATTTATCAATTATTCAAGATGTTTTCTTTGTACAAAACACTGAGGTTTTTTGTAAGTATATGTGTCTCAATATAGTATTTTTATTGAACTATTAAATGTAATTAGAAACCCAAGGTAAATGATGTCTCAGTGAGTCAAGAAAGCCATGTAAGAGCCAAGTGGTGTCTGTAGCATTCTGAGCACTGTCAGTTCCCCATAAAGCCTATCTAAGGGTGATTAGCTCTTTACTCACACTTCAGCTTGTTCCTAACTAATGATGATTTACCATTTTGCTAAATGCTAAGCAGCATTTGTTTGACAGAGTGCAAAGTGCAGGCTTAGAGAAAAGCAGGTAAAGATTCACTACAAGGAACCTGTCAAAATACTCCTAAAATACACTGTCAGAGTGTTAAACAATTTATTAATAAGCCTATTAATACCCAAGGATTTTTTTGTGTGTGTATGTCTTGAGGTTCTGTTAAAAACATCAGTGTTTGAGATGCTATCCACACAGGCTTAATGCCAGGGAAAGCAATCCCATTAAATTGGACCTCATAAATATTTCATGAGGTCCAATTTAAAATTAATCTTGGCATGAAGCCAAACCAGGCAGTATATTTGCTACTGTATTAAAAAGAAGCAGCAGATGAGGTATTTTTTCACAACAGTAATCTGACTGGATTTTCACACAGCCCTAACAATATTTTTAAAAATACAGCTGTTAGTTTTGGCAGGAAGAAATGCATTTCTTTCATCACCTGTTCATGCAAGAATCATACTGCAACTAGCATATTTCAGATGTCATCATTCTAGAAGATGATTTTTTTTTTCCTCCCGGTGATGAATTCTCTTTTCTGAAAAAAACCCCAAACCCTCACCTTGTTACTTGAAAGGAAATAAATAATCAGATCTGTAACTTAACAGTGAGAGTAGAGGCTTCTTTGGGAAAGGGCAATGAAGTAGTCAATTATCAAAAGGGATTTAAGTAGGTAGGAGATTTTCAATGTGATTTGAGTTTGAAGTATCTAAGTCAACTGGGAAATAAAGTTTTAAAGTAATTTTGATATGGTTGTGAAATTTACCTCTGGTCACAGATTTAGTAGGTAAATTGGAAGAAGTAATATTTGGAAGCAATTGAGACTCAGTAAAAAGACATCCTGAGATTTGATCGAAATCTTCTTGGAAAAGCCCTTGTATATTTTTCAGAGACAATATGTCCTAATTTAATGCCTCTCTGAGTTAATCAGGGTTTTAATCGGTGGATTCAGAATCAGAACGCATAAGACATAGGCATAGGAAGGGTATCTCATTTATTTTCCTCATTTAGGAGATCAGATGGTTCTGGGGACTGCCTGATGGGAAAAGAATTCAGGCTGCAAAAAAATTGTTGAAAAAAGAAAATATCTCCTACACTCGGCAATAAGCAACAGACAGAGTCTCTAAACAATTGTTCATTTTTGACAAGAATACTAGGAGAGTCATTTCTGTCTTTCATATAAAGCTTGTTCTCCTAATCTGTGACCAAATTCCAGTCACAAGAATTTCCTTTACACATTTGGAAAACACTTAACACTGTGTGTGTGAGTGAAGGGAATAAATAATAAATACAATGACAATACAAGAGCTTGAGTACCAGTTTGTGTTGTATGGCTTTAAAACTGGTTTGAAGATGAAGAAGAAAGCCTTTTATGCTGGAATAATTTCTGGGAGACACTGGTAAGGAACAAGATTACAGGGTATTTAGAGATGTGTGTTTCAATAAGGAGCAATCACCATTCATATGCATACGTTTCATTTAAATGCATTATATACACTAGCAGATTGGGAGGCAATCCTGAGACACTGAACATAATTTATTTGGATTTGAAGAAAGCCTTTGCTTTTGTGCCTTACAATGGGTTTGATTTACTAAGTCAGGAGACATAGTGGAAGCAAATTCAAATGGACTTGCATTTGGCTGAGGAAAGGGGAAGAGCAATAATATTGATGTGGAAATGGATGGAGGTAGCTGTAGGAAATGGCATGGGGTTCAGCTCACCTGACTTGCTGCCTTAAATTTTTGTTTAGGAGTGGTAGAGTGAAGTGGGAAGGGAGGTCTTCTGCACATCACAAGTTGTGCCTCCTGTCTTAGAAATGAATTGCATCCTTCTGTGAAGGTGCTGCTTACCCTATTTACTTCAGAAGGAACCTAGAGACCTAGCTTGGACTAGATGCCTCACCTGATGTTAGAAGAGGTGAATCACAGAATCACAGAATGTTAGGAATTGGAAGGGACCTTGAAAGATCATCTAGTCCAGTCCAACCCCCCTGCCTGAGCAGGATCACCTCATCAGTGATCTAATCACTAGATTAAATCACACAGGAAAGTGTCCAGATTTGTCTTGAATGTCTCCAGAGAAGGAGACTCCACAACCTCTCTGGGGAGCATGTTCCAGTGCTCTTTCACCACACTGTGAAAAAGTTTCTCCTTATGTTCACATGGAACCTCCTCTGCTCCATCTTGAATCTGAGATTTGTTATTTCCTGTGTGCTAGTTAACTCTTTTCTTGATTCCTGCCAGTGAGACACGTGGACTCTTCTCTAGTGGGTTTTGGATTGGGCTCTCTAGTCATATTAGTGGAAGTGAAATGCTTCTTGTTGTGGAAAGGTGTCCTTGATCAAACACTACTTAGACTGGCAATACTGGGTCTTGCAGGGAAGGAGCAAACAGTTTTGGCAGCCAAGAGGGATTCCATGAGGATGGGCCATTTCTGAGCTGATGGGGAGAGCTAGTCACAGCTCAGCAGTGAGGTATGTCAAATACTTCAATTACACATAATAATATTGAAGATCTGAATTTAAGAGGCCAAGCGTTGTGAAGAAAATAGCTTTATCCTTCCAAAGAGGAGCTTGTCACTTGGCAAAGTGAAAGATGCAGACTTTGAGAAGTAGGGATATCATTACTTCAAGGAACGTTGTGGGAGGATGTTGTGGGAGACACCATTGGAACCAGGATGAACATCATCTGCTACTCTCCTTCTCTGCTGTCCTGTTGCCCAGAGAGCTAATCATCTCATAGTAGATCATTTTCTTGACCTTCAGATGTGTGGAAATGGTGTTCAGGATTATTTGCTCCATCATATTCCCTGGTATTGGGAGGAGGCTTCAAATGATGTAAAATAAAACAATAATTATTTTGAATAATTATACTTTATCGTAAAAATTAACCTCCACAAGTTAATATTACTAGGTCCAGATAACAAGATAGTACAAAACACTTGGGAGGGAGGATTACAAATCATGGGAGGGTATGTAAAAGTTGCAAGGTCAGTAGGAGAGATCAATGACTCAAGTTCTGAGATTCTTCTGCAAAGACCTTTGCCATGAGGTGGTCCCAGAACTAAACAGCAGGCAACAACTAATGCCATCTGCTGGAAAAGAGAACTTGTGATACTGGGTCTGCTTGCCCACAGTATTTTTAATCTACTAATATTGATGTTTTTTAATCTACTAATATTGATGAATTTCTAGTTTAGAAAAAAACTCCTTCTGAGGGAAACCCCATTTGATAAAACAAGAGCTCTCTGCATACTGAAGAACGTGCAAGGCCACACCAGTACCATCATTATGACTGTCCTCACTGCTTTTAGCATTGTTCTTTGCCCATTCTAGATGCTGCCCACAATACCTTTTTTTGAGATGCCAGATTTAAATACCCAAATATGAGAAACTAGATTATCTATCTGCAGATGGTCAGCTGTTGTTATCTGCTTTTTCTGCTCCTTTCTTGCTCATATCCTCTCAACAGAAAGCAACCCTCTTCTCTTCTTGGCCCAGGATGTAAATTCTGGACTAATAAAGACTTTCCTCAGTATGCCAAAGAATGGAGAGCCTGCAATGACTGAGAGTGAAGTGAGAGCTCTTTTTTTATCAAAGAAAAATATTATGGTTTTAAACTAGAAAAGGGTAGATTTAGGCTGGATATTACGAGAAAATTTCTTCAATATGAGGGTGGTGGATCACTGGAACAGGTTACCCAGAGAGGTGGTGGAGGCCCCATCACTGGAGATATTCAAGGTCAGACTTGATGGGGCTCTGAGCAACCTGATCTAGTGAAGATGTTCCTACTTACTACAGGGAGATTGGACTAGATGACCTTTAATGGTTCCTTCCAACCTAACACATTCTGTGATTCTATGATTCTGTATTGAATAGTGGTAAAAAGATAACCTAGCTGGATATATAAGAAGAGAAAGAAATGAAATAAACCCTCACAGTGTTAAGAAGGGTTAATAAAAAGATCAATCTGCTGTACTCGGGAAGTTCTCCCACTCAAAATGACAAAGGGGTAAAAAAGGCTGGAGTCTGCTAGTTAACAACGGGGTGACTATGATTGATTCCCCAAAGTGACTGTGGAAAAGGCAATCAGAAAGTCTCAGCCATGGTGTTTCCAGTAGCGATAAAGAGTATTAATGTCATCATAAAAAGCACTGTTAGAACCTAGCATTGTTTAGCCTAGCAACCAATGTGCTGTAAGCATATATGGCTTCTCTTTGTAAGCCAGTCAAGGGAGGAAAAACACTGGTGCTATTGAAGGTAGAAGATAATGTTGGCATTAAAACAAATGGGCTTAATCATCCATGAGTAATGTTGGCAATATGAACAACATGTGTAAGTATCAGAAAGAGCAGTGAAAGTTCTGGAGCCACCTCCCATTACAAACTGCGGGGAGACAAAAATTCAAATAGCTTAATAATGGAGTGTGCTCTGTTTATAAAGAGTATAATGTGGTAACCTATGACAGTTCTCACTGGGTCCCAGGAGCTTTCTTCTAGTAAACATATTACTAAAATCACAAGAAGTGAGATTCAGTTGCCTAAAGGTAGGTATCTAGTGCCTTTTGAGATACCTTAGGATATCATAGCTGGCCCTCAGCTGCCATACTTGAAGGGTGTTGGTCTCTCAAATCCCGCATCACATGGGTGTGACGTAGATGCTTCAGAGTCTCTATGGTATCTTGGTTGGCACTAGATGCTTGTGTCTGGGCAGTTGAATCAAGCCCTGAAAGTCAACAGAGACATTAGGAAAGTTAAACTCAACTTTGCTTATCTCTGGTTTATAGTGGTAGGGAAATATCACACAATGCTGATATACTCTGCTCTTGCATCAGGTCATTAGCTTTGATATGTGTTTAAGGGTTTTTTTGTTGGTTTTTTATTTAATGAACTCATTAGAAATGAAGGAACTAAAACTATATGAAGTATAGCTTGTGGTTACTTAAAGAAATATTTATTGCTGCCGAATGCTAAACTGTTCTGTAGAGCACAATATAGAAGCAGCCAACATAGAATTCTATACAACACATTTTTTTATCACTATCAGGGTCTATACTGTCCCCTTGCCTTCTTCCACTATTTAGTAACCATTGTTTTTTCTCATTTTAAGTTGATGGGTAAACAACGATGTCTCAAATCCTACTAAAATGTGTCAGCTTCCTGAGATGCCATTATACAACTTTCATAATATGATGTTATAGTATAAGCTCCTTTTAGACCTTTAGTACAAATGAATGTTTGTCTTTAATAAAATATAGGAAGACTCCAAAGCCTACTGTAATTAAAAAAAAATGAGTTGAACATTGTATTGACTTAGTGAGATTTAACACAATCTATGCATATGGATATAGGATTATTTAATTTTTATTAAATGCGATATAAATGGAGACAGTTGTCCAAGAAGAGGTAGAGATGCCCTTAAAAAGTGGGACTGGTTGATATTGAGTGAGACTCTGGAGTTGATATTAGATAAATTTGGCACACTATGAAAGCAGATCAGCATTCCATTCAAGTTGTCATGCTCCCCTTTCAAAAGCAGACTTTAATCTTTCGCCTTCAGAAGGAAAGCATGTGATTTTTCCAACCAGGTGTTTCTGACAATATGCCAATATTATTAATATCAACACATTAATAATATTATTAGAAGATTATCCACCATGCTTAAGGACCTACATAGCATTTGCAATTTCTTATGTTAATGAGTTTTGGGGATAAGATGGAAGTTGAAGTAGATTTAGATCTCTACAATAGTATGCAGCCTCCTGACAGCGTGCTACTGTTTCTCCATTATATGGGGTAAGATTTATGCCAGAGTGCCAGCACACAAAGTTGATAGCATTATCTTTGGCTATGCATTTTATAGGGGAATTTTTTGAATAGAAGGAACTTGCTTGATACTAGATAAGATTCTCTGTGGAAATTATGGAGTTGCAACTCAGGTATCTCAATTGCAAGCTACACCTGGAAAAGGAGAAAGCATTTGACTGAGTGGAATGGTGATGTCTACTTATGATAGTTCAAGAATGTGTGAGATACAGGTGATGTATCCTATAATGCCAGAGCTTTTGTTTTTGGAAGTGATTTAATTTCAGTTCCATCAATGCTTTACTGTTGCTTCTATCCATTAAGTCTCTGGAGTTTCGGGGATGAGGCCATAACAGGATCATGGGGTTTATGGCTTTGGCAATTCAATTCTTAGGTAGTGATTTTGATATTTAATGCACTTGTGAACCAAAGATATTTCAGATTTTACATGGCACTTCTAGGCTGAGCCAACATTTTAAATTTGACTCGCTTTATGGTGTGGGATTTTCTCTCTTTGAATTCTGTTCCATTTCACTCCTCTTCCTGCTTTAAAATAAACCATGAAAACACATTGCCTTTGGATTGATCCCCTCTGCAGATATATTTTTAGATTGACCAGTGTTATCCTATTACTCCTCAGCTTAGTTTTCTTTATTTCCTTTTATAGTTAGATGGCCCTACTGTGTTTTTATGTATTTAAATTTCCATATGCAAATTTTTTACTTTTCTATAATAAATCCTGGGATATGTCTTATGAGAAAAGAATATAATTCAGATACTTTCTAGAGGACATTATTGCTTTAAACTAATTAATAAATAAATAAAAGTTTCTTTGTGCAAAATCTACAGCTCAGTTTAGGCTGAATAAATATGAAATATTAAAGTATAATGGTAGGAAAAGATATTTTGGACTCATATTTTGCATATATACGGAATCTACAATGTGATTACATTTAGACATACTAGAAAACAAACCATTATCTGCATAGATAGGTTTAACTACAGCAGAGGAGATGTTTCTTACACTAATTTTATGGGTTTTATATAGAAGAGATAAACCAGTATTCCCATGTGGAGTGAAATGTCTTTTGAAGTCTTTCTGGAATCTGAAAATTGAAATGACATTGTTCTTCTGGTGTAAATGGATATAGACAGGTAATACAAGGCCAGGTGAATTGTATTAAGGAGGCACTTTTATTAATTTGGCATGCTTACAAAATGCTTTTAGTCTGGATGGCAATCAAAGCCCTGAGATTTGAACTAATGTCAAACCCTTAGGATAACTTCTTGGTATTACCACATAGCACGATGCTTGCAGAAAGCTACAGAAATCCAGCTAAAGTGCCATGTGTCCAATGCGTTTGGCATACTTAAAGCATTCTTTTGGTTCCCCAAGAGTAAGTGGCAGGTGAGAATTAGATGTTCATTTTACAAATATGAGCGGGTAATATTCTCAGTTCTGATACAGGGTTATACATGGAAGTTAATTTTTAAATGTATCTGGTTTTAAATATTTCAGGGAACATGAGAGACTCCATACATGTGCTCAGAAGTAGGACTGATTATTTCTTAGATACGATTTTATTCCAAAGATTAAGATTTCCTGAAGCAGAACTTTGTGATTTACACTGTTTAGGACCACATCAACCATGGATACTTTCCCAAACATCACTAGCATGTTATGGGTAAGACAAGAGATACCCATGATTTTACACAACCTTGTTAACATGAATGGTTTGTATTTCTATTGATGGTGAGGTTTTTATTCCATAAATGAGGAAGGTGAGGGAGAGAATTTGATAAATAATTGAGTTGGTTCCAAACAAATTGGGTGGCACAAAATAAGGAATATACATAAAAAGTGGCAAAGAGGGTGGATTTGCCAGAGTTAAGAAGTGTAGGAGGAGATGAAAGTAGAGATGTGTCTTTACAAAAAAGCTTTGAAAGAAAGAGGAAGAAGCATGGATGTGGAATAGTTGAGGAGACGTCAAAAGTGAGGAGCCACTAGGATTTGAGTTTCAAATGCAACTCTGCTGGAAGGGTTAAGTGTGAGAATGTGTTAGGAAAAATGGGAAATTAAGTTGAGTTTTAGCAGAGAGGAAGAACATATAGGACACAGCTGGAGATGTGGAAAGTGGAGAAGCTTCAGAGTCTGAGCGCTCCACAGGGGAAAATGGTGGGATATTTCATCAATATAAAGGCTTGTGTAATCAAACTAGTAATAAGGAAAATAAATGCAATAATATTCATATTGAACCATATTCTCTTTCAGTTAAGTATCTTTTACCAAGGAGAATTTACCCACTGAGTTGTAATACTAAGTGATCCTGAGGATTAATGGTATCATAAAAATATAGACATCTTCAATATAACAGCATCTCTAGAAAGTGGAGAGACAAACCTTTAGGGTATGGCAGAGAAGGTCACCTATGAGTCTCAGAGAGGTAATTAGCCTGGAGGAAATTGTATGAGAAAAAAAAAATCAAATGAAGAGCTTCAAAATGCAAAGTAAAAAATGCCACTGGTTTTAGAAGTTCTGCCCTTCCTAAGGATTTATAAGAGAAATTTATTGCAACAAGCAGCTGCAACTGTGTTAGTGGACTACAGAAGACTGGTGTTTTGAACAGATGAAACGAGCTCCTGAGAAAAATGAGGGAAAGTCTGCACTTTGAATATTGTTTTTTAAAGTTGATTAAATCAATTTACATTGTCCATTAAGGCAGAAACAAGTTGACTCCTAATCTCATTTTATCAGTGTTCTAGGATTTTAGAAAAAAGATTTGATTTTGCCTCAACTCCATTTTGATGAATCAGCATGCATTTTGAGAAGCTTTGTATCTAGGCAGACAAGGCTGCATTTCTGTTTTATTTTACAAAGTGTGCTTTTTTTGTGGTAGGTATGTTCAAACAGACTATGTATTTAATTGTAACCACCACATTAGAGGAGCTGATCTGGCATAAAGTCCCTAGTTTCTGTTTTCCTGAGAACTTTATAAATAGGAAATCACCAACTGATATCGTACAAAAAGACTATATTAATTTCTTGAAAGTATTTAGAGAGTAAGAGTGCTTCAGATAAGTGTGGATGTTTGGTGACTTTTGGATTCTCAATACATTTTTTTAGCCTCTTGCACAGGTTTTATTTACATTGCTTTTTCTTGGAATTATTGTGTCCAGTTCTGGGCCCCTCAGTTCAAGAAGGACATAGAACTCCTTGAAAGAGTCCAGCGCAGGGCCACTAAGATGATTAAGGGAGTAGAAGATCTTCTGTATGAGGACAGGCTGAGGGAGATAGGTCTCTTGCTTGGAGAAGAGGACACTGAGGGGTGACCTCATTAATGCCTATAAATATGTAAAGGGAGAATCTCAGGAGGATGGATCCAGGCTCTTCTAGGTGTTGGACAGTGATAGAACAAGGGGAAATGGTTCCAAACTGGAACATAGAAAGTTCCATCTTAATATAAGGAGGAACTTTTTCACTGTGAGGGAGACAGGCTGCCCAGAGAGGTTGTGGAGTCTCCTTCTCTGGAGACATTCAAGACCAATCTGGACACATTTCTGTGTGATTTAATCTAGATGATCCTGCTTGGGCAGGGGGGTTGGACTAGATGATCATTCAAGGTCCCTTCCATCTCCTAACATTCTGTGATTCTGTGATTATAAGAAGGACCATGAGAAAGCTGGTTACTTTGAGGACTTCACCATATTACCCTGCTTTTATAGTTACATTGACCTAAATTAACTGACTTACTCCACTCTGAAACTAAGTAAGCCCTACTCACCCTTATCGCACATATTTATCAGTATAGTTCTGTTTCAAAACATTATTGGCTGTAGCAATTACAGTCTTCATAATTTATGATACAATAATATAAGTTCTTTTTTTTTTTTTTTGCCTGGAGCTCTATAATTTATTTATGTGTGTTTTTATTTACATAACATACTATTACTTATGAAAGATGCTTCAGTGGTAATGCTGAAGAGCACAATGTGGAGTGCATGCACAGAAGGGTGGTTTTAGGATTATGTGCCATCTTCTCTGAGATCATTTTGTCAATGACTGTAGTTTCAAACAGCATCCAGAAGAGGTTCATTCCTTTCTCGTATTTCAGCCTATTCTCATTGCAGCAAACTACTACCTAAATGGCATGTTTTCAGCTTGCTCTGTGTGTGTATTTAGCATTTGGACTTCTATTGATACCAATAGGACTATATGGCTCAATTTCTGTCCATCCATCCAGAAATACATATCCATATGTATGTCTAGCTCAGGGCCACCAGGATGATGAAAGGTGTGGAACATCTTCCTTATGAGGACAGACTGAGGAAGTTGGGACTCTTAAGCCTGGAGAAGAGGAGACTGAGGGGTGACCTCATCAATGTCTATAAATATGTAAAGGGCAAATCTCAGAAGGATGGAGCCAGGCTTTCTCAGTGATGGCAGTGATAGGACAAGGGGCAATGGGTCCAAGCTGGAACATAGGAGATTCCATGTGAACATAAGGAAAAACTTCTGCCCTGTGAGGGTGACAGAGCCCTGGAACAGGCTGCCCAGAGAGGTTGTGGAGTCTCCTTCTCTGGAGACATTCAAGACCAATCTGGACACGTTCCTATGTGATCAGGTTCTCTGGTTGATCTTCTGCTTATAAGAAGAGTAGTGGGTGGATCTGAATGCAAACAAAAGCTTGTCAACATATAAGATTGTGGCTTCCATGGACACACTGTCATAATGAAAATCTTGCTCTGTGTTTTAAAGTCCAATGGAATAGCAAGTATTCTCAAAATGTGATCAATAAGCTAGTCTTAAAATATGACATATTGAAATACAACATAGTGTCCTGCTTTTAAAAATGAATGGGATCAATACATTTTGTTTAGATGTCCACGATCATGGAATTGATTAATCTTTAATTCTGAAAGGTAAGTGAAAGTGCCCGAAACATTTAATATAATAATACATTAAGATGATCACTATAAACACAGCGAACCCTGTGCCCTAGAGATGCCAGGAAGAAACATGTTTTTCATAGGTTTGTTGCTCTGACTGCAGTGTTTCTTCTGTGAGTTTGCCAGTTGTACATCCAGCGTGACATAATAATGTCACTAGATTTCCTTTAAGTACTGCTTATTGCACGGTATTCAAACGTGATTTTTGCTTTGGTTCAGCAGGGTGGTGTGACATGGGCTTCCATACTCATGCATGACTTGCAGATAAAGAACTAAATAATTGGAGCTCAGAGGGCTTTGACTGTCGCGGTTCCATAGGATGGTTCTGCTAAGAAGTTGATATTGCAAAAAATACTATGCTTGACTTGAGCAGACTCCTTCAGAGGTAGTTTAACCAAGTCTGTGCCAATCAATGGAAGAGTTGTACAGTATTTAGTGGGAATTTTTTTCTATATTCTTCTTTGTTTTTCTTCCCAGTGTGATCAAAGCTGTTAGGAAATCCTAGGCCAACTCTGTCTGGGTCTACTGATAAATTATCATTACTGAACATGAACTTCTGTGTCAGACAGAGTGATACAGTAAAGAATATTTCACTCAGGGTACTTATATACTGGCAGGAGCTGGTCCTGCTTTGCAGAGAAACTTGCATCAGCTGTAAATGTTTATGGAATGCTTTTTTCCTGGTGTGAGTATTTGATACTCAATTACAGGTGATACAAGATGATTTGTACCACTCTGAAGCAAAGCTGGTTAAAAACAACCAGATAATGTTAGGAATAAAAAATGAATAAAAAGTGATATCCCAGCCAAATATGTCTCTAATATAACCTTAATGATCCTTCCACTGCCATTGGAATGGCATATTTGTTTTGGAAAACATTATTTTTCGTGAGTCAGAGCAATTTGTGTTTTCGGGTTAGGGTGAATATATTTTCCTGAAGAAACTATCACAAAAAAGAATCATGCTTCATTGTAATTACCCAGTCATGCCTTATACACTTTACCCATGCCCAGATTTGAAAGCTTATTTGCTAATTGCAGATGAATATGCCACTTAATTAATTAGGTGCTACACACCCTCAGTTGTATGCATCTATCATAGCGATTTAATTTATAGTGATATATTTATCTTGATAATTTATTGTCCTCTGAGGGAGGTGAATCATGCTGTTTATTTAAGGCATCAAATTAGATGCCTGTGATTTAGGACACCAGAAGTTTGGAAGTTCAGTTTGCCGTGTTAAGGGACAGTAGCCAGTACCTCCAGAGGGTGATTCAAAGCACGTACATCTGGACACATGAATACACTTCTCCCTGTGAGCAGTAGTGGTGAAGTTAAAGAGTTTATCCTAATAAACAGGATGAGTACTAATTACTTGGTGTTCTCACGAGTTGCCTCATCCTAGTCTTGTTATGTGTCCATGGAGGCAGCTAAGGTCTTCCTTTCTCTCTTTTCCTATTGGTGGTGTGACTGTCCTCAGTCCTACAAGGCTGTAGTTGTCAGTAACTTGAAAATTGGTTTTTGCTTGCTGATATTTGATTACCATTTTGTATGCTCTGGGACAATGTACAGCTTGCTTATTTTCTTTCCTGTATCGTTATCTGCATGAAACAGAAAAATGTGAATCATCTGTGCTTTAGGAATGACCATATCATAACTGAAGCAGAAATGATTTGGTATTATATGTGTGTATGCAGCTATGTATAAACTTAAATATGTGATACAGGACATTGCAAAAGCAAGAGCGATGTACATAGCATTGCTCTTTTTAATACAAGCCTTTTAGGAGTTAGCAATTTATCAAGGAACCTGACAGGACCTTAATAATTTTATTTTTGTGTATGAAATATCTATGATCATAAAGAATTTTAAATTAATTTTTTTTCTGAGCTTTAGAGGGGAATGACACTTATAAAGTGTTCCACCAAATAATGTTAAAACCAGACAAACAAAAGCTACATATAAAGAAAAAGTATTGTTATACATTCTGTTACTGTAACTTTGTGAAGTTTGCTAAGGATTCTGATGCTGTTGTTGTCAGAATATTTTTGCTGTCTGATGACTTACAAAGAAATAACAAATCATGTCAATACATTTGAGGGATCTTAATATTGTTAAAGATTGCAAGAATTGATTTACTAAATACATAATTTGATGGTTTTAATTAATAATATGCTGTAGTGTGGAGTTCTGCCATGGTGACCCTAAGGTCAAGACCTGTAGTTTATGGACTATTAATTAGCCATTAAGTCATTCACTCATCTGACCTGCAAATCTATCAGATTGATGGATAGCAGAGACCTTTATGTTGCTAATAGGTATTCTACTTAACTTTCAAAATTTTCAAGCAAAGTTTCATCAGTAAGTAAAATGAAGTGAGGAGAGTGCTTAACATTTTTTAAGGCTATTTCATCACCTCTCACTTGAAAGCAGATATTAACTTGAAGAATACCATTGCTGTCTTCACTGTTCTCCCAGGACTACTGGCTGAACAGCACAACTAGTACCTTCATTCTTTTCTTTAAAAAGAGGAAATCAAAATGATTCTTACAGATCTTTTGAATGCATAATATCAAGCATAAATTTTAATTGCACTTCATTTACTAAGTGGTGCATTACCTCATCCTTTGGTTTTAACAATGGATTTTCTATAAATCTTCGTATGGTTAAACATGATAAACTGCTCAACATATCATGGAACATGGCAGTGCTTATTAGCACTTGAGAAGTTATTGATTGCTTATCTTGATTAATCTTTTATGGGTCTCTGTAGTATTAATTCCACAGAAAAGACTTTGGAAGTTCTGTAGCATTAGTCTCCTCATTCATAGATTCACCTTCAATTACATGGATTTCTCTGACTGCTCTTGCCAGATTAATTATAACCTCTTTGTCACCAGATCCTGCTTTCAGTTTATCAAGAATTAGAATTTTAATGAAAAATACATATTTAAAAGATTGCAAGAAAGAGTGGCGTTAATGAGACGGGATGTTTCCTGCAATTTGGTGGAAGGAAGGGATTCTGGGGTTTTCGGAGTAATGAGAAGCGAGTATCAATTTTAGAGGCACAGTTTATGATGTATGGGTTTTGCCAGATACTCAGCCACTTCATTTCAGATACAGCCTGGGAAGTTTCCTTTCATATTTTAACTTAATGACAAAGCTTTTCTATAACAAGCAGTATTAGCTTTATCATAAAGAAGAGCAAGACAGCAGCTTGCTCACCAGGTTCATCTGGGGGAAGGTAGGCAAAGACACAAGACCTGCCTGGATGGATGCTGAGTGTGTCCTTGAGGACAGGTTTCCTGTTCCAGAGAAGTAACAACTCTTCTCAGCTACAGGTTATTTTAGACTCTCTTGCCTCTCATTTTTAAAATTGAAATTTTAATTTTAATGTGTTTATATCTGCTTTTTGGTGCGGAGTGAAAATAAATGCCATGATTCAAAATTTCATGAATCCTTTTGTTTTGGATGGTCCTAAGGTCTAGCTGCATAACATACACAGAAGTAGGTGTAAGGACTTGGCAAACAGAGGTCACCCTAACAAAAATATCCTGACCACAGATTTGTGAAACTTCTTCAACCCAGAAGATACGAGAAATTAATACCCCAGTATTAATTGGATAGATTATCATTGTTCCATGGTCAACTGCTGATGAATGTGTGGGTGCTGTGTGTTTTGCCATCACCATCCCATGTGTTCTTGTTCTCAATCTCTGCTCTCTCTCTACTCTCTTTTTACAGTCACTCTAAATATGCATTTAATGAGCACTGGGATTCAGGAAGGGGGGGAAGAGAAGTTTTTGTAGACACTCTCTGCCCAGCCTGTACTGTTGTGTGGCAGTATTATGGACTCTGCACTTACAGACATTAAAGAAATATACATCTAACGTATGTGTATACTGAACCCTTAGCAAATCATATGGTTATGCGGAAGTCCTAATCTGATGCTGTGAAACAACAGGAGAATATGGATGTTTCCAGTGAGTTACAGTGAGGTTGATTCTTCTCCAGTTCAGAGGGATGGAAAAGCAGTCACTGTCTGGAACAGGCAGGGGTCAAACTGGTGTTGCTGGAGCAGCAGTGATGATCTCACTTTCTTACAGATTTAAACCATTGGCAAGAGCAACAGAGCTCTGAAGTAAACAAATGAAAATCCCATAGCAATAAAATGCTAGCTTTATTCTGATGTTAACCTCATATTGAAGGAGTAATGAGTAATCTACCTTATTAATAATGGGCAGATTTTCAATACCAACATATTTTATTGTCATCAATCCCAGTTGCATGTGTAGGAGCTGGAGTACAGCCAAAAGGAGGAGGAGTAGAAAGGACCCTCAGTTTCATAGGTTAAAAGAAAAAAAAAAAAAGAAGATGGAAAGCAAATGAGCTCAAATCCTCTTTCTGTTTAAGTTGAAATGAAAACATCTTTTAACCTTGAAAAGGACAATATTTCAACCTGCGCCAGGACTTTTCCCTTTTCTGTAACATGCTTTTGTACTCAATACCAACTGTTGAGAGCTCTGCCATCTTCACAGATGTGTTGTCAGGGGCCTAAATAATCATGGTAAAGGGCTTCACATGAGAGGTGTCATGAGAATGTGTGATGAGTTGACCCTGGCTGGAGACCAGGTGCCCCCCAAAGCCTCTCTGTCACTGCCCTCCTCAGCTGGGTGGGGCAGAGAAGGTACAACAAAAGGTCCCTGGGTTGCAAAAAGGACAGAGACAGATCACTCAGCAATTACCATCATGGGAAAACAGTTTTGACTTGAGGAAAATTAATTTCACTTATTACCAATCAAATCAGAGTGGAATAATGAGAAAATATACCCAAATCTAAAAACCCCCTCCCCCCACCCCTCCCTTCTTCCCAGACTCAACTTCCCTCCCCATTTCTTTCCCTCTCCCCCAGCAGCACAGGAGTATGGGGAAAGGGGGTTAGCGTCAGTTCATCACACATTATCTCTGCTGCTCCTTCCTCCTCCTCAGGGGAGGACTCCTCATGCTCTGCCCCTGCTCCAGCATGTGGCCCCTCCCACATCAGACAGTCCTCCATGAACTTCTCCAGTGTGNGTCCTTCCCATGGGCTGCAGGTCTTCATGAACTGCCCCAGCGCAGGTCTCTTCCACAGAGTGCAGACTTTCAGGATCAGACTGCTCCAGGGTGGGTCTCTCATGGGGATTACAAGCCCTGCCAATAAACCTGATCCAATGTGGGCTCCTCTCTCCACGGGCTGCAGGTCTTGCCAGGAGAGTGCCCCAGTGTGGGCTTCTCATGGGGTGACATCCTCCTTTAGGGCATCCATCTGCTCTATTGTGGGGTCCTCCATGGGCTGCAGGTGGAATCTCTGCTCTACCATCACCCTCCGTGGGCTCCAGGGGGACAGCTTGCCTTACCATGGACTTCTCCACAGGCTGCAGGGGAATCCCTGCACCATGCTTGGAGAACTTCCTGCCTGTCCTTCTGCACCAACCTTGGTGTCTGGTTGCTTCTGTCACATATTCTCATTGCTCTCTGGCTACAGTTGTTGTTGTGCAGCAACTTTTTCCTTTCTTAACTCTGTTATCCCAGAGGCACTGCACCATCGCTGATGGACTAGGCCTTGGACAGTGGTGGGGTGGTGTTGGACCTGGCTGGTATTGGATCTGTTGGTTATGGGGAAAGCTCTGGCAGCTTCTCACAGAAGCCACCACCTCCTCCCACCCCCTCCCCTGCTGCCAAAACCTGTCCTTGAAAACCCAATATTGAATAAAATCACGGACAATTGGTGAGTGAGTGCAGAGAGACTTCTGTAATGGAATCTCATGTCTGCATTGTATTCCTGGGAGCATTCCACATTATGTGTCAGTTCTGAAAGCTGTTGAATGTTAACTAGTGAGTATTAACAAAGTTATTACATAGGACGGCAAGTCACTCCTTCCACATACACTGAACCAAGAAAAGGACCTATGGTGACTTCCTGGCTGCAGGAGTTTTCCCAGTCACAACACAAGGACAAAGATTTCACCACACACATCCTCTGGTTTTCATGTAGTGTCACAAGGGACTTAAATGCAGATATTTTATTGTATGGGGATGCACAGACAGCAACCCACTATGAAATTCTCAGTAAGTTGGCACAAAACAGGATTTATACTTGGGTTGTAAACTACATGGATGCATTAACCAAAGGATCCCTATAGGGGAAGAGAAGTGGGTCATTACTCTAGTGCAGCCTGAGGGCCATAGCAGCAGCTGCAGTGCAATTGTTCTTTGTGTCATGAAAATGTTCATCCTCTCTTGTTTCCACATGGGTCTCAACAGAGGGAGAAAGATTTTAATCTCTAATAGTGTTGGGGAAGTTACACTGGTCATTTTCAAAAGGTAAACAAGTGTTATTCAGCTATACTGTCAATTAAAAAAACCCAACACCAGTCTCAAAGAAACCTTGAGTTTGTTTAAACTATTTTGAAAAAGTAGATCAAAGAAATGTCTTCCAAACACAAGTTGGTCATGTTTTGTCTCTAAATTAGTCTCAAGATCATGTGAGAGGGGTTGCATTTTTCAAGTTGGCTTTTTGAACTTCCTAAGAAAATTTGATAAATAACTAAAAGAGCTGCAAACATGAGGAATGCCTGTATGAAAGGATGTAGAATTGGCACAGGGAAAAGTTTAGCTTAAAATTTAACATCTTGAACATCTGCACCACACCTGCAGCCATCCTCTACAGCATGGTGCAGGATCCCCTTGCAACCAAACTTTGCAGTTTTTGGTGCAGAGGATCTTTGCATTTAGATGGTTTGACTATGTTGCACTGTGGGCTTTCTTTTTCTTTGATGGAAAATGATTTTACTTGAAATATAATTTTTGTAGGAAAGCTTTTTTTTTCCCTCAAAATTGTGCTACACAACATCAGAAACTAACATGTTAAAATTAATTTTCACTTACAATCTCTTCACTTAAAGGGTAACCCATAATTCTTATAATACTCACTTGAACTTAATGTTTTCCTGTCTTCTAATGGACAGTAATTGAGAGGGATCCATCATCTAAATTATACTCTAGTGCAGAGAATCACTTAGACAAATGGTGCTATAAACTGGAATCTCTATGACAAAAATCAATCCCTGGAAGCTGGTTAGTTTTAAGAAAAGAAATTACCTATGTGCTAGACTTATGTGTAGCTATGTTATGTTTATGTTTATTTACATATAGGGCTTAAGTCCATAATTTTTCTCATATGAAGCAGAACGATGGCCCTCATACTATGATTTTTATTTTGTTGGTTTCCACATGCTTCCATGGAAGATTGTGTCATCTTCAATAACATAACTGGGTCCTTACAACATTAACAAAAATATTCTTTTTCTACTGAGGATTCCAAGAAGGGTCCAAGAAGTGCTTTCTCTTTCACATTGGGTCCATAACTTCTTCTAGTTCCATAACTTTTCTAGTTCCATAACTTTTGCTAAATTGTGGGAAAAATCCTAGGACATAAAACTTGAATTAACACTATTGTTCTTCCCTGTTGCAAAAGAGGATCTTCCTTGGCTTGAATCCTTTCATAGCAGGACATTTTCTCTTTCTGGTGATAGATCACTATAATAACTGTGGGAAAAGATTATGGGATATCTGGAGCAAGCCCTGAAGTCATGGGTTGTCAGATGTTTGTTAGTACATTTATTGAGCCTAGTCCTTATCCATCACCTCCTGAAAGCTACACAGTAATATATGGATGCCAACATATCAGCATGCCTGTTCCTCAGTTCTAGTTTAATGAGATAGGTGAGGGATGCATGCCTGGGACACTGCTTCCCCAAGTCCAGCCTTCCGAAACTCCCTTGCCATACACTTGGTGTGTGCATTCCCACTATCATCAATGGCCAATAGCTTCACAGACCAAGTGTCTGAAACAGTGACAGCTGCTGTCAGTGGGAACCTGGGATATTTACATGCTGGCAACATGTTCTCCATAAACTTTTCATGTGTCTTCACTTGCTACTTACAATCAAATAAGGAGCAGGACATGACCACTGCACTGTTATTGAAGAAATTTAATGCTCTAATGAAGACCTTGAGACTATCATATAAACATGCTCAAAGACCTGCACTCCTTAGGTATGTTTTAATGAATGCAGTGCAAAACAATTCTGCTTTATTTTTCATGCTTTGCAGCTGGAACTTTAAGACATGTTGGAAAATATTTCCTCAAACTAATTTTGGAACCTTAACAGAGACCCAGGGATAAATGCAGTCCTGAATGCTAGTCCAGTAATTTAAACAGAAAATATTTGTTGCTTTTCTTCATAGTCACTTAAAAACTCCAAGGGGCAGTAGGTGAAAACTTTAACAATATGTACCATATTTGGAAATTATTAAGAAATTCATCATAAAAGACAGAAATGAGTCTCATTGGACCAGCTCTGACCTTGAAATATCCTTCTCCCCTGACACATCAGCTTTTGTTTTCAATAGCTGTGCGAAGCATCTTTCTCCAGGAAACCACAGGTTTTCTTTTTGCCACTTTGCAAGCAAAACACAAAGCAATTTTAGAAGCTGTCAGCTGCAATGTCTTCTTCAGGTTAAAAAATATGCTTTGTTTTTTCCACTAACTACCAGTGGTTTAAAGCACTTCCATAAAAATCTGCACTTTGGGGAAAGGGCTAGCTTTATATATCTTTATTGGAAAACCCTTGACAAATCTCAAAAATCCAGCAGCCTTGATATATGAAGGCTCCTCCTTCCTTTATAGGAACCTGCACCAAAATCTCTTGTGTTTTTAATTTTTTTTAATATTTTTTTTCCTTGTTTCTCAAAATTAGACAGAGACAGCCTGACAGAGTCTGTTGCTATTCTCCTTGCCACTTATGTATGCCTCCTCACAGACTATGACATCACAGCTCATTAATCAGGCAGCAGGCTGGCTCGAATGAAATTAGAGCGTAGGCCAATGCCAGTGCTCCTTCCCTCTGATTCATCAGGTGATTTTTCTTTCTTTTTTTTTTTTCCTTCTTAGAGTGGTCACAGAAGTGTGTAAACAGGACCAGTGTTTGATATTTTATTCCCAGGCTAAATTTAAATGTTTCATTGAGATCAGGTATATAAAATGGGCTGGGCATCCAAAGTAGGGTTTATCGAGCAGACAAACCAGGTGACAATTGCTAAAATACTATTTGACAAGAGAGATTTTGTTTAAGGGCATGATAAGGGGGCCTGTGCCATCTTTTATAATGAAATAATACAGTCTTCCCTTGCTTTACACTCTCACACAGGGGCTGGCTTATTGCTCCAGATTTTGTTAGTGACCTACAGAAGACAGATCTCTGCCTATGTTCAGAGCCAGCAGAGTTACCTGGCTGCAGAGAAAAAAGACAAATATTTCCAAAGTCAGGCAAGATATTCCCTTGAGCAGGTTTATTGTGAGGTTCTGGGTTTTGTCCTTAACTCTACACACATTGCTATTTCCAAAGTATTGGGGACCATAATCCCAAGGATTAACTGTTGCCAGAAAAAAAAAAGTTGGTGCTAAAGGAAGGCGAAGAAGTTTCGGCAAACAAACTCTGCTGGATTAACTGGTATTTTGGTGTCCCTGTGCAGGAGAGGACAAGGAGCCAGGGAGGTGACTGAATTCATGCCTCTTTTGTAAAAGGTTGTCCATTGTATTCTTTCCAGATGCCCCATCTTGGCTGACTGAGCACTCAGGCTCTGCCAGGGGTGACTGGGCTGTTCCAGAGTGATGGCAGTGCTGGGACATTCCTTCTGTTTTACAGATATTCACCTAGACCTACATTTTAAAATTCAGTTTACCTTCCTCTGTGGCAGTAGAACTGCAGGAAAGGAGAGCCAGTGTCTGAGAACTGAGCTATAGCTGCCTCCTTTGCAGAGCAAGGGCTCCCAAGGCTGAGGAAGAGCACAGCAAATGAAGCAAAGACCAAGGTCCACACAGCCTAAAGATGACAATCTCCAGCTGTCTGTGTCTGGGATAAAACCGAGAAGTACACTGAAGATTTTTCACTTTTCTGATGTCAGCTTGATGTACACTGGGGAGGTTGTATCATTGCCAGCAAAGGCCGAGATGAGACTATAAAGTGTGGAAAAAATGCTTATTGTTTTCAGTTAGAAGACATATTTCCATCTTAGTAAATGCAAAATCCTTGTTTTCCAGGAATATATGACTGTTCCAGTCTACCGAGGGTGTATATTCACAGGACAAAACAATATTGGTTAATAGTGAGTTTCTAGGTGTTGATTCTGACTCTTGAATAAGATTTTTGTCTTCAGTGGCAGTAACTTGTCAGTAGTTGAGTTGCAGCTGAGTTGTGTGAGAGGGAACTCAAGTGTTACCCTGTGGCACAGTGGACTTATGAATTGTGGATCTGAGGATGAACTGTTGTGAAACCATCTAGCAGTCCAGTGCTCCAAAGGAGTTCTCTTTCTTCCTCTATCTTGATTAATGTGAGCTTTCATCTTCTCTTCTCTTCTCTTCTCTTCTCTTCTCTTCTCTTCTCTTCTCTTCTCTTCTCTTCTCTTCTCTTCTCTTCTCTTCTCTTCTCTTCTCTTCTCTTCTCTTCTCTTCTCTTCTCTTCTCTTCTCTTCTCTCACCATACTTGGTTTGTATGCAGTCTCAGATGCTAAACTCTTTAGGCAACCTAATTAAAATTCTCTGTACAGCGCCTTATGCCAAACACTGGGCAGGGGCTTTGGTCAGCCTTGCTGATCAGCTGTACCAGTAGCTCTCTGCCTGCCTCCAGAATTCAGAAGTTCAGTTCCTTTTCCCAGTGCCAAATCAAGCTGGTTTGTGTTCACAGTGATTTAAATAAAGTTGAATTTGGCCCAAATTTTAGTAAAACATTCTTCCTAAAGTATTGCAGTGAAGTCAATACTCTTATTGTTTCCTGCTGTGTATTTATTTGCATGTTAATGGCAGATTATTGTTGTCTTTTCCAGGGTACTTCCCCAGAGACTCTGTGCATGTTTTTATTGATTAGTTCCTCTTCATTTAACATTTAAATGGATATTTTCAAATTGGTGCAAAATTATAATAATGTGTTTGCTCAAGGCATTTGACTGTAGTATTAGCAGAGTCATCTCACTCCTCTGATTATTCAAGAGAGTTTAAGGACTGAAGAGCAGACCTGCAATTCAGTCTGAGTTGCACAAGCAAATGAATCCTGGGCCAAAAGCACCCATCATCTCATTTATCTTCCTCAGATGTAAGTGCAGGTGACATATGAAAGCAGAAAGTGCTCACTAACACAAGAAGAAATTTGAATTTTTAGTCTTAAAAATGTTGTTAATATTTTCAGTTCATATAAATATGAGGTTTCAGGTGAATGGGCATACTGCATATGCAGTAGTGAACATTTTGACTATGTGAATATGCAAGACAATGACAGGTTTGCAGCTTTAGCTGTATGGGCTGCAATCTCACCAAAATCCATAAAACTCATCTGGTGTCCTCAACATAGTAGAAGCATAAAAGCTGTGGTTTAAGCAAGTAACTATTTATCTAGTGGTTTTGGACAGGGCATATAGGGACCATTATGAGATCTACTTGCCTTTCAGATTAGTTTTCCTCATTATTCCTACAGTTCTACTGTTTCTCTGCTGTTTCTGAGGTCTGAAGATGTGGTCATCTTTGCACTGCTCCTTCTGAGTTAATCTTAACTCGAGTCAGTGCTTCTAGCATTGAATGCATGGTACAACACCCCAGCTGACAGTCCTAACCGGTTGAAAACACAAGTGACACAAGGGCCATTTTCACTAGACAAATCCAACTTTTCTGGCTTAATTCAACTTTGTTAATTGTGTCTGACCTTACAGACCCCTAAAGTATTTTTTTTCTACATTTCTCTTCCTTTCCCTGCATTAAGGTGCAATAAATATAATGATTCTGCTCAACAGTTTCTCAGTTTTCCCAAAGATCCTTTGAGGCATGGTCGGGGGTCCTGTTGGAAAGCATCCTGGTGCTAGGGAGAAAAGCTGTTACCTCTATCAACAATGTTCTTGTGTCATATTTCTTAAGTCACAGTGTGGTTTTTTCATTAAGGTTTGAGCAGATTTGCTATCTGAAACTAGAAGGTTATGAACAATCCTGAAGACATGACAGAACAGGCTCTTTGTGGACAATGGGGGAAAAAGTCTAGTTGATGGGATGTGGAGGAGTCAAATGGGAAAGCTCTGGGTGCTCTCTGGGTGGGATGGATACACAGCCCACACAGGTCACTGATGGTGATGTTTTTCATCCAATTCTGTGGAACTTAAGGTAGAAACTTTTTGTACAAAGAAAACCTCTTCAAACATCAAATAAATGGAATTATCATATGTTTGCTGAAATTAGCATTTTGAATTTTCTTTCAGTCCAACGTTTTAATGCACTCAGTCCTTCTTCGACTTCTGTAAGGAAAAGTATCCAGAGTCCTTCCTGGGCTGGGCTGTTCGGAAACCTGCAGCTGAGGGAAGGTGAGGGGTCCCATTTGCCTCCCTGCAGAGCCTTGTGTCAGGGAAAGGGGTAAATGCAGACCTGGGGTCCTTCCTGTGGCAGGTGTCTGCTGCTCAAGAGGCTGTTATGGATCTCCTCCCTTGATACATTAGAGAAGACTTGGTTAAAGTTGGTTTAAAACAATCAGATGGTATATTTAACATAGCTAAGTTGTGGACAACTGAAGCTCTGAAGTTGTGCTGAAGCTGGTTACTGAGGCACAAAGTCACACGTTGCTTACAGGATCTGAAATTATGTCAGGATTGGTTAAAGGTGGAGTTTTTACCTTTAACTCTGCATTTCCTGGCTGTTGTTAGCTTAAAGTAAGCCCTAATGTTATTTTAATGTAGTTTGGTGTCTGGACTGCATCAAAGTAGGTTGTATATTGATTTCTCAAACCTCAAAGCTCTGGAGGTAAATCTCTACTGAGAAGTGTCAGAACTTCAGTTAATACACATATTGATAGGCACAAGATGTCACTATTGTGCTTACTGCAGAGATAACATTTGTGTTGAAATTTTAATGCCCATAATGTTTAGCCTTTCTAGACTATGGCAAGCTAATCAAAGAACCTTCTCTCTATATAAATCACTGCACACTGCTGAAAATTGTAGACAAGATAAATCAAGATTTTCAATCAATTTAGTCTTCAATCATTCTCTCCAGCAAGATGCAGAAAATATAGTCCATGTTGTACTTACAGTTTGATAGCTAGGAGATGTTTAACATCAAGGCTGGAGATTAACAGTGACAAGTTATATTGTGGAGAATGTGAAAGGGTGTTTAGACTGAAATATTAATTTCTAGATTGATGTAGAACTCCATAATTGAGGCCATAAATCAGTGCTAAAATCAACCAGATTATGCTTCAGCTAGGGCAATGCTCTAGGTTAACATGTTAAAAAAATAGTCCACATTTTCAAAATCTGGAAATGAATGTAGGAAGGTGAATCTGGTTTAGCAGCGTATTATATTCTCAACCTTTGGTGGTGTTCACAGTAACAGAAGAAATGTTTTCTTCTCTTTTCACAGGCTCTTCCTCTTCTATTGAAGAGGAAGAGCCTGTGAAAAGTGTTTTATGAAAAGATCTGTATCTAATCAATAAAGGAGGTGGTTTATTTTTAATGAACACCTTATTGTACAGTTCCGTCTCTTTTGCTTTTTGTGAGTTATCTGCCTATAGTTTTTGACCTTCAACATTTGTTCGCTATAGCGTAAGATTTATTTGAATACATTCCAGCCTATGGGCTGCACTTACATTGAAATCAGAGTTTATCAGTATCTGCTGCTTATTCTGCAGGATTGGTCACCAAGGGCATGTGGTAATTTTTTTCCCAATTTCTGAAAACCACAGAAAGCTTTTAAGCTGGAGATATTTCTGCCTGGGAAATTAGGTCTACAGTGGATAATGAAATACAGAATAATCATTATATACTCGAAGTCTTCTCCAGTATCAATAATGGAGGTGTGCCCAGGAAACACATTTTCAGTGATACCTGGAAAAGTAATTTATTCATTTTTTAAAAAAAATTGTTTCACAAAGAAATTTCTGACAGATTTTCCAGGGAAGGGGTGGATTGGTCACCTGTCCCACATTTAGGGTCTAACTTGTCTCATATCCACTTTTTCTCTTAAAGCAGGTGGGATGTGTGTAGCTGGTCAGAACTACATTTCCCAAAATACAATTCATCTTAAAAAAAAAAAAAGAAAACTTCTGCTGGTATAAGCTGCAAAGGGGCATGCTGGGAGTTGTAGTGTTGGCTGGCAAAGTAACTTCACAAAAACCTAAGGGTAGCTATATATAGTGTTTTATCAAGTGTAATTACCTTGGGTTACCCTGTGGAAGACTTTTAGCCAAGTAATCCCTATCTGGAGCCAATGGGACAAAAATCATGTGTTCAGAGATTTCGAGTGTTTCATTTCCCATTGTGTCACAGGTGGCTTTCCAAAACTCATCATGATGGTTGACTACTCTGGATGGACAAGAGGGAAAATGTATTGTGGTTTTGGCATGATACATTTTGGACAGATTAGAAAATACTCTACTAATTAGGGGAATTCCAGGCATGTACAGGAAGCATATTTTAATAACCCACGATTATGTTGGGTTTCATGTAAAGCTATTTGTTTGGCTGCCAAAGTGTTTTATGGTGTGATGCCAACTGCAATATATTCAGAACGCAATCTAAAAAAAAAAAACACTCCAAACTTGGTTGCTTGGTGAGTTCATAGGATCGAACACAAAGAACCTTGAAAACCTCAACATGAATAATTAAGGTAAATAGATGGACCGTTCTATATCGTGATTAAAACATAAGGAACCTTTGGGCATTACATAGATATGTAGAAATTGAAAACTTCTTAAAACAAAAGCACATACTACAGTATCTCTTCTATCTAACTGTTACACTATACAATAAGTTTTGAGTTGACTTACTTTCTTCTTTGAGGAAGAAGCATGCAGCCATTCCAGCATCATGTCCACCCTCAGACAATTACTGCCATCTTTTGAAAATACACTGAAATAAAATTTACTGGTGTGTTAAAGTATTCAAGAGAACCCTTGATAGTTGATAGATGTGGGGCAAATATAAAAATTATATTTTTGAGTATATTGTGTGCATTTAGGAGTATATATAGGAGTTTTATAACTAACCCAAACCTGTAAGCTCATAGTGAACTGTTAACTGAACCTGTGCCAGAGTATTGAAAAAAAGAAAGGTGAAAAAATAAGAGGGGTAAGACAGTAAGATGCAGCATTGCTGGATGCTGAAAAGACATCATATACAATAAGCAACGTCCCCATTACTCCCAGCAACAGAGCTGGTGTTTCTTAAAACCGCTGGTGGTGGGTAAGGGCTGGCCAGAGTCTGAGTCCAGGCATCGCAATTTTGAGTCCTGGTGTCAAAACACTTGGAGCAAATTGAGGCAAAACCCTAGGCCTGGTGTGATGATTATCACTGCCTGCCAAGAGCCTTCCATGTTGGGAGTACCTGAGTGAACATGGTTTCTCTGGGTTGCATTCCAGGTGCTGCTCCTGCCCTGTGCGGTGGTCACATGGGGAACACCTCAGCCCAGTAAGGCCGGCAGTGAGGCAAGAGCACTGTGGATAATCAGTGAATTTCCCCATGATTTGGGTTTGGTGATTGCCAGGTCTGCTTGTGCTGGGGCTTCAGATCCTGGCCTTTCCCAGGCCTGGATGAAACTGCCCTGGGATGGGAGCAGGCTTATGCCAGAAACAAAAGAGTGCAACAGCATCTGCAACCCCCCACTCTCCCCCTGGGCCCAGCATAATGAGTGTGGCTGGGGAAGGAGGGTGTGGTGTCAGCCAGCTGCCGAATTAATTAATTGGGAGCTGGAAATACATGGAGTGACTCAAGGACTGCTTTGGTGTATGCTAGGTATGGATTTCACACTGACCAGAGCCAAGGAGCCACAGCCTGGTCTGATAGCAGCTGGTGTGCCCTTCTGAAGTGACCTCCTGAGATACTGCTGAAGATCAGCCTCCCAAAATAGTCTGAATAGGTTGCAAATTTTGGTGGTTGTTAATTGCTTTGTTTACAATCCGAATCTGCAGAGCTGTTTGAATGAATCTGTTGTCAAACTGATGTGGAAACGTTAGTTTGAAGTCTGGTTTCATTGCACCTGCCTGGGATACGGTGCAAAAATATAAATAGCTATTTTCTGTCTCCAGGAAAGGAGCAGCAGGATCTGCAGAGAGCAAAACTGTATAATAAAAGCAATACTGGGGCTTAAAGGCAGAAGGCAGTCTGCAGCACCGTGTCTCCCTCCTGCCTCCATTGTAAACTTTTTGTTTAGTCTTAGTGAAGTCCTTTGAGCCCTGTGTTGCTCCTTTTCCCCACGTGTGTAAAGGCTGAGCTCGGGGATTCCAAACCGCAGAGGTGTATATATATAATAAGGCGTGTTCTTCTCAGGTCAGGCTCTCCAAGAGAAGGAGCTATGGGAAGTGAAAGAAGTAATTTTTATTTTATTGTGTCATTCAGCACCTAGCATAGAACAAACTCTGTTTCTGCAGTTTTGCTCTCTGCAGAGGTTGGATCTCTGGCACAGGGATGAAACAAATTCCTAGATAGATGCATAATCATGCTGAGATAGGGCTCACTGTAGCTAGAATGCGCATTGTTGTTTTAACCTGCTGGGCTGTGCTGGTTCACCCACGCAGCTGAGGACTGGAGTGGGCTCTCATGCCTCCTGAGCAAGCTCTTTTGTTTTTCAGTGTCTTCAGAGATGGTGAGCAGAGGTGGATGGATCAGGAGACGTGATCTGCTTGTTCTGCTTCTGAGTACTGGGAAGATTGTGTTCGCTCTCCCTTTCAAATGTGTGGTTTGTGATCTGATGCAGGGCTGGGGTGGGGATGTATTAGAAGCCCCACAGATGGGAGGACTGACTCTCAACTGGGCTAGACTGCAAGGACAGGTAGCACCCTCTGTTCACTGGCTGTGCTCCAACCTGAGGCTCTAACAGAGGGGCAGGAGGAAAGACCCAAGACTTCCATTCTCCCCCTTAAATTCTGGTGATTCACATCAGGAAGCTCCTAGAAATTCTCTCAAACTAGGAAGCCGCCAGTTCCTGCTGCCCATCTTTTTTCTCCTGTGGAGGTCACCCTCCTTGGAGTAAGGCTGGGAAAGATGCCCACATACCAGCTGCTCAGGTGTTGCGTGCCATTGATTTCAGGTGAAGCTGATGTAACCTGAGTGGATACAGTGGCACTCACTTACCTATAGCCTCTGGTCTGTGTGTGGCAGAGGAGCCCTGTGAGCAGCTCAAACAGTGCCCCTGACAGTGACTGAGGTTGATAATCTTTGCAAAAATCCCAATTATTAAAACAAAATCTACTTTATCCAGGGTAATGGTATAGGGGTGGGGAGGTGAGGAAAGTGAGGTGATAATGTGATAACCCAGATAAAGCCAGAAGACAGAAAATGCAAGGCCTTTATAAATTAGGTCATGAGAACAAATTTAGTACCTCTGCTTAGAAAAAAACCCCACCCAACACTTATTTTTAGAGAACAAGAGCAGCACTGATTGGAATAGTGCAAATTGTGCCAAAATTGACAAACATGGAAAAATACTTGATCCTTTTATTTGTTCCTGAACTTTGACAGTATTTCAGTTTCTATGGAAATGCTCTCTTTGGGATGAAACCTTTGTCATCATGGTAGGGTCATCCAAGGCAGGCTTGGGAGGAGAAGGGGAGAGGTGTCTGATGGAGATCCTCAGGCCAAATTCTTCCATGAGCCACAAGAAGGTGGTGAGTTGGCCCAAAACTGGAAAAGACTTGGCAGTCAGGTCTGTGATTTGCTCCACGATAGACCCCATCCTTGGGTGGGTGGAGGTGGGCAAGGGGTGCAGGCCACTCTTGCCACAGTTCCAGTCACTGACTCTGAATATCTGGGGAGCTGCCAGGAGCACAGGCTGCTGGGGCTCTTGAGCCTGAAGTTGTAGCACTTAACTTCCTAGAACATCGTGCGTGTTTGTGTACTTGCTATAGCCATTTATAAATCATTTATAATCCTGGCATGCTCCTCAGCCTGCAGATGAAAAGGGAATTTCAATCCAAGATGGGGTTTGCCACGATGTTGCAATAATTACTCTTTTCTGTGCATCATTTCTATAAGGCTCTGTCAATCAAAAAGTTCAATGTCTTCATTATTCTGTAGGTGTATGTCATGCTTGAGGGGAACACTAGCAGGCTCACTGTTGGGACATGCCCCGAAACAGCACTAGAGGTAGCTTCACCGAGAATCAACAGAAGCTTATCTGTACTACAGGTCTTTTCTGGAACGTCAAAGTAGCATCTTAAGTTCAGAATCCATTAATGAATGCACCAGACCCAATTCTGCTTCAGAATATGCATGTGCGGCTCCCATTGAAGTAAATGGGCACTCTGCCTGCATCCCAGATAAGGATCTGGCTTGTAGCAAAGCTCACAGAGGTGTACCCTGGGTTTTAATGGCCTGTCGCCTGCAACACAATTTATTTTTAAGCTATTTTTTCAGTTATTTCTAGTGTTGCTATCCGTAAACTTCCCTTGTTTTGCTGCTACATCTCCTGCATGCCGGTTTAATAAGGTATAGAAATGGAAATAAAGCAATCTGACCGGATAGTTTATTGTGGTTTCTTTAAGGCAATGGCAGGATATTTTACAAGCTTGCAAAATTACATTTATTACACTCCAATCATCTGGCAGACCATAAACACTCCCGAACGTTTCTGTTGGAGGAATGGCATTTTTTTTTTAAACCTAGATAGGGAATATGAGTTTGTTTGAAGAATGAGTGAATTTGCCTCAACATCTTTTCATTTTCCTTTAATTTGGCCTGTTTGGCCTTTAAAAGCTGTGCCTCCGACATCTGTTCTTTCTTTGCTGACACCATTCAGGCAAGTAATCAAGGAGAAGTCTGCCACTGCTTTGCAAAGCACTGAACGTGTGTGTGTTTGTGTGTGTTTGGAAATTATAAACCCTTTCCAAGGAGAAAAAATGGTGATGTATAAGAAATGATAAATCAGTATTAGCAAGGTAACAAATAAAATGAATTCTGAATGTCATTCATCAAAATAATGCAAGTTAAGAGAAGAAAAAGGACCCAAACAAACAAAAAAATTCTACACAAATACAAAAGTTATAATAAAAATTATATGTAAAGAAGTAATACTAAAGTTAGAGGTGTGATTCCATTTCCTCCCACAAAACCTGAACATGGGACTTTTTGGGGACACACATACCTGTGTTAAAGTATGACATTAATCCTAAGGCAGAAAGTGAGCATGGAGATCAGCTACTGGTCCTACGATGTTGCACCCTTCCTTTAATGATTTTACTCCAGAGGATTCTATCATTCTCCTGTAGCAGAGGATTGGTAATTCTGACTCATAATTGATGTCCAGGGTTTTATGGCACCACTGAAATGTGCCACTTATTTTCTGTGCATGCAATTCACGGGTGAATGTGAACAGTCATGTAAGCTAAATCGATGGAGAAAGCTAGTGCAGCCTAATATATACACACACATTAGGGAGCAGCCTGTGACATGAGTAAATAACAAATAAGCTCTTTCTTAAAAGGGAACTCACACTGGGAACATCGAGGCTTCTTGAAGTTTTTCTTAAATTCAGAGTTTAAGGTCGTAACTGTGATCAGTTTTAATGCTGCTGTCAGTCTGTGAGCTCACCAAGGGCAGACTGGGTAGTTCTTCAGTTCTGGTTTTGTGTCTGTAGAATGGGCCACTTCTCTACTATATGTTAATGTATGTGATAAGCCCCCCACCCAAAAAAAAAAAAAAATGTCAAAATATACACATATTTATTATTTTTGAGCCCTTGTAAGTGCATCCTGCTTATTAGGTTGATTGTTGGAGATACTTCTTCTCTTGGTAAGGTTATAAATCCTGCTGTAAAGGAATAAAACTTTGGAGTGAACCAAGACAGAAGCGTTTCTGTTCCTTTCTGGGTCTCTTCAGGTAAGTGGGCAATATTCAAGAAAAGGTGCTGTCAGTCATTATAACTGGGCTAATGAGAAGCCATTGCTAAGAAGTACTTTCATTAACAACAGAATTTATAAGGTCTAATTTATTTTAATTTTGTATCTTCTCCAGTGAATGGTAATAATGGCATTTCTCATGTCATACAAGCAAAAATGGTGTTTTTTCCTTCCCTGGGACACCTGAAACATCTCCCTTATTTTGGCTTCTCCACTAATGCATATCTTTATTATCAGTCATTGAAGTACCTTTCCTCAGGATGGTTGCCCATTTTCATAAAGGCATTTATGAACTTTATACATTTTGGATGCTCCACTCCTGTTTTAGATAGGAATGACATTTTCCAGAAGCTTTAATGGTTTCCTTAAAACATGGAAGTACAGGAAAAGAAGAAAAACCCAAACTGAGCAACCTAAACTGTAAGAAATTGAAGATGTGAGCTGGAAAGCTTTAAAAATGTCAGAAAAGGGAAAGGTGCTTTATATGCTGGGCTTAGAGCTTGAGATTCCTTAAGGGAAACAAACACATCTAGAGAAGTGCTGAGAAATAATACCAGTGGATGCCATAAAGTTGTTAGGAAAAAGTGGTTAATGATATGTTGGAGCCTGTATATCATGCCATTTTAAGGAGTTTGAGCTTGTGTACCCAAATAAACAGCACCCAAAACCATGGACTATTTTATAGCCCAGCCTTTGTTAGACTATATCCATAATATTATTCATGGTGAAAAGGTAGTGCATCAAACCCACTGTTGTACTGAGCGCACTCGATGTCTGTTTTCTGATCGGATGGAAAGACTGGTGAGCTGTGATTGCAGGAGCTGTGGGACGTGGTAGGTCTTTATTCTTCACTCAAGAGGCATTTGTTTATAGGTTTTTATGGAATGAATGTTGATGGACATACACCTACTCGAGTCCTCAGAAACAGCTGTAGCAAGTGAAAATCTGTTTCAAAATATTTATAATTTAAAAGCACTGAAAAGCAGGGAAGAGAAACTGAATAAAGGACTTAGAAAAGCTTTCCTCATAAAAATAACAGGGATTATATAGAAATATGATTATCATTAATAAAAGTCAGGGAAACAGAGTTATACAATAAGCCTAACACACAACCAAAGCTTAAAAGCTGCCCGGGCAATTTAACAGATTAAAAAATGTGAGCAGAGACATTTTTGCAAGGTGCCTGCGTATTCCAGTAAAAGACACAGAAATAAGAAAGGACAAACATTGGAAAAAACCCCAAACCTTGTCATCCAATCTCACTGACTTGTCCCTGGCTCTGACGGATTATAAGAGTGATACGGGGTTTCAGTTACGGGAAGTTTTCTCCCACTGGTTTTTCTGTTAATGTTTCAAATACAACCAGTGCAAGTTCTTGCAAGGACCCTGAGTCCCAAGCCAAGTACTGTTACCTGCTTGACGGCTTAATATTCTCAGGCCTGGGACTTCTGCCAGGAGAACACGTGAGTGAAGTGGGGATGAGGATATTTGTTATTCAGCCGTGCAGAAAGTATTTCCATCAGAACTTTACAAACCGAAAGCAAAATTGAAAGAAAAGAAGATATTAAGTAGATGGAAAGGGTAGATGAACTAGTCAAAGGATTTTAAGAATGATTATGTTGACTACAGCATTTTTTTTCCCTAATTCTTCAAAGCCTGTGAAACCTGAATAGACCTGGAAAAATGTATATATTTTTTTAATGTTTTGTAACAAGCACTCCCTAAAGGTGGGGTTCAGCCTGGCTGTGTGCTCCTGATCTTAGCTGGATAAATTGCAGCTCTAGGGAGCACCATCCAGGAGCCACCCGAGTTGTTTCCCACCAACTTCTGCTGATGTCTTCTGCTTCTACACTTCATAAGCTTTCCTTCCAGGTTACCCCTGCCTCTGCCCTGCTTGTAGGAGGCTTACCACAGAGAACTTGGAAGTTTCAGCAGTTATATAAAATAACCATGTAAGGAGGCAGAGATGATGCTTGGATCAATACCAGGTTAAGAATTTGTCAAAAAATTCATTTTGGCTCCAGGAATATATTCCAGCCCTATTTTCCTCGGTTTGGAGGTTAAAAGCAGCAGGGCAAAATACAAATGTTCACCCAGGCTTTTTTAATGTCTCTGCAGTGGGGAGCAAGGCTGTTTTCCTATCTACTGTGGGTTGGTTTTTTCCTGCTGTCTCATTCTGGTTAATTGGGTAATTCTTGTTTCTTTGAAAGTACTTTGATTCCCCATATGAACACTGGAAGTATAATAAAATCAGGCTGTTTAGGAGTGTGTCTGGAAATGGTGATAAACAGTCCGTTCTCTGCTCTGGGGTTTGTTACATCTATGGATCATGGTGAGTTCCCATCCACTGCTGGAGGCCAGCTGAATACAGTGGTGTCAAGGAGATTGTGGGTTATTATTTTTGGTTTTGGTTTTTTTTTGCAGCATTCAATGAATGAGCAGAGAAATACCATCATGTGCCAGAAGAGACAGGTCTTCAGGTGCCTTCCCAGTACAGGCCACCTGGATGGGAAAGCAAAGGGAGTTTTGCTGTACTCAGGACATCAAATAAAGTAAAATTTGTAATAAAGATGAGAGGTGGAGACCTGTGCACTTACACTGAGTTGTTATTGTATGTGAAAGGAGGGATGGACTGATTCAGGTAAAGGTGATGATATTGTTTTGGATCATGGCTGCCTTTGGACAGGGCGATGTGTACTATGGTCTGCCCTTGGTACTAAAGAACTTAAGGATGTTGTGCCAGTGAAACTAGACTTAATAGGTGTTAATGGAACTAATAGTGTAAAAACAGATATGGACAAGCCATTTGGATGGTGTGTGTCGCTTCAACTCTGCTTCTGATTTTCCAGTCCTAGGTTTAACCCTTTGGAAATCAGACCTTAGTAGAACATAAGGGTTGTTCTTTATCCTAATATTATCTATGTAATTGATTTGTGTGAATTGATTTGGGGAAAGAAAAAAATAATAAAGAAAAAACAAAAGGCAAGGACAAACAGTGAGGCACAGTACAAGGGATAGCATTAAAGTAGCTGGTCTGTGCCCCGGGCCCATCATCACCCTCCAGTGCTGCAGGGCTGGAGAGGGCTGGGCAGTGTGTCAGGCTGCAAGGATCAGCATGGGGAGTGGGGAGAAAAGTCTCCCTGGGCATAACAGGTGTAATGCTGCATTGACAAATGTGTAAAAGTAGTGTAAGCCTATGAGGCTCCACATTACTACCATATAGCCAAATCTCAGGGAGAGACAGGTGCTGACTGTCTGACAGCATCAGGCCCCTTTAAAAACCGCAGCCCTCGTATCTGAATTAACTAACAATTCATTCGCTTTTTGCTATTTAGAGGAAAAGTGCAGAGTGGACTTGGTTATTTGATACTAATTATTTAGCTGGTATAAAAGTGTATTCAAGTCCCTAATCTCCTTTCTGAGCAGGCAGGCATGCTCATGTTCAAATAGTTGCATAACTTGCCCATCTCCAGTTGACAAACCCTCTCACTTTGTTTTCAGATCCAATGCAACCCCACCCCCAGACAAGCTGTGCACATAGCTGGCCTGTAGTTGATCTTGCTGTTAACCTCATCCTCTTTTCCTTGCTCCTTCTGCCCTTCGTTGCCCATTTTCCATATACGTTTAAAATGCTGGATTTAAAGAGCTGCTCCAGCATTTGTCCAGTACCTGGTGCTTTGGGTGGTGTTCAGGGCTTTTGATAAAATAAATCAAGGAAAAAATTGAAGATTAAGTTTTTCATTATCTTGTGATGTAAGAAAATTTCTCTGCTTAGATCTTCTGCCTCTGGCTTTTTGTCTCTCTCCATACATCTATATTTCTATACATCTATATCTGCATCACTATACATCTGGGTTTGTGCATGGAGGTCTGTATGGCCAATATATGGTAGCAGTGCTATGTAGCAGAGATCCTGGATGCTGCGAGATGAATATTGCACACTATTGATAGGATTCGTGAAAGGTTTCTCACTGGCTGGTCTTTCCCTTGACTCTTCATGTCTTCCGTTTGCTGAAAAGTGACCAAAGTCAGTGGGATCACAAAGGATTCAAATAAAAATGAAACCTGGGCTGAGCCTGATACTGGGAAATTTTTTGCTGAATTAGGCATAAATTAGATCTTATCTCCCAGTCAGTTACGGTGATACTGAAAGCAGATACTTCAAACTGTTTACAGTGTGTGAGAGCATCTAATCTTCTTTCATATAATTAAAAAAAGGACTCAGGGACAGGGCTATGGTTTCAAGTTGTAGATGGAACAGACACTGTATTTGTCTAGGTGCTGAGGAGGTCAGGGAAATCAAGCAATCTTCTTTCAGCTCCCTGCATTATTATCACAAACAATAGCCTGCTGGCACAAAACAAGTTTTAATTGATTGTTGTTATTGATTTTACAGGAAGCAAAGCAGAAGAAATACAGCTTGATTTTGTAATCCAGGGTGACCTGAAAAATACAAAGGAGAAAGAGAGATTATAAAGTCCTCTCATATTTTGCGTAATTCTGTCAGTTTGCAGCTGAGCACTCCATAAAAGCCCTCTCCATTAATTCTCTATTTATATATTTTGACTGTATTGATTTTCTCTTTATACAATCATCTGAAAGTTTTATTCAGATTGTCTGTTTTGCACTGTCATTGTGCAGATTAGTCTCATTCCTTACGTCCGGTAATTTAAGCACACAGGATCACAGACTGGTTTGGGTTAGAAGGCACATGAACCATCATCAAGTTTCATCCCCCTGCCATGGGCAGGGACACCCTCCACTAGCCCAGGTTGCCCCAAGCCCCATCCAACCTGGCCTTGAACACTGCCAGGGATCCAGGGACAGACACAGCTTCCCTGGGTAACCCGTGCCAGGACCTCACCAATCTCACAGGGAAGAATTTCTTCCTTATATCTAATCTAAATCTCCCCATCTTCAATTTAATGCAATTTTCCCTTGTCCTGTCCCTCTATGCCCCTGTAACCAGTCCCTCTCCAGCTTTCTTGTAGCCCCTGTATGTACTGGCAGGCTTCTATAAGGGTTCCCCAGAGCCTTTTCTTCTTTTGGTTGAACAAGCTCAACTCAGCCTGTCTTCACAGGAGAGGTGCTCCAGCCCTTGGATCATCATTGTGCCCTTCTTTGGGCTTGCTTCAACAGCTCTATGTCATTCCTGTACTGGGGATCCCAGGGCTGGATGCAGTACTGCAGGTGTGGTTTCACCAGAGCAGAGCAGAGCAGAGCAGAGCAGAGCAGAGCAGAGCAGAGCAGAGCAGAGCAGAGCAGAGAGGCAGAGTCATCTCCCTCGACCTGCTGATCACACTGCTTTTGTTGCAGTCCAGGGCACAGCTGACTTCCTGGGCTGCAACTGCACATTGCTGGGTAATGTTGAGGATTTTTCAGCAATCAATTTGTCTTTGTCCCCAGTCTTTCCTTTCCAAGTCTTTCTCCTCAGGGCTGCTCAGTCCATTCTCTGCCCAACCTGTAGTTGTACTTCCTCCTCTCTCTACCTGCCTCCAAACCATATGGACAAGAAAAAGCTGCACATAAAATGTTTCAGACCAGCTGGTGCCATGACTCACTCTTTTCTGCTGATCATCACTTTCTAGAGTGTTTTCTGGTCAGGCTGAACCCTGGCTATGGGAATTATTTCTGCTGATGCTGCTGTACTAGTGCCTGACTGGAAGCAGAGGTCCTGGGATGTGAATAATCATAGCAACCCAGTTAATTAACCCAGATGGGCTGGCTGGTGTTCAGCGGAGAGACGCTAGCCAGAGTTAGCCTTTCTCCTGGTCAGCAAGGGAGGAGATGGTGAACTTCATGGGATGCTGACGGGATTCACTCTTTCCCTGACTTCCTGCTCAGGGCACGAATTAGGAGTCAAAGTGGGTTAAGAGGGAGGATTGTATTGGTGGTAGATATCAAAGTTTTCACCAATGCTGAACTGAAAGAAGAATTTTCTCACTATTCAGTCTTTTGTGTTAATTTTATGAAATTTTGAGGTAGGTGTGTAACAGGAGGAAGATGTTGGTGGGAATGGCAGTGCCTGATGCTTTTGCAAGAGGAGCTGGGTGATTCCTTGAGTATTAAGTAGACACTAAATGTATATATGGCATTAGTTAAGTGATGTGGAAAGTATCCTTCCACAAAACTTTAAAGTTATCAACACTGAAGATGCTATAAAGGATTTTACTATGATCTTTATTAACCTGATTAATATTATTATTAATAATATTAATGGTATTAATAGTATTAATACTATTACCACCTTACCCAGACTTTCCTCTGGGATTGCATAAAGTGCTTTCTAAATGCAGAACAGAAGGTTGGTTACAGCCACTAAAATCTGAAAATGTGTGTAAATCACTCTTTCCTTTCTCCCTTCTTACAGGTAACTCTTATTTTACTCTGACTTGGAATATTTCCTAAACAGTAATAAAAACTCAGTAGTCTTGTTAAAATTTGCATTCTGGTGTTTATTCCTTGATTTACATTTGTAAAATTTTCTTCTTGGCAGCAACAGCTAAACACTTCCTCTCTTCCAAAAATAATAATTGAAATAGCATGACTCTAGAAGCCGGGCTTCTAAGAAAACATGTTGCTTTTATAGACCCTGTTTTAAACTAAACATTTAGTTATTTACAAATTGTTAGTTTTAAAGCAATGAGGAATGATAAATTCTCCACACCCCAAACTGACATCTCCTGTGGCACTGCTCTACTAAGACAGACCCCTGGTATTTCTGTCCATAGCACCTTGGCAACAAACATTCTTCCTGGAATGATATAGAAGAAAAAGAAAAAGAAAAAGAAAAAGAAAAAAAGATTTCTTTTCACTTTTTGCAGCACCCACCCAACTTTCCCACCAAGTGATCTGTTGTTAACGTGCAGGAAATCCCGATGAATGCACATCATTTGGTGAAAGAATGACAGCAGACACCACAGCTATCCTTAGCAAGCATCCACCTGCTCCCGTGGTGTCTTTTTAAAGCAAGTTCAGCTTACCTCTTCTCCTCTTAGTTTTCCTTTGCTTAATTGCAGGTGATGATTCCAAAGAAGCCTTCACCTGTTTGAGTGTGCTTTCATCTTTCTAGACAAAGCAGGCTTGGGCTTGGTGCTTGATCTGTGGCATAGTTAGGGCCTTTGGTATTAAAGGCGTTGGGATCACCCTGAGGCTTTTAAGGTTTTAGGGTTAAATTGATGAGCGTGTATAAAATGTAAGCTTTGTTGTTTGGCAGAGTTTTTCAGCATTTGTTATTTTTTTTTTTTCGTTAAGAAACCATGGGACTGTACTGCATTCCTCAACTGCCTCTTGCCTTTTAAACAACGCTGTCAAACGGAGACCTCTTCGACTTGCATAAAACTTATGATTCATTATTCTGTCTTTAATCCTCAATAACTCTGTAATTTAGCAGAGATGTCCAGGTATGCCTCTGTCCCAGATCAGCATATCTCTTTTCTTTGTGCAGTGCTCAATGGATTATCAGTTTTTGGTAAACTCTAGGTCTGGGGGATATGTTGTCTCCTGGACACTGAGTCTCCACTTTGATTCCTACTCTTCTCAGTTATGGCTACCAGCTATAGGACTGCAGAGTTATTCCATGAAAAATCCATCTCAAAACCCCAACAGTTCACAAACACCTTTTTTTTAAAATGTGTTTCTTCTCCCCTCTATCAAAGTAAGGAGTAAATTGACCAAAGGCCCAGTGGAAGGCAATGCCCTGATCTTGACTACCAGTAAAGATCTTTGAGGAGTGATGCCCATCAGTGCTAAAAATGAAAGCCATTACTTCTAACAAGAGGCCATATGTGGATTTCTGGCTGAGTTCCCAACACCTTGGCCATATCTGCTGTGAAATGGTTCCCCCCACCGCGTCAATTTCTGGTGGCAGGACTGAGCCTATTAAGGAAATTGCTGGAAAAGTAGTGGCTTTAGTGAAACTTATTCCAGCACAATTTGCAAAGTCACATCTGAGATTAAAAACTGCTGGGTAAAATGGTGTTTGCTTACTTTTTTCCTTGTTCCTCACCCACTTGTATATGTTGAATGGGGGAATTTACCTATTTTCTTAGATGAGGTTTAAGATAATGTTTCCTCTGGCAATTCCCAAAGGTTTTGGATGCCTTGCATAGTATAATGTGGGTGACATGCCCACCCCAAACTTTCTCCCATATCTTCACATACAATTTCTTAAGATCAAGCCCCAGGAAAGCTTTTGAGAAACATGGTTGGACAGGCAAGTTACTGCAGCTTAACACGTTCCTGTTCTTCATCCACAGCAAACGTGAAGTAGGCAGGGAGAATCATAGAATCATAAGTTACTATGTGTGTTTGGTGTAACAACTTATTTATAGTTAAAACCATGCACTTATATGTGTATGTTTACATACATATACAATATACATATAATTTATACAGTTATCATCTCTTAGCTGATTGGTGGTGACATGTAAAACTTCGGTAACCTGGTTCCAGCTTTCTGCTCATTCCAGCAGGCAGGACTGGACTGTGAGTGGTGTCCATATATACACTTAAAAGGGAGAACACTGTTTTCCGCTGGGAATAAAATGGAATTCAGTGGAGATCTAAGTGCAAGAAAGGACCATGTGTTTGCTCAGCTGGTGAGGATGCTAGGGGCATTGTCTGGCTGTGCCATTTGTCCATGGTGTTCAGTCACCAGTTTAGGGCAGATGCAACATTTGAGGGGGAAGACAGAAGTTCATTGCATACCGAGATTCTGGCCACAAAGTCACTACTTGGTCATGTAAGTTGCTTCTAGACACTGTCACTAGGGTTGAGTTCCAATCCATGCTAACTTCAGAGCTAGTTCTTACCAACTAAGTAAACTTAAGACCCAGATGACGAGCACAGACTTGGAATTTTGCTTTTTATATTAGGCATTGGCAGGTATTCATATTATGCTATTGTCTCCTGAAACAGCCTCTCCTTCTGAAGGCTGTATAGGTTTATAGACCTTGATTCATCTCTTAACTTTTGCTTTGCCAAGTGAAACCCTTCTTCCTAACTGATCGTTTTAATTACTTTTATAGGCCTTCTCTGAACCTTCTCCAGCTGTCTGAGAGCCGACTGTAGACATGGATTCAGTATTTCATCAGTGGTCTCTGTGCCCTCTTATAGTAAGAAAAATGAATCTTAAGAGCTTGTCAGAGTTAATTTCCAGGATATAGTCCTTTTCCCTTCATGTACAGATAGGCAGTTAGGCAGAGGTGTCAATATGAGAATTTGACTGACCAGCTAGCACCCATAAGCTGACAGGGGGTCTGTACATTTCATTGACCACGCTGGTCAGATCTCCACTGACTAATCTGAGACACAAGGCTTACAAGTAAGAACCAACATAAAGTACCTGAATTTGGAACTGGTCTCACTCTGGGTGGTATGTAAAGGTATGCTTGGCAAAACTATTTCCTATACATATAAATACATATAAAATTAGTAAATTTTTATGACAAAAAAGTGTGTGTTTTAATAATTACAAACTGTCCGTAGTTAAGACTATTGGCTACAAATCTGTGCCACGCCTACCTGCAAACTGAAAAGTGCCATGTTTTCCTCACTTTCCTTGAAGAAAGGTTTAGAGTCAAGTTCTCCTCACCCTAACTTATACCCTTCAACTGACATCAAAGGAGATGAATGAGTCGCTCATCAGGGAAGAATACAGGTTTGCTATTCCTGCAACACATTCTATATATCATTAATACCTTTTTTCTTATCTAACTCCTTTAATAGTTGACTAAATTTTAAGTGTTTTATACAGTTGGTTCATTATTATTTTTTGGCATTTAAAACTTGGGAAGGGTATTTTTCCCTTCTGTTTATATTTACATTTTCAGATAGTACATATACAGCCTAATCATATCACTTTGAAAGTGATATAGAAAGTTGTGCTCTCTTACTCAATCAGATTTAATCAGTTTGGATGGATTCCAAGTACTAAGCATTAATCTCACTTAAACCAAACTCCTGATAGTTCATCTAGCCTGAGTATTCATGTCAAAGACATAAAACAATCTCCTTTAATGCCCACAGTACTTTTAAAATTGAGCTTTCACCATCTGTTAATAAAACCTGCTTTGTACTGCTGGTTATGTTCTGTGGAATGTGTCAGGGGTGAGTTTCTCTTTCCCTCCAATTCTTAAAGGCCTTCTTTTTTTCAAAAGTATATGAAAATTATGCAATATAGTAACAAGGAATTAGTCACACCTTGGCAGAATCTCCATTACTTTGGCTCACATCAAAGGGAAGGAGAGAAGTGTGGTCCTTACAAGCTTATAGCATTCCTTTGCCTTGGAGTCCCACTCTGCGATGACAACTAAATTGGACACTGATGCTTACTTATTTTTCAACATGTGGGTGTAAAGCATGTTGACCTTGCAGTTGACTCTTTCAGAGCACCTTTCATCATGGGCCCGGGCCCACAGCGTGATGCAGTTCTTCTGTTGACTTTCAGGAGTCCCTGGGGAGGATTATTTGGAGGCAGAGCTGTGAAGCTGATTCTCCACTTTGATGCCCTCTGTTTTTCAGCATCTCATGTTGTTAATCCTGGGAATGGTACCGTGGTGCTTCCCTGTCAGACTGTTACTGAGACCATGCTCAGATTAAACGGTGCCTTCAGACAACGTTTTGCATTATTCAGCCCTTTAAGTTCATCATTTACAGCAAAAGGGGAGTGAACTACAAATCAGAAAGGGCAAGAATAGGAATCCATGTTTCTCTGGTGCATGCTTTTCAGAGCAGACTGATGGCTTTACTGGCTGTTCCTGCTGTCAGGAGTGAGCTAGGTGTATGTGATTCCAGCTTTGCCTGAGAAAGCAGGTGAGGTATGTGCATTAAGTGGTTTTAAAAGTCATGGCTAGGCTTGTTTTCTATGATTCTGCATACAAGTAAATGAAAAAGAGAAGTGTTTTTGTTGATTTGAGAAAAAAATAAAAGGAATAGATTTGAAGGATGGATCAAGTTTCATTCTTGATGAGCAAGAGACTTGATTGTCAACATACTTGAGCTATGACACTGGGGTCTAAGCAATGAATAGGCATCCAGGTACATGTTTATTCTCCACAAGAAAGAGGCTCTGGGCACTGCAATATTCTGAAAATGTTTTGCAGCTAAGGAAATAGTTTATTGACCTTCTGACTACCTCAAGTCAAAAAGTATTTCACAATAGTCTCAGAGGTTTTGATGGTTACAGGACAAATACAAGAAAAGTGTGAACTGTCAAAAGACTGCCACACTCAACCCTTCCTTGGTGTCAAGCCTTCCTTTCCCAGAAATACTTATCATAGAATCACAGCTTCGAGTTGGAAGGGACCTCAAAGCCCATCTAGTCCCACCCCCTGCCATGGGCTTTGGATAACTGCCATGGGCTTTGGATAACTGCCACTAGCCCAGGTTGCCCAAAGCTCCATCCAACCTGTCCTTGAACACTGACAGGGATCCAGGGGCAGCCACAGCTTCTCTGGGAAACTTCTGCCAGGGCCTCACCACCCTCAGAAGGAAGAATTTCTTTCTCATATCTAAACTAAATCAATCCTCTTAGTTTAAAGCCACTCCTCCTTGTCCTGTCACCTCATTCTCCTGCCAACAGTCCCTCTCCAGCTTTCCTGTAGCCCCTTTATGTACTGGCAAGCTGCTATAAGGGTCTCTCCACGGCCTTTTCTTCTTTCGGCTGAACAAGCCCAACTCTATCAGCCTGTCTTCATAGCTACAGCCCTCAGATCATCTTCATGATAATCATGAAGAAAACCCACTTCCCTGAGCCTTGGAGAAGTGGACCCATAACATCTGACATCATAGTGAATGTCAGTCTGAGGGTATTGGTCATCTACTGAAGTATGAGCAGTAGATGCTCTCTCTTTGTTACTACAGTACTTAATTTATTATCTACTTTAAGAAACAGGACTCAAAACCTCCAAGAAAGCTATATGGCCTTCAGCCTTCGCAGTTGTGCAGATCTCCACTTTCACACTGGGACATCCATCCCTGAGACTTGCTTTCAGAGCAGACTATGTTCACTTTCACCTGCACCTCTCATCTCTCAAATCTTTCCGTTCTCTCAGGACCAGGAGGAAGCCCCCAGTGGGAAAGCTGATGGTGGTGTGGAGCTAACTTGTCTTCAGGCTTGCTCCTGAGGTGAAGTGTGTGCATAGCTGAGTTCAAAGAACTACATTGAGTGGCCAGTTTTGCTCTCTTTATGCTGGATAATACACTGCCACCTGGGAAGTGGTTTTAAGGGAACCATAGAAGAATTTAGCTGAAATGGTGGTTATTATGGTGCTGGTAATTTTAGGAGTTTCAAAATGTAAACTGAACATGGATTTCGCTTAGAAAATGTTTTAAATAACACAATACACCCTGGAATTTGATGTGTATTTGCACAATAGCTAATTTTTTCAGCTACTTTTTCAGCTTCCTCCTAGCACTTATGTTTTTGCTTGTAAGTTTTTTGTTTGTATATAATGAAGCTTTGTGTCTCCAGATTCCTTATCTTATGTGGGTGGTAGAAAAATTGCTCTACTGCTCCATTATTTGTGGTTGTGTGGGGCAGGTGGTTTCATGCAGGGCTGTGCAAAATATCTGTAGTAAATAAAAAAAAAAGAAGGGGAAGCGCCTTTCCTTGAGAATTCTTTACACACCTGGAAACTCTGCTGCAAACCCCAGGGACCCAGCAGAAGACCTAGTTTCGGGATGGAGAGAGGACATTTGCCAATCTTTGCAGCTTCCAGCAACTTGGAGCTGCTTTGGGTTTTTGTTGTGCATTGAAGGGCAGCACGTCCAATTCCAGCTGCCTCCTGCATAGCCTGGGGATCCCACTCCTTCTTTCCGCTTTTGGGCTTCAGGAATCATTTTCTTCTACTCCTCCCAAAACTTATGCATGCTACAGGTCAATGCTAGCTCTTTGGGACTTTTGTTCAAAACCAAGATGTGGTGTTAAGTCTGTGTGACTTGATACACTCTACAGAAGTGTCAGTTGTGCAGCTCCTGGCATAACAAGCATGTTGAGCTCTTCTCCCAGGAACAGAAGTGGATCCTAGACATTTTTCAGATGGAAGAAAGATATTTTGTCTAGATACTCCATTGGGTATGGATCACAGCTAGCTGGGGAACAGGATAGGTATAACACCTTCAAATTTGAAAATATTCAGGATTTGATATTGCCACCTGAGGTTACTAGGAATTTAAATCCAATTTGTTGTAGTAAATTTCCCAGGAAAGATTTCATCCACTTGTTAATAGTGGGCTCCAGGCATTTGGATGTTCATGCCGAAGAATTTGTGTAATTTGAAATTCACCCTTAATGAATTTGATAGTTGACTCTAGAGGTTCATACTAACACCTTCTGGGACCATTTTTGACATCCTACATCCCACATAGAATATCTGCTGCTGCGCTGCCTTTACAGATTGCCAAGAAGATTTCTGGACACCTGAAATCCTGGATCCTGTAGTTTGGCTCTAAGACACATGTCTTTGGCAGGCTTAGTGAGGATCTCTGCCTTTAGCTGGGGGTCCATGAACAGCGAGCCTGACCTCCTTGGTCAAATGTAGTGAAGAGAAAGCAGTGCAACTCTGAAAATTCTCCATGGTCCCACAGTAGCTCATTCATTCCTGTAACAGCACAGCCCTTTCCTCAACCACCTGTGTCCAACGGCACTGCATCCAGTGCAGGTAGACCTTGCAACATTTCTGTCCCAGCGTGCAAGCTACATGCCTAGGTGGGACTAGCAGGCTTTCTTCAAATCATATGATAAGTTTTACATCAGGCTGTGTGATGGGACACCTGACCGACCAGTCGATACAGCATGGAGCTCTTCAGACACCTCTACCCTGCTCTCCATGGGAGCTGGATATTGCCACCACATTTCTCCCTATACCTTTGGGTGCTGGACTACAAGCCAGAACATCTGGCATGTGAGGTCAAAGAGCAGGAGGAAAGACTATAGCATAGGGCAGTATGAAATCCAGGCCTACCTATGGTGGAGCGCAAAGCTGGTGAGCTGGATGCTCAGTGCCTGAGATCTGACAAATCTAAGAGGTCTTTCCTGATACTGGGACTTGAATCTGGAGTAAGGTAATGATTTGTGTCAAGACTCTCCTGTATAGACTCATATATGCTCTAAGGAATGCAACATTTGGTAAAATTACTTAAATCCTTGCTTTTATGGATGTATATATGAACCTTAATATAACTTTTTTTTTTCAATTATATGTTTGATGTGTACAGGATTTAGATATTTAAAGATGTTATTTTTAAATCAGGTACCTGACACTTCTCAAACAACAAAGCAGGGGTAGGACTGTGTGGCAGTAAACTACACTGTTACACTTGGATAGTACATCAACCTGAGAGAGATTTTTTGCTTCTAGACTTCAGAAGGTCAAAATCAGAGTAGGAACTTTTCCCAGTGGTGGCAGCTGAAAATGTCAGAGAGAATTGTATTTCCAGCAGCATCCCAGGACAGATTTTCATAGTCGGAACCATTTATTTCTTGTGTACTATTGGAAAAACATAATGAAAGAAACCTGGATATCAGTTTGAGGTGTTTTTGGGGATGAAGATAGAGGCACATAAGCAAGGGAATTCAGGGAAAATTTTCATTTCAGTTATATTTGGTGTGTGTATAAAAAGAACACCCAAAGCGGGTACTGATCAAATACACACTTGGTTAAAAGTAGGAGACTGGAAATTTGAAATGTCTGTGTGGCATTTGTGATAATGCCATGGTCCTAAATGCTACTATTTATAACATAAATATTTGCCTAGGACAATGTAAAATTTAATTTGCTGCAAACCATAAAACCCAAGTATATAATAACATGTATTCCATCGCATGCCACACACAAGCGTGTATACATTTATGAACTGATTAAATAGCTGATACTCTGTATTTCTTATGCATCTATGAGCTGTTCATGGACTGTCTATCCCAGAGACTTGACTGGAGGCTTCTGAATTGTTTCAGTTGCTTTTAAATTAAAAAAACATTGATTATCTCCACCAAAAGGGGGTGATAATTTGCAATCTCAAAAGGGATCAAACAGTTATAAATGGGAACTATAGCAGAATATTTCAGTACTGGAAATTCTCCACTGCTACGATTTGTCTGGGTACTCCTCCTCCTCCCCACATTTTTCTTTTCCCTGTATCTTTTTGAAAGACACCTTAGCTAGTGTTTTCCCTGATGACCTGTCGGAGAACCTCAGAGTGCAGATGTGCACTTATCTGAGCAATAACACAGCCAGCTGCCTTCAAAGGGAAGGGTGGGTAAGCGCCTATCTTGGCGAGAAGTAAGGAGTGGAGAAAAAGCACATTCACAAATAAAGCCTAGTTTTTAATGATGAGAACTTATTTTTTCCTGTTAAAAAAGCCAAAAGGGGTAAATGTGACTATCTTGGAATTTTACTAGGGGCTTAAAATGCTGATGGAAGTTAGTGGAATAAGCCAGCATGGGTAAAGCAACCACCTCCTCTTTCACTAGTACTTTCCCTCTTTAATGTAGTTTTTTTTTGCTTGCAGTGGAGCAACTTGGAAGAGTCAAATTGCCACAAAGGTTCTTCCAGGCATGACAGAATAGTGGGACGAGGTGGTGGCTTGTGATTGTAAGCTCTCAGGTGAATTTGGAGTAGGAGCTTTCCATACCCCTGTTGCAGACCCAGGAGGCGAGTTTGTGATAGCTAATGCAAATACTTGAGAAATCATACGAATCTTTCTCCAGCTTCTGGAAGAGATCCCTCACAGGGTGGTGGAGCTGTGTCCCAGGGAGGGTAGTAATCTCCTTCTGAAACCTATCAACTACAACATCTGCACAGGTACTAACATCTCTTCTGGTAATTTAACAGCACATGATGGATACAAATCTGGGTGTTGTCTGAAGGTCAAAACCTGCATTGTAACAATTAGAGAACAGACCTGTCCTAAATTTACATAGAGTTATTTCTCAATCTGAGACTCACACAAACTTCATGAATGAACAGAATGTAATCTTCAGTGAAACAAAATGTTCTATTTTATGTTAAGTGCCATTATCTCCCTGACATCACTTTTCAGTATCCTTTAGCTCATTCATATATACATCAAAACTTGTACTTTAAAAGACTCTACAGCCTCCCTCAGGGTCATTACACTACCGCCTGTCTGCGGGTCTGGTCCAGGAATGCTCCAAAGACACAGCTACAGGATCAGCTTGAGAACCCAGACTAGTACTGAATGATGCATTTTAAATGTCACCATGGAAAATATACATATATAAATAAGAGATCTTTGGAGCTTCTGGGGTACATGTTTGCTTGGTATGTAAGTGACATTTCGGTATTGTAAAAAATAATTCTAGGAAACAAAAGGAATTAGAAAATACTGTCAAATGACATGCTGCAGACATGACAGAGATTTTTCCAAGGCAAAAGTACTGGTAGATGAACTTTTGTTAACTTCAAAAATTTATTTAGATTTCTTGCTAAATATAGATTACACCCTTCCCACTATGCCTGCTTAAGCCTACAATTCCATATGAAATTCACATAGGGCTGACTTTCCTGGCTTGATTGTGGTACTATTTTCCCATGTACACAGTGATCTGGAAAAGCTGCAGGTCTGAACAGTCACCCCTAAACTCTGATTTCCATTTTTGTTGCTCAGATGTCACTGTCCACACAAGGTCAGAGGCTGCAGAGAAGCAGACCTCTTGGCTCTGATTGTTTTTTCCTACACTGTAAAATATGGATAAGACAGACTGTCCACCTGGGGATGCTGGGAGCATAAAACCTCAGCTGGGAACGTGCCCTAACATGCTACAACTTGTACAAAGGTTGCTAAGTGACTTAAATCCATTGCACAGAATGGAACCGTGTAGCCTCAAAACAGCAGAACCTGACTTAGTTTCTAGTAACTCATTAAAATGACTCTACAATTCTTTTGATGTTCTGTACTAGTCTGGTCACATTCCTTTCTGTTTTATAGCATGGTAATAACAACATTCTTGTAAACAGTCATATAAACTCTAACCTTCATATTGCTCTCTTCAGATCATCTGAAAGCATTTTCACGTTAGGATTTGGCTTTCTTACCCCCATAAAGCATATCCCACCATAATAACCTATGCCATCAAAGGAGCAGGGGGAGAAAATAGGGATGCAAAAGTTGATTACTGCTGGGTCACTTGCTTAGGGTCACCATGCCATCCTGCAGAGGCAGAAATTTCTTGCAATCATTACTTTTATAAGTTGCTTATTCAGAGCTATTGGGGTGCCCATTCCCTTTCAGAGGAAACACTCCTGTGGACAGACAGACTTTAGGCTGGGTGTTTGCTGGTTAATGCCTACCCTTCAGTGACCAGCATCCTGTACTCTTGCCACTGTTATCAATAAATCCTCAGGACTTACAACCAGGGGTAATATTTTCCGTGAGCTTGAGAATGGCAGTGGAGAATGACAGAAACAGAGGAGGCCTAGGAGGCACAAAAGGAAATCATTCTGTTTTAGCCATGCTGCTCTTGCCCAGTGATAGCATCAGATAAAAGAGGACTTTAGCTACAGAAGCATGTGCTATATGCGCTGTAAGGAGGATAGGCAGGAGTTTCCAGATGTCTCTGGCCAAAGGCTTGGCACTTAAGCATTTGCTCAAACAAAAGGGCCAAGGATAAGGGACTGCACCCTTTGCAAACAACACAGTACATGGACATGCACTCACATGCAAAGAATTTACATCAGCTGAACAGTTTTCCAGGCAGTCAGTAAATATGACTTATGCCTTTTCTTCCCCCATCAATAGCTTAAACAATCTGTGAGCAAAACCAGATACAATGATCTTCCTGACACTCTAAAAGACAAGGAAAGATTTCACATGTTTTAACATTTCCGCAGCTTGCTTGCTTTCCCCCTGTTTCTTTCCTTTTAAAAAAATATCTAAATTTTTCTTTATCCAAGACAACTCTGCTTTTTCCTCTGGACTGCCCAGTTGGAGCAGGGACACAGAGTGCTGTGACCCTATCATGGAGCATAAAGAGGAAGCTGTAAATACTCAACTGAACAAACTGCCAACAATCTTTAAGTAAGCAATGTGTTACACAGCATATCTGTTGAAGGGTGGTACATTTATAGTAGTTGCAATCTGTTGGATAATTATTTGCAAGTAGAAAAGAAAAAAAAAGCAGCTAGATTTGACAGATAAATTTTTCACAGTGTTACCCTTTGTTTATAGACCTTCTCTCCTTTTAGTGTACCCTAGAGCAAATCTGCCTTTTCAAAGGGCCACACCATTGTTCAACTGAAACGTTATTATTTCTTCTCTCAAGTTTGATTAAATTACTTGGCACTCAGACAGAAGTTGATAATAATACAAATGCAATGATCAAGGTAGCAGATGTGCCGTTATTCTCTTAATGGCAAATAACTAGTTTTTCAAATGGTGGCTGTGCAGTTTCAAAGTGATACAGGGGCCAAGTGGGGAACATTAGAGCCAGTTTTACATTTGTTAATTGGAATGGGATTGAGAAATTATTGGGGGACTTTTAAATGATTGCTTTCCTTAGAAAATATCTCCTGGCTGTTGGTTTGTGGATTATGCAAGTGCAGAGATGGCAGAGATGAAGGCCGGAGAGGAGAGCGGAGGTTGAAGCCAGCAGGTTGACAGCACCTCTGCAGCCATGGGGGCCCAGCTGCCTTGCAGGAACTTGTTCTCCTATCTGAGCCCTAGGAAAAAAAAGTCTGTCTTTAATATATGCTAGCTGAAATGTTTTAATTAACACCTGTTAAAGCCCTGGAATAAGCAACACAAAGTATTTGCTGGTATATCAACTCATGATAAAGTGGCCAAAGTAGATGAAGGAGCCAAGGGAAATGTTAGGACATCCTGGTCCCCTAAAAGGATGAGTAGTGAAAAAAGAAACTCTTGCACCTTGCCTGGGGAGATTCAAGTAGCCACAGTTTGAGTGAGGATCAGAAACCAGGGTTTTAAAACATATTAGCTCAAATGATTGAACTAATAAGTTTTAAAATAAATCTTTTCTAGACTACACAAGCCCTGAGGGAAGAGCAAACAGATTAAGGTAAAAATAGAAAACATGAAGTGTCTAATAATGAGCCACACCTGTTTAGTGAAATTTCCCTATCTCTGGTCTGGTCTACACCCCGTTTTTATATCAGTGTGGCTGGCTTGGCCAGGAAAGTGTTTTTTCTAAGGGACTGGGACTATGAGCCGATTACCATGAAGGAGCCATGTGACAGTTGGAAGGACCTGAGGGCAGCCACTGAGTTGTCTGCAGAAGATGTTTCCCTCTCATTTTCCCCAATACTGGAGGAGTTTTGGTTGTTTCATGTGTAGATAAAAATAAGGACTTTTAAAGAAGAGCTAAAAAATATGTAATTATTTAATTATTTAATTATTTAATTATTTAATTACTCTGAGACAAGTGGTTTTCATTTACTACAATGGATCCCAATCTTGTTGGCCTCCAGGCTTTATTGTACCATAAATATTATTACTACTAATAAAAAACAACCTAATGTTTTTCTCCAAAACTCGAAGCTTTGGTCTTCAGCTGCTGCTTCAAACTAGAAGAGGAAGTAGATAAAAAACACCAAAGAAATCTTCTTTGAGATTTCTGATGTTATTCCACAGACCCTAAAGTCCACAGAACCTCCAAAGAAGGTTATCAACCCACAACTTGCCAGTCTTCTCCACAGTCTTCTTTGTCTACCATGAGAGCTGTCATAACATGTGATGTTGGACTTTGCCCTTGGCTGTTCTTTACATTGCTATGGAGCAGCCCATGTGTAGGCTACAACTCATAATGTTATACCCATGTCTATTTTGGAGTTGTAGGGTTTTTTATTATTGACAGGATCCCATCATTACTTCCTGAAAAATATTGAGAACCTATAGAAGAGATATTAAAGATTAGGCCTAACTAGGGATGCTCAGTTTTGAGAATTTTTCTTTGTGTAAATCCAGATTACCTTTCTCCCCTGTTCATGGTCAACTATTTAGATAATATGCTAATATGCTTCTCCCCTACCCCCAGAGATGCTACAGGAGCTTGAGCATCCAAATTCCTGTGATGACATCCTGCTTTTGTTGAAGTCAGCAGGAGTTTTGCCACCGGCTTCCCATCCTAAGAGTTTACCTCATGACCTTGTCAGAGCAGGCAATAATCTTGATGAAACCGTAGGACAAACACAGTCACAATATAAATACAGATATAAATTATATTTGGGCTTAAGAGGCACTGACGAATATATATTAAGTAGCTTACACAATACAGGGAAGTTGCCATAGAGAGACTTTTTTCGTTTACACCTTCTTGTACCCTTGTCTGTGTCTCTTCTTTTTGCAAACTAGCTATTCAATTCTACTAATATGGAAGGTGGGGATGCATTTATCCACTCATGTTGATTTTTAACAGTTTATTGTGATACATTTCATAGCCTCATCTCAGCTGACTGTCTATCTGACAAAGATGGACATGTATTGTCCATCAACAGATTATTAGAATAGACCTGAATTTGGTTATATGCCATTGCAGTATTAAGGATTTATAAGTGAATTTACTTACATTTACTTCATTAGTGTTCATAAGAGCCCTGTAGTGTGGAAAACATGGTATTTTCCAGAATACTTTTCTGTTATGTTTAAGTCTCATATCATACAATTATAAAGCAAGTGAGACAAATCAAAGGCAGAGAAGAGAAAGAAACAGGAAATCTAGAGAAGCAGTTGTTATACTCCTGTTTTCATAGTACATGGTCAACTGATGATTATGTGTGAGATGACCACTTGGGCTTGGTTTCAAAAGAAGAGGTGATTTCCCATCACTGCTTACTTACTCCCTGTTTCCTTTCTGCCCCTCTTCCTTGTTTCTTCCCTTTCCCAGCTACAAATTCCCACTAAATTCACTAGAGCTCTGGAATAGTGTGTTTCTGCTACAAACCAATTAAATCTCATTAACCCAGCAGAAGTCTTTTTGGTGTTCTTGTGATGTTTATTTTCTGCTGAGTTAGCGAGTTGAACTGTCTCAAAGGGGTCAGTGCAGAGCCAGAAGTAGAACCGAATGCCAAGTTTGGCCAGAAGTAGGGTCAGTTGAATACCAGCAGTGAGGGAGGGTGAGGAAATGACTGGAGAAGGAACAACTCTATTTTGGTGTCAATTGGCTATCAGAGTGGCTCAAGATTCTGTGATTAAATTGTGGCTTGAAAATACAAGTTCATTTCTGCTGAAAAGGTAATTTCTGATTCCCCCTCCTTTCTGGAATCCCAGCAGATTTATGATAGTTTGGTAAGATGAAAGGCTCACCAGAAAGGTGAGAAGAGCTCCTGACACCATGTGTTGAAGGGGAAAAGAGGAATGGGTCCCCTTTGGTGGCAATGTGTTATGCTGGATCAGCAAGCACATCTAATTGCACCCAAAGTGTCTTGCCCAAGAACTCATGGCAAATCCATGGCAAAATAGAAAATGAGCCCCTGCTCTTGTAAGAGCAAGGAAATTGCTGTACCCTTAAAATCTCAGGATATTGCTTCTACTGGTCTGATGTAGACTAGGGGATTTAAGGGACAGTTCCCCACAGATACAGGATAATCTACTTTATCCAGCATCTCAGTTCAACTTTGTATAAATCAAAGAATATTTTAAACTTGACAGTGTGAGATTTTTTAGTTATTTCATAATCTGTCAGTAAAAAAAAAGTTCTGCCCCAGAACTGTCTGAGTAATTTAATGAATTTTACCAAGTTCTCAGCCTCAGGGATATCCTTTGGCAGTGAGGTGGAAAAGTCTTTCCCCCCTAACAGTTTGGATTTTGCTGTGTCTTAATTTCACCGAATACTCCTTATTCCTTAGGGTTTGTGGCACCGAGAGCAGATTTTCTCAGCTCTGAACCATGAGACTGACACTCCTGTCCACACTCCCTCTTGCTGGGCGGCTGCTGGGCAGCGTTATAAATCAAGGATTCTGAATCCAATCCTGACTCCCAGACTGATTCCCTCTGTCATCTCAGAAACACAGATTACCTGTTTGCCTCAGTATAGCTATTTGCAAAAGGAGATAATGATACTTGTATAACTGACAAGGGTATTGTGGGATGATTTATCTCATTAAGGGGAGCGAAGTGCCTAATGCAATTGCTACTTGGCAGAAGCTAAAGGCATATATTTTTAGAACTTGCAGGTCCTTTCCAGACTATTCTCTGTATGTGCACCAGATGGCACTGCGTTGCAGGTTCAATTATGGCACAGACGGCAACTACCTTTTAATTTGTATAATACACACATTGATAACTATTCTTCCCTTATTCCCACAAGAATCATGTAAAAAAATCAAAGAAAACCCTAGCTCAGAGTCTATATGATATTTTACTGATTTTCTGTCAGTATTTTTTTGAAAGAAAGATTTAACACATCCCTGTTCCCTGAAATGAGAGATCTTCACAACCCACCAAGACCCCCGTCAGCCACCATTTCTGACTATGGAGATTGAAAAGTACCATGCCATATATTGCAGTCTGACTGGCTTTTTTCTTGACCATAACTACACAATATACATAATACATGGATCTAATAATAAATCCCAGGACTTACATAATTCATTTGATATAATTAAAGTGCACTTTCATGGAGGTATTAATAAGATTTATAATTATTTACGTATTGTCTCCAGGGAAGAATGGGAGCTGTTAAACAATTTGCTCAAATGCAAGTGGCACAGCTATAGCACAGGAGAGAAAAAAAATCCACTTTCTTTAGTCTCAGTCTTCTTCAAGTATGCACTGCTTCCAATATTCCCATTTCTAGTTTATATGTGAAATGATAAGAAGAAATCGAGTGCTTCAAGGGGCAGGGACTGTTGTATCCACATTGTAATTTTCATAGTCCTTCCTTAAAACACAGTTTATCTTTATTGCTCCCATAGAGGTGATATATCACCTCTCACAGTAAATAGAAAGGTGGACGTTGTGGTAAAATTTAAACTCACTTCAACATTTTCTTGGGTTATAAAAATATTCCTCCTTATGATGTCTTATTTAGGGATTAACATGTATCCTTTCCACATAGTATTTTCAATGCCACGGCTCATGAACACCTGCTTTCATGCTAGAGCTGAGGAACTGTTAAAGGAATGAAGTGTATAGTGTATATCTTGAGTATACATATATTATTTCAATTCATGTAGGTTTTTCAAACTCTGTCATTTCTTATTTGAGACACCACAGAGAATAGATGAAAAGATCCATAATACTGGTATGCACGAGTCACGGGGCTGCATCATTGCAGTGAACGTCCCAGCAGCCTGTGAAGCTGCAAGGGGAGAGTGAAACATATCTCTGTGGACAAGTTCTTGCTCCTGAAATTGTTGGTTTTGCTTTCCCCATGTCTGTCAGGATGAGGATCTGAGGGGAAAGCATGGGAATTTAGATGAGAAGTGGTGCCTGTGCTGTAGGAAGAGAAAAATATCTCAGCTTTATGCATTCATATAAATGTCATGACTTGGCCAGTCATGACTGGTGATGCAAGCCTGACTATGAAAGTTACAGGTGAGAATGAGGCTGTGTCTGGACTTCCCTCTGTACAGGGATGATAGAGAATAAGCAAAAAGCCTGTCTGGAAATACATCTGGGAACTGATGGGAATCTGGACTTCCACAACTCTTTCCTGAGTATTTGCATAACTTCACCAGGTTTGTTGTTACAACTGAAGGTCCATTGGAGATGGTTGTTCCAGGAGATCATCCTGGGGTTTGCAGGCTGCAAATGCTCCTCTGGAAAGCAAGACAAAGGTCTGGGATTCATTTAAGTGAAACTCAGAGTCATGAACACCCTTTGTGCAAGTCGCTTTGGATAAGAAGGTGAGTCAAAGCCAAACCACCCTCATTTACCCCAAACAAACTATCCTGACTCTGGAGCTGGGTTAGCACCGCTTATTCCTTCCCACCTGAATAAGGGGATGAGTGAAGTTAGGAAGTAGCTGAGTTCTGTGGACCCTGGTCCCCTTATTTGATATTTGGTCTCTTAGAGAGGGATTAGAGGGGTTGTTATTTGCTGCCAACTTGGGCCAATGCACTGCACAGCCCTCCAGGAATGAAGCTACATGGAAATGGGAAATCCTGACCCAGACCATGTTTTGTAGTCCCGAAGGTTGGCTGTCTGTGCTAAAGAACAAGCTGTCTTGTAATTTCTCTGCATCTGCTCCCCCTGATTTTTTTCAAGGTGAAATTTTAAGCCCCAGTTCATTTTACAAGTCTGTCCTTACTCTTGATGAAGTTAATGATAAAACTCCCACTAAAAGAAGCCTGTCCTGCATTTAGAAACAGCCAAGGGCTGATGGAAGCTTTAATAACAGCCACAATATTGTTCACTATAAGAAAGAAAAAATAATGAAAAAAAGAGAGAAGACACACTTTCTAGCTAAAACAGCAGTCCTTTCAAATTTATTCTTAACCCAATGAAAAAAAAAAAGGAAGTTCATTCCTTTTCCTAAATGTACATCTCACATAACAATAAAACACAAAAATGTTCATATGCGTGACAATTCAAGCACTGCTTTTGCTGAGTTTATATAAGAAGCTCCAAAATAAACCTGAAGATAATCACACTTAGACCAAAGGCATACTTAGGATAAAATAAAAACACAGCCACAGTAGATATAGTTAAAAGTGGCTGGGGTACAATAAACTATAGTCACAACTAAATTATGTCTTGGACTGAAGTAGATACATGCTATTAATTGGATGTAGGCCCTTTAACCTTTTTGCAGGAAGCAAACTTGAGATCTAATAATTTTTGTAAAGATGAGCTTTCTGTACTTCCAGTAATATTTCTGGGCTTTGAAAGGATCCTGACTTTCCATTCAGATTGTTTTGATGAGATTTGCTCTAATATTTCAACCATGCCAAATGAGCAGAGGAAAGAGAGGATAAAGGAGTGTGGAAGTCTGATTGCCTTATTCGAAGGAGGAAAATACGCTGCTGGTAGTATCAGTGCTACACTGCTGATCCTTTTAAGGTATTTTGTTGCCAGACATTTTCATGGATGTGAAAAATTGTGGCAGAAGGGTTAGCCTATGATTCTTTACTTGAAAAGAAGTAGTAACCTATTGGAAAGAAGATGTGAAGGCAACAGTACTGATAACATATACAACACTCAGTAATATTTCCTTTTTCAACAGAGCTCACCACTTTTCATTACCATTAACTGTGTCCAGAGTAAGGTCTTAAATTAAACTTTGTGCTATACAGGATGACATAATCCCACCCTCTAACAAGTATCTCCTTTTTAGCAAACTGTTTTCTTTTTAACCCCAAACTAGCACTGACTTTGCTAAGAAAACCCTAGCTCAGGTTGACAAACCCACACCTACAGTTTTAAAAGTAATAGGTAATTTTGTGTGCCTTGCTTTTTTCACCCTAGATTTGTCTTGAAAGACCCAGTACCTCAAAGTTTGGTTCTCTAAGGCTGGAATGAGACATCAGGAATGGACTTCACCAAACCTTACTCTTGCTCTGAAGAGTTTTAGAAGAACCTAAAATATTCCTGCTGTGTGGTTTTCAACTGTAGAAAGTTACAGAAGATGCTTCCCCCTCCTTCATTTCAAACTATTCATATGATCTCTTTTGCAGTTGTTTGGGCATTGGTAATGGTGAACACAGTAGGAACAAACAGCTGAAGAGATAGCAACAGCTTAAGCTTAAGGTCTAGCCATAGTCAAGGTGCATCTTATAACTTACAAACTGAGGTGGTCTAAGGGAATATACATACTTAATATGCATATATTATCTGAAAAGCCAAGATTTAACAGCCACGGGCCATAAAAGCGGAAATCCTTTAAGGACTGGCTGCAGGCAGGGAAACCTCCACACACTCACCAGTGAGCTGGATAAACATTTGCTATTAATTTCCTCTTACTGCAGATGCAGTTTCATCCCAACAGCTGAAGTTTTATGGAGGATCAGATTTAGTTTCCTTGTAAAGAGAATTAGAGGAATGCTTAAAAGCCCAAACAAATCTGAGTACTGAAGGGTGATGACATCTAACAGGTTAGCAAAAAACCACTACTGCTGGGCTCCAGCACTAATGTTCTGAATATAGGAATGGAAGTAGAATTGATAGCACATGAAATATAACTAAATATTCTCGAAGGTTAGGGCAGGTGCTGTGCAATCAGTCTTTTACTAGCTGTCAATGGCTGTTTGTAAGTGAGGTCAACAAGATGTTTATTGTATGGTTGAATGCTTTATTTGAAGTAAAGATGTATGATCTTTGAATGAAGATATTAATGATGTGACAAAAAAAATCCCAAAAAAAAAATACTGCTTTCAGTGTGAGCTACAGTTAAAGTCGTGTATGAACAAGCAAGATGCCAAAAGTAGCTGCAAGGAACGCAGTAGTATAGATATTTTCCATGAAAACAGAAAATGGGAAAAGCAATAAATCTGTATACCTACTCAATTTTTTAAACCTAGATTTGTATGTGATGTTATAATTATCTCCAATTATTATAGCTACTGGTTTCTTAATAAAATTAAAACTTTCTTTTTGGATTTTTACACATTCTTTCTATGTACGGATGATTTTAACTTAGAGCTGAATTCTGGTTCCATTTAACTTAAATTCCATTCCCTGAGTGTCCTATGTGACAATACAAGGAAGTATAACAAGTTTTAACTACAATTGCTTGTTGAGGGCTAGGTTAAAAAAATACTATTTTTTGTAGCATAAATCATGCCATTCATTCTAATTATACATTTCAGTGACTTTAAAGTGTTAAATTTTTAAAATCATAGATGTAGTTAATACATACAGACATATGAAATCCCAAATACTGGTCTTCACCGTTAGTAAGTCTGTGATGTCAGTTCATGAAAATTAGGGAACAGCAGCATTAAGGTTACCTTTGCAATCTTAATTTGCTTGCTTTGGGTGGGCTGCATAATGAGTGGGCTGTAATTCTTAATTCCAGATCTATGTTGGTCCCTCTGCTGCTTCCTTTCCTTTTTCAGTGCACAGATTGGCTCATGTTCCCTTAATGAGCAAGTAGTATTTCATTGCCTTTTTGCTATCCATCATGTGACCTGGAGTCTTCTTCTCCCTCCTGCCAGTTCCTGTTCTGAACTCAGCATTCTCTATTTTTCTCTAGGCTGTGCTACAGCTTTCAGCTCTCTGCTGGCTGGGAGTTTCACAGAAAAAAGAATAGACTTATCTTCACAGCAGCCCAACAAATGATACATGGCATTAACCTGACTCCAAAGGTGGGGCATGGTGGCAGCCCAGAAATGTTTGCTGAATTCGAGAGCCCAGTTTCTGCTAGTCTGAGTTTGACTTTGCATAGCACAGAGCTGTATTTAATGTGCTATTTGACTCTGAGTGCTCAGCACATCTGCAGCTCAGAGACACCACAGCATCTAGTCAGGGACCCAGAAAATGAAGCTGTACAATTTATAACTGCAAGAGACAGAGCTGGTTTAAATTGCTTGCCTAGCTTTGCATAGGAGCTTAGCAGCAGAAATATAACCAGCTCTCAAGGACAATGGTGAAACCATCCTCCCTATTCTGGTAAGGCCTAGGAGCAGATTTAGTGAGAGAAGCTGTGAGCTGTAACTGTCTTCTATTACCTTCCCTGATGCAATACCTGCACTCCAGGTCATACCTGGGGGATGTCCATGCTGCAATGCATCTCTTATTACTGTGCCTGAATAAATTTCCCCCCTTCTTCTATTATAAGATGTGTTGCTTTTGAAGTCCTTATCCTACGGGCAGCAGTCTCCCTTTGTTATATCATCCGATCTATCATTGGTGCCGTCCATTCTGTGCCCTGCAGGAGGGAGAAATATATGATCATGCTATTAAAGATAATGCCTATGCAAAAAGGGATTGAATCAAGGCTGGAGAGGCAATTTGATTCTGGCACTTCCTCATATCTGATTGCAACAGCAAGCAAGATTCTCTTAACGCAGTTTGAGGTGTGTAATTTCCCATATTTAAAAACAACAAAAAAAAGTAGACTGCCACAACAGGCATGCCATTATGCAGGATAGCAGACTCCCAGGAGAGCCAGTGGGGCTGAAGTCTGTGTTGGCCGCCCAAAGCTCTGCTACTTCAAGTTAATAGGGCAGTAACATTAATAATCACTGGTTACTAGCATCCTGCTGAAAACACTAAGAGGCTCATTTCCTATGAGACAGGCTAGACAAGTTGTTAGTGGATGTTGCAGGTATTTCAGGGTAACAGGGGATGCACAAAGTCTCAAAACTGTGTAGTTTAATGTTCTGTCTTTCTAGATCCAAATGAGACTGGAACAGGGACAGTTAACTCCTACCCTCTTTGCCCAGCCACATCCTGTTTCCTTCAGATTTCTCTATTGCTGGAAAACTCTCAGTTTTTTTGCTCTGTCATCTCCAGTTCTTCCTCAGATCTTCATAATTTTATAGTCTTTCCCAGCCATTCCTAATTAAAGATCTCCTTTCTCATTGCCTCCCTACTCTGCCTCCTCTCACACAACTGGCATTAAGCTTCAGTCTCTCCATGTTCTCCATCTCCTCAGACAAACACTGGGCTGCCCATAGGATTCCAGTCTTTTCCTTGGTTTGGTTTTCTTCACTTGTCCCATATTGTCTCTGTTCCTCCCCCACCTCTGAGACACCTATTTCCATAATCTTCACAGGGATGTTAAAGGTATGGGTGACTCTTCCTTCTGGAATGGACTGAAATTATCTTTTAGTTACCCAAAGCAGCAGCACGGTGTCAGATCTCCTTAGCTCCCACTGGAAATACTGGCATTGTGGATGTAACTAAAGGGAATGACTGAGGTTTCAGAAGTGTCGACTATTCATGTGTGACCTGCAGTTTTCTAATGGTTGTAGCACTTCTTTGGTGTGGACTTGTACAGAAGTTATAATGGTTGCCTCTCAGGGAGTAGTCACATCTTCATGCCAAAATTCAAATATTATTTCCAAAGCATACAAGCATTAAATTTCTGGAAAAAAAAAGGCTTGTCACAGAGTTTTAGCATGGACAAAGCAGGTATTTTTTCCATGGTCTTGTTCTTGGAAATAGCTGAACTGATTTGGCTGAAATTTTCGAAGACTTTTCAAGTTCAGGAAGGTGCCTGACATTTCAGAGTTCAGCTTTGTCATCTGAATTTTTGCAACACTGGGAGCCTAGAATGGGAAGACTCAGATAATCTCAATAATTATTGGTGCTGCTAACAATGCCTATGAAATTAATAAGCATTGTTCCTGATTCCTCTTCACATTTATCAAGTCTTATGATCTAAATCCACAGATGGGAATTGTGAAATATCCATGATGACTGATAGGCAGGGATTTCAGCCAATGATGACAGATGACATATATGCAAAAATGTTCATAAATACAAATGTCTGCTTAAAAAAAATCCCCACAGTTGTTTGTTTGGATTTCACAAACATTTTCAAGAGCATTTTTAAACCTAGACTAGGCTTTACAGAAGCAAACTTCAGCAAACATCCCAGAGCTAAGAAAATTGATTGTCATGCCTGTAAATAGTATCTGCTGATGCTATTTGCCTCCTAAATAAGTAGTTTGATGAGAAAGGAAAATCTAAAGATAGTAATGGATTCTTCCTTATTTAGTCTTAATCACTCTATTGTCAATACCACTTAAAATTTAGATCAAGACTTTCTTTACAGCTTGGAAGTGCTAAATTTTTTTAAAAAAGCTTTTACATTGCAGAAAGTTATTGAGATCATGGAAAAAAATATCAGCATTTCTCATCTTCACTCATTAAAACACCTTCTCTAAGTCAGGTTGTCTGAATGTATTTGTAGAAACTCACACTAAACCACCTGTTGACTGCCTTTGCATACTGGAAGCATTTTGTGTTACCATTCAGCTAGAAATTTAATTATCTTGCATCATGACTTCTTAGGAGGTAGAGTCACAATGAAATTACGGTAATCTTACAAACCAGCACCCACCATTTAAGCAGCAACAATGGTTCATATGTGTGGCCTTAGTAAGTGACAAATATGAGGACTTTTCTCATTCTGAAAGAATCTTACCTAAGATAATGTGCCTTACAACAGGCTTGGTATCATGAACTTGTGGGACATTGCCAATTCTTTTGGCTTTGCTGACTTTAAGAGGCTTTTTAAACTGAATTACTTTATGAATCTGAGCCCTTGCTCACTCATAGTCCTGGATAGATTGTCGTCTTACAAACTTTTAAAACATAGCTCTAAAAGCTCTGCTCTCTAGGAGAAATTAGCTTAATATGAGAACTTTGGAAAATTTTAAATAATGTCTCTGAAATTATGGGTATCTGATCTATCTCTCTGTAGATGAAATAAAATCTTCTAATGACTTAGACCTTCTTCTGACAGTTTTTTCTGTTGCCTTGTATATTGTGGCAGTGGCAGCATAGTTAAATCTGGAAATTCCCACCCATTTTTCCACTGTCTCTCCCAGTAGACCAACAGATGTTCCTCATTAACATTTAGCAGATAGATTTCTTGCTGATAACTCAGGTTATTTTTTTATCACATGGAGGAATATGGGAAGTGCCTTGTTACGAAGCATAGCTTTTAAAATACATCTCCATAAACTATATTTTCCACTGTATGTCTAAAAATACTGTGATTTCAAAGCACAATGATAAGGCTCATTCACTGAGTCTTTAAGAGTGTGTTGAAGTTCTAAAATTCAATGTAGACTATTAAGTAGCTTCTTGATTAACCGAATCTCCAAGTGTCTGAACCTCTCCTTGGTTTTATTAACTGTAAGAGTCTCTGCAAACTCCCTTGCAAAATTATTTGAAATTTTCACGTACAGAGAACTTTACTTACTGCATTTATTTAACTTATGTATTGCTCAAGTAATCTGTCTCATCTCTTGCATGTAAAGAACTCTGATGGTACTGGGGCTTCTGTGTGCTATGGAGGTACACAAAGTATCAATACTAATGCTTACTTTTAGCTTCCAGGTAGATTTCTATATTTTCACTGTACCAACAGAGATGCCATTGGGTCTTGGCAGTTTAAATTCAGGGTAATGGAGTCAATGCTTTGGCCAATTAATAAATTTACACTATAGACAATGGCCAAAGCAGCTGTAATGTTTGAGGCCTAATTGCTATCTAGGCCACTGTAAATGAGAAATCATAGTGAATCCCCTATTAAAATATAAAACTGCATGCACAAGGACACACCACCACAAGTGCTGAGTATTACAGAGGTTGAAGACATGAATGATTCTGTATATGTGTATATATATATATATATTTGTTGGTGTATCTGCAAAATGAACATTATGTGTGACAAAGTGTGCACATTCCTCAGCTAGACAAGGTGAATGTCAATGACCAGTCAGGGGTTAAGCAAAATGGCAATCAAATCCAATGTATGAGCTATGTTTCTGATCACAGAATCACAGAATCAATCTTGGACTGATAGGGGCTGGAAAGGAGATCTGGAGATCTGGAGATCTGGAGATCATCTGTTCCAACCCCCTGCTAAAGCAAGATCATCTACAGCATGTTGCACAGGATTTTATCCAGGTGGGTTTTGAATGTCTTGAGAGGAGATTCCACAACCTCTCAAACAACCTGTTCCAGTGCTCTGTCACCCTTGGAGTGAAGAGGTTTTTCCCTCATCTTAAGATGGAACTTCTAGTGTTTCACTTAGTGCCTGTTGTCCCTTGCCCTCTCATTTGGCACCAAGGAGAGGAGCTTGGCCCCATTCTTTTGACATACACCCTTTAAATGTTTAGATATCACTATGTAGAAGCATCCTGTATCCAAGAAAAAGAGTTGTCTTGGCAAAAACTTGATGCATCCTCCCTCAGAGCACCCTTGTCCTTGTCATTCCCCATTCTCCTTCTTTGGATATGTCTGTTTAGGTTAGATGCTCTCCATAATGAGGGCTGACAACTGAAAGCTTATCTAGTATCTTGCATAGATGGCTGTATTCTCCTTTGGTCCCTAGGTGGTTGTGTAGTAGATGTAAGTTATCACTACCTGTAGCTACTCTTTGGTCTTAGTGGAAGATATCTCACCCTGTGACAGCTCTCCACCTTCTGAAAACTTGTGAGAAAGCAGCTGCTGAAAGGGAAGTGTCTGTGGAGATGCGGGATGGTTTAGCGCTGGTTACCACCTCTGGCACTCTGGAGAGGCTCCACTCCATAGGGTGTGTGTCAGAGACCCCAGTGTGAGCTGAGGGAGCCCTGCATCTCTGCCTCTTAGCTCTGGGGATGCTAGGCAGACAATTAAGAAATCACACAGCACAGGTGTGCCAGGTGAGGTTTGGTAGCTTGCTTTTGATCTAAATTGAGATGCTCTGGGGATTTAACTTCTTAAACAAAAAGGGCATAAATAAATAATCAGGATGTTTTTTTTTTTTTTTAAGGTTGGAACATGTAGGCTATAAAATTTTGCCTTGGATGTACACGAGTAGGGAGTGTGAGGGGATTGTTTAAGGCTAGGGCTTTGTTTTAAATGGGGGGTGTTTTCATTAACTTGGGTCTGATTAGGTTTTTCACTGGGAATTTCCCCACTGCTATAAACAGGAACAGGTTTTGCGTTTTGGGAACTAACTCAGGAATAAGTTATGAAAGTGTCTTTAAAAATAGACCTAAAAAACCCAGTAAACCAACCCAAAACCTGGAGTATTAATTATAAGACAGGAGTCACTCAGAGCATTCCTTTTTAATATTCATAATTGAAAATGAGAGTAATGAGTTCTTCAGCGTACCACACTAGTTAGAGCATTACTTCATATCTGGAAGCCAAGAAACAGGATGACAATCAATTCTTAAATTATTCTAAGCCCACACAATAGCCTCTTGCCACAGAGTTTCAGCACCATGCCTATTTTGCTACCATGTGGGTGGGGTGAGATTGGGATAAACAAGAACACAACTGCCCACTTTTGATTTTTCATCTTCACTTAAGTTCAGTCCTGCACAGAGAGTTTCTATAAGTTTGAAACTTATCGATGTCTCTCTTTCCTACATAACTCCCTGATAAACCTGAGATCAAAAGTCAGGGTCTTCTACCATTTGAGAGCTTCAGTAAGAAGATGAAACACCAGGAAATAAGATTATCACTCTGAAAGGTTTAGCCAGGTTCTTTGGTCTTGTGAAGTAAGAAAGCTCTCATACTTTCTCCAAACAAATTGGGTGGCTATCTCTGATCTATCAGAGTGCCCTTAAATTACTTCTTTAGATACCTTGGGGAAGAAAGATAGTGCAGGTGATGTCATAGGGCTCCTTCCAGCCCTGCTGTGTGATGCTGACTCTTCTCCTTCAGAAAGATGAATGCAAAGGAGGTTGTATGTGGTGTGGGTCTGGGAAAGGCTGCTGAGACAAAGCAACAGCAAAAGCAAGAGCAGCAGTCTTGAAACACTACAAATATGCTACAGTCAGTTTTCAAATGTTGATTTTCTGCTTGCTTTTAGGTGAAAGACCATGGATTCACATTATGGGATGAAACCTCTCTTCCTTGAGAGTAGTGGGTGATTGACAGCCCGAAACATAGTACTATGCTGTGGAAAAGCTGAGATTACAGCACACACATAATATTTAAAGCATGATTTAAGAGAAATGCCTAAATCTGATGGAAACAGAAATGAATGGAGGAACTGCTCTGGAGCTCTGAAATTCAGAACTCAGTACAGATAGTGATTTTTGTAAAGCCTGGATTCTGGTTTGGGTCAGTTTTGGTAAGGTTGGACTACTGCTTTAACACATCTCCAATAAGAATAAAACACAATATTAAGCTCTTTATTGTGTCGTTAGGGGAGAATCCATCCTCGTACAACTTTGCAGTTGGTTAATTTGCTTTCTGTGGAAGCATTCTCTACTGTCACTTGTCATGTTTATCATAAGAACAAGATTATTCTGGCCCCTTTACTCTTAGGAGGTCTGGACCATTAGCAGGGGTTCATTCAGTCTCAGATTCCATTGCTTCCTCCTCTTCTCAGTCCTTGTGTAAATCTGGAGACCAAAAGCCAAATAATTTAATTAAAAGCACTTCAAAATATTGCCACATTCTGAAAGTTAAAAAAGGATATTTTGTCCTAAATTTTCTGTAGGGATGAACTCCTTCCCCTACAAGCTCTAGTGCAGGGAAATGCTGCCCCTTCATATCATTCTTTCCTTCAGTTAGCAGAGCACATTATTTGTCTTCCTTTTTCAGTACTCACGCATATTTCCTAAATCCCTTTACCCCCAATTATGTGATGATTACATTAAAATAAAAGGGCAGCTTATTTTCAACTAAGCACACTGAGTTTGGATTTCTCCCTGGCTGGTGTTTCCCCCCCCNTTGGTTTTCTCATGAGAACAAAGATATTCTGATGTTTTGACTTTGGGGAGAGCTGGAATATGAATGATAACATGAGAGTAATGCAGAAATCTTGAATATGTGTAAACTCAGCCTGTACTTCACTGCTGTCCCAGGCATGAGTCTCTTCTGTGGTGTTGCAGGGGATCGTGCACTTACCACACCACTTCTGGTCTCATAAGGGATCAGGTTCCGTTCCTTCAGCACTGAAGCAGTTCCCAGCTATGAAGACAACACTTTCATTCTCCCAGATCTCAAGGAGTGCTTTCCTATAAGCAGCCTTCAATAAAAATTTCTTCTCCTATCTCAGTGACAGTAAGAGAATCTGGCCCAAACTGCTTAGAGGACTTTGGTAAAAATGACTTGAGTACACTGGATATGAATTTGACATGTCTGAGGGGATTGTAGGCATATTTTAGACAAATGGTGCTGACCACTCCACCCTGGCTCTCCTATGGTGTGGCTTGGTGAGATGGGAGATAACTTGGGATTGAAACTGCAGGTAGGAACTGCACTCTGGCTAATAAAAGCTCTCATTGTGTTGTGTAAGTGTAGACCCAGTAGAGAGCTGCAGATCTCCTGGGTAGGCTGATGCCTGGACTCACAGACATGAAACATGGCTCCTACCAGAAGTCATGTGGCTTCTTTTTGCCTCCTTCTCATGTTAAGATTGATTATCTTCCTCTTCACAGAAAAGGTTAAAGAAGTGACTGAAGTGTCCTCAAGTGATGTGTGTTGCCATCAGCCCACTTACCCAGATGGGCAACCAGTGAGTTTAACCATACAGCTCCTTTCAGGGAGAGATGCAGGCACAGGCAGAGCCTGCTCACTGGTCACACACACAGGATTCAAGAGTCCATTAAGTAAGACCACGGACAATAGACTCCCAGAAACAACACACAGTCATTCACTGCTTTCAGCATGTAGCCCAGAGTGTGGAGCCAACTATTGCCTTTGGATCAGACTCAAGATCCTTCACCCCATCATGTCAATCTCTACTGCATATTAATTATCAGAGAAACTCCATTTCATGTCCTGCTTAAACAGTGATGGCCCAAGCCCCGCTAAATGCAGTGGGGACTCTCTTTGGTTTCGATGGAATTGAGGTGTCTTACATCAGCAATATGCTCAGCGGCTGCAGGTAATTATTCTCCCATTTTACAGATAACAAAGTGAATCTCAAAGACCTTACATAACTTCATGGCTCCCTTGCAGCACTTATCCAAGCCACTATTTCTCCAAATCAAAATTCCATTTCAAGGATTGCATAGTCTTGATTTGAGTTTAGAACTTATTTGGGTGTCATAGTTGTACAAAATGAAGAGGCTGGAAGTAGGATCTATAGCTCCTTAACATTTTCATGCTATATGTATGTTATTGGGTTAGCAAGCATGTTTGTAAAAATATTTGTGCAATATGAAACTTTAAAGAAAACCATATAATTGTTTTAAAAAATGCAAACAATTAAACTTTTTATGTTTTCATGCATAGTTGAGTTTTTATTTTTAAGTAGGTACTATCACTAGAATGCTCCTTTTGTTTATTACCTGGGCAAATTTGCCATTTGATAAAACTAAACAAAAATACAAACCAAAAAACCATAAGTATGTTGTTGTCTTATAGCCAGATGTCCCTCAGGTAAAAGGCTTATTTTCTTCTGTTTTGAAAATGAAATCTTAATCTAATTAGATCTTGGAGGAAAATAGTTGTGATGTGTTTTCTGTAGGTAAAATTACTTGCCTAGTGTGCTTTGTTTATGGTGCTGATTTTACAGTAAGTCATAAAATTTATTAGGGTATTATACTTTTATAGAATCTCTGACAATGGCTTTTTAATGAAGTATAACTTCTCTGGACATAGGTTAATAAAACACAGCATTACAATAACACAGTCTTTGTCAATAGGTCTCTGAAACATTGGAGCATAAATTGATCTCAGTCCAGCTACATATGGCTATTGATTTTGGTTGCAGAGCAGGAATTGTGTTTTGTATTTATTTGTTTATATATTCCTGTTCTCCTCATCAAAACACTTTCCCACTACTTTCTGGGGGACCTAGACATACTTGGAGTTATATCCAAAGGCACTGTCTTCCTATTAACTCCTCTTTCTAGTGTCCAAAGCTCAATAGCCTTGTCAGCTCAGCGTTATAAAAGATGCAGCACACATCAGGTGAAGAGTTTAGACATAAAAGCTTATATATGGAATCACACCCAGAAATAGATTTGAAGCAGGTCCAGGTTCTAAGGACCAAAGAAGAGCAGACCTTGGTAATCCAGGTGGAAGGAGCCAAGGGCACAACTAGCAGCAGTGAGGCTCTGCAACTCATGTGAGAAGTCACAGCTTCTTGGCCATTAGTGTATTAGAGCACGAGGCTTACCAGCCTTCTTTGGACACCCAATTGTTGCTGAGATTATAATTCCAGCTTTGAAAACTTAGACTGACAGAAGTGGGAAAGGACAAGTGGTTTGGTTACTTTCATAGAACCATAGAATATCCTGAGTTGGAGGGGACCCATAAGGATCATTGAGTCCAACTCCTGTCTCCACACGTGACCAGCCAAATCAGAGCATGGGACTGAGTGCATCATCCTGGTGCTTCTTGAACTCAACCAAATCTTTATACAGACACTGAAGAGGGGAACATTGCTGATGCATGGCACTGTAGTCCTTTTTGGATACTGAACCAGATGTTGAAGAGAGAAATAGCTCCTCTAAACCTACTACACCAAGAGCTGCAGGTGTTCCAGTAATCACTATTGTCTTTGTGGTTTATTTGCTGAGTAGAATCTTGCATAGACCATATATGTGAGCACATATCATCCCCTTGAACCAGACAGCTGTTTTAGATGACCTCTAGACATATTTACAAGTAGTCTCAAACAGTTTGGATTATGAATCAGTCTATTAAGGTATTTTTTATTTGCTACCTTTTGCAATTCTTATGTAATCTAAAATCTAGATTGTAACTAGTCATCTAGATTGTCCAATGAAACCATAGAAAGTGACAATCAACAACATCATACCCTGTAGCAGAACACTCCTAACACATGTGGCAGGTTAGAAAAGCATTATGCAGCCCTTTCCAGGAGGGATTGGGAATGTGGCAAGGAGTTTTCTGCAGCTGTTAGGTGGAGTGCTGTATCTTATAGAGAACTATTAGATATATACAAAAAAAATGTCAGCCGCTGGGCGTTTGTTAGATTAATGTCCTCTCCTTAACATGAATGCATAGAAGGTAGACCATGTGATTATGCAGGTATGGTAATTATCCTTCAAAGAGTTGGAAGGCTTTGACGTAACCTCTGTGTCCCAAATGTGCTGGTTCCAGCACTCGCTAGAGGGAAGAATAAGGACTTGAATCTGCAAGCCTTTCTCATGTGACAATCTGGTGTTGTGCCTTACAAAATCTGGCAAAATTGTAAATGACGCTAACCTTTATAAGAAGTAAAGTGACTTAGCAGAGTTTGGGTTTTTCTCTGATAAATAAATTCTCTGATGTGCTGTTCTAACATGCAGAGACATGCATGAACTATTGTAAGTACTCCAATTTATAAATGCTTTGCAACAGGCCACAACAAGCTAGCATCATCTTTTAAGTATTTTAAAATTATTTTTTTACATGTCTTTACAATGTGTTATAATGCGTCTTATAATAAAGCAATTTCTCTCCTGCATATTAATTATTATTCTCCAGCAGTGTGTCTGCAGCGCAGTGACACTTGGCTGGAAATGTGGAGGGCTGAACCGGCCTCGTAGCAGCTCACCAGGGGATGAAAACCTATGTTCATGTATCTCCATTCCAAAGATCTCAGACAACAGACACGCAGAATTCAATAAGCCAGCAATTCTTTCAGTTACTTTGGTTTGACCAGACATCCATTATGCTCTTGCTACCCCATCAGCATTTTAACTTGTAGCATTTTTGCATTTTTAAGTTGAAGTAGATGTACTTGCCAATAAGGGAGTCATCTGAACCACTAGAAATTATTAGAGGCACATATATTTTTTTGTCTAAGTCCTCACATCCGTCATGGTAGATAAATTAATGGATGATTTGTTCATGTCTGGGTCTTTTGGGGGAGAATTCTTACATATATCAAGTTATCATAGAATCACGGAATCACAGATTTTCCCGAGTTGGAAGGTACCCATACAGATCATTGAGTTCAACTTCTGTCTCCACACAGGACCAGCCAAAGTCAGAGCATGGGACTGAGTGCATCATCCAGATGCTTCTTGACCTCAGTCATGCTGGGTGGTGTGACCACTTCCCTGAGGAGCCTGTTCCAGTGCCCAACTGCCCTCTCAGTTAAGAACCTTTTCATAATATGCAAATTAAAACTCCCCTGTTGTAGCTTCATAAAGTCTTCAAGTATTCCCCTGTGAAGGAAGCCATAAGGACCCTGCCCAGCCTCTACCCATCCCTGTCCATGGCCCAGGAGCCCCATTTCAGCCCAGTCTGTGGCTGTTGGACTGTTTCCCAGAAATTCCATAAGAGTGTGGGTCTCCAACGCTTTCTCTGGCCCTGCCTCCTTCTGATTCTGGTTGGACCCGTTGAATGACCCTGCACTCAAGTCCATAGCTTGGTGTGTTGAGGGCTGCCAATGGACCCCATTATCAAGCCCTAGCTCTTCCCACTGCACCAACCCAGCTGGGACTGGCACCAGTGAGGAGGGCTGCAGCTGTACTAGGTCCTGCTCAGCTCCACAGCCCCTACAGTTCAGAAGCACACAGATTATATGGTATTTTCTATGAACCTTCCTTCCCTATTTCTAGAAAGCATAGCAAGCACAATGCTAAAGTGCAGTCAGATATCTTCACCTTCTCCCTCCCCCAACCCATGTCTGTGCCTCCTTTGTGTACTTTTAGGTCTAGCTTGTATTACTAGTTGCTCTGAGGCTCATTAGATTTTGTTGTGTGATGCAAAATGAATTTTTCTGCCAAGAAGAAACATTAATTTTAGTTTCTAATCATCAATAAGAACAGGTGTGGCAGGACACCTATGAATCAGTTGATACTGGTTCTTATCCAATAGGGATATGATTTTTACTATGAGGTCATAACAAACCCAGACACTCTTTTCCCCTGCTCTGTTCAGAAATCCTTCCCAGCTGCCAGCAGACAAAGCCCAATCCCTTTGTACAGCAGAGGTAATGTAAACTAATGTAAGTGTCAAGCTTCATTGTATACATCCGAGGAGAAAAACGTTAAATTTTCAAGATCAATGGAGATCATCCACTTTCATGATGCATTTTTCTCACTAACAGTGATGTACGGGAAGCACCTGAGAGTCAATCTGGAAACTTCGTTGGCCAGAACACAAGTATATTTCTTGGTTGTTGTTGCGTGGTCTGGCAGCTGCTGCTGCTAATCTGGTTATCAGGGCCTGCAGGTGTATCTGTATTTACACAACTGGCTTCTAAGGACCTACATTTATCAAGTTGTGATTTATACCCTACAGATTGCTTGGGCTTTTTTTATTTTTTTTTTATTGAACACTGAGGATAAGACAGAATAAGAGAAGCTTGGTCTATTTTCATGTAGGTTCAAGGTTTATTAAATTCCCCTGCATCAGTTTACCTTCCTAGATATTTCCCTGTATTTACTGAGATGAATCACTGGAGAGTTGACAGCAGTTTAGGTACCACGCACAGCTGTATGATCCATGGGTGCGTAGTGCTGCATTGGGACAGTGCCACATGTTACTGTTGGATGCTGAGAGAGAGGATTTGTTATTTGGGTGTGATAGTCTGTGAATATGGATCTCCTGTCTTCATGACCTGCTATGATATCTTCTCCTGGCATTGCACTGAGCCAGGAGCTGGTTGGTTGATTGCTGCTGCCAGAATAGACATGCCCACTGCAGTCCCATCAGGTTGCATCCAGATAGATGAATTTTCTGGCTTTCATTTTATGCTTTTCTCCCTTAGATCATAGGGAAGGCAAGGGTGGGTCTGGCAGACAGCGCCCTGAGCAATGGTTTATTTGAAGAGTCTGCAGGGTATACAAATGAACACTCACCTCTTGTGTTATACTGGCATAAGGAATAAAATTACTGCACGCCATTTCAAATACCCATAAATTTCCATCAGGAAAGTGGCTCTCAAGAATGCATTCTGGATTTACCAGGTGTAATTCTTTATCTGCAGCCCCATTAACAATTAATTCATTCGTGTCCTCTGAAGGCATCTTCCTTCAGTTGTAAGGTCAGAGATGAGGCTATGGTTCAGGCAAAACTTCCACCAACTTCATTAGGTACCTTTCTGCCCCAGAAATCACTTGAGCTAATGACTGGGTTTCCAGGAGAAATGGTATTTCTTGGAATGACAGAACCATTCTATGAGGCAGCTACATGGGTAATGTGAAATTATCGTCCAAAGATACTGTCTTTTTATTGGGGTGTGTGGGGGTTGGTTACTTTTTGTTCTTGATGATAACCTCAATTGCCCTGTGTTATGACCATATTTTCCTGGCAGCTAGCTGTCTTTTATGTAAGGAAGTTAATATTTTTATTCATGTTCTTTTACGTGACCTATAGACATTGTTGGGAGAGTATATTCACAGCTCTGACTTGCAGACAAGTGAGATTGCAACTTTAGTTCTCAACAGACCTCTGAAGGATCCTCTTTTTCTTGTCCTTCTTGAATCTGTCACTGAAGACCCTTTCACTTTGTCGATCAAGCAGACCATTAATGGTGACTCTTCCAAAAATAAAAGTTCATAAAAATGAACAGTAGCCAAGAACCATCAAGCAGAAATATTGCACTGGGTGCTAGAATCCATCCAAATTCATGACTCTGCTCTTCTTGGAATTTTGTTTAAATCAGAAATTCTGTCAGTAATTTTTCACTTCCAAATCTTCCAATTGCTGCACTTTTTAGATGTATAGAGAACTATTGATTATTTCAGCTATGGAACAAAACCTTTTAAGTTATCTTGCTTGTGGTTTCTGGTGAAGTTCCCAGGTCCAGCTCACTGGAGATCTCAGAACAACCATCTTAGAGACAAGGAAACATGCCCTTCTTAATCTTTGTCAAAAAGGCAGCTACCTGGAGCTTGATTCTCATGGAACATTTCACTGGAACAGGCTGCCCAGGGAGGTTGCGGAATCTCCTTCTCTGCAGGAGAACCTGTCTGGACGCTGACCTGTGCGACCTTCTCAAGGCAACCTGCTTTGGCAGGGGCTTTGGACTCTATGATCTCTGGAGGTCCATTCCAACCCCTACAATTCTCTGATTTCTGTGAACACAAGCCTTTGCATCAGATGGAACCATTCATCGGAGTGGTCTAGGTGATACTTAGTTTGATGGCCCTGATTCACCAGTATGTCAGTAATGGGGAAAGACAGAGAACAATTTAGTAAAATAATTGTTCTCAGAATGTCCTGCCTTTTCAGGATCACACTGATTTCAGTGTTACAATGGGTAAAATAAGGAATTGGATTTTGGGAGCCCTGCTATCTAACACTTTACAGCGCCAGGAGTATGTCACAGTATGACAGCCTTTGACGTGGCACATCTGCAGGTGTAATACACTGAGAGGTATCTCTGAGCAGGGAATAAAAATAATTTGATGATGAGCCTAAGGCATTCCTCCAGTGATATTGCCCAAGTCGTTCCTCCCTGAGCTGTGGCTCTGGTCCAAGACAACGACAGCAGAACAGTGACTGTCACTTAGCAGAAACTTATTGTGAGTTGGAGAAGTGGAAAACATGACAGACTCTTATGTGGACATCCTTAATTCTCCTTGAATCCTTGGGCTTAGGGAATAACTAGAATTAGGCACCTCTGAAGGTCTATGAAGAGGTGACTTGGAAGACCTGCTGAGAGCTGAAGGAACTGCAGCCACGGGGAATCAGTAGGTGCAGGATTTATTAGAATGAAGCTGTCTTAACAGAAGCCTAAGTAGATACTGAATTTTACAGACCTCTACTGATTTCTGGCCTTGTGTGCACAGTACATACTCTAAATTGTTGCAAAGCACTTTTCTCACTGACTCATAACCCACACTGGAAAGACAAATAGGGACAGATCATTGCCTTCATTTATGTGTGTAGATAGACTGCTTCTCCCTAGCACCACTGAAACACCTGTAAAAAAAAATATAAATCATGTACTGACAAATGCACACAAAGGTGGAGAAAAACTCAGGTAATATTTTATTGTAGTGCTGAGCCCCATTTCCGCATTGGAGTTCCCTCTTTCAGCTGAAATGGGCCATTACTATATTACAGTGCAAACTCTACCAAATTTCAGGGGAAAATAAAGGGGCATTGCCATCATATTGTCCTTCACTAACAAAAGTTACCTCCACTGTTTAAATAAAATCCTTGGTCTTTGGCTCCATGCATTATTTAATGATCTTGGAAACTTCTATGACCTTTAAGCAGTAGTAAACTGTGATTGCTTGACAAATAGGTCAATGTTTGTATAATAGTTTTGTCTTTGGAGGCACAAAAATATTCATCAGAATGCTCTGACCGACTTCCCCCACCCTTCATTTCTTTGGCAGTTATCCCACAGCGTTGCCCTCTGTTAAACATTATTCCACTTCAAGGGTATTTGCAGGACTAGGAAGCAGGCAGTATATTATGGTCCTTGAAAATATGGGTGGAGGTAGGGGGAGGTTGTACGTCTCCGAGACACACACTCACACATGCACACCCGTGTATGCCAGGAGTTATTCTTAGTAGAAAGAGTGTGTAGCAAAAAGTAGGTAAAGTGATTGGGTGTCTTGTGTGCTAAGCACCTTGGTGTAGATGTGTTGGATTTACTCCTGGTTAGCATTCACCCTGCTTTAGGGGGATGATAAACTGGTATTTGCTGTTTGAAGGGCATACTTGAGAGCGAGGAACTGAGTTTGAACTTCTGGTTTTATTGTTAGCAGTGTTGGTTGCAGGGCCAGTTAAGCAAACATGTGGGCTCCTGTATGCTCCTTAGCAATGCTTAAAGGGAAAGTTGTATTGACACATTCTCTATTACTTAAGTTTGAATTAGGGTGATCATGAAAGTCAGAAGTAGTCTCAAAACAAGAATATTGAAGAATGCAATAATTTTCTCCCATGGTATTTTATATGAAAGTGTTTGTAATTTCACCATTGAGTGCTTAACATTGAATGCCTCAGTAATATTTATTTCACACTGAAAAGTGTGCCCCAGAATAGTTGCAGAAGAATAATGAAATATCAGTTTGACTTAAAAAACCCACACAGATTATTTTCTACTGCTGTGCAATATGCATACATGAATATAAGTACAAATATAAACACATAAATATGTATTATCATTATATACACTGTTTTGAAGAATGCAAACCATGGAAAACAGCTCCAAGGTTTTATAAGTAATTGTAAATATTCTGCCTGGTTTTGCATCTCTTAACAGCACACTGTTGTGTTTGTCAACATACAGATATTGCACTTAAAAATTTTACTGTACCATCTGCTATCAAAATCCAAATCCTGCTTCTTAAAGAGAAATCATACCTAAATCTAAATTATTAAAAAATAATCTTTAGTTACAACTGATATTGTGCTTCTAATCCTGCTTCCTTTGGGATGAAGGAAGAGCAAAGAAGATAATTTTGATAACAATTTTCAAGGAGAAAGTATAAAATTTTGATTTTAAATGAACTTCTAGACCAGTCCATAAACATTATGCTATTATTTTCTGTGGAAGTGTCTATCAGATGGCTCTAGGGTGAGAGCTGAAACCCATTTTGTGCCTGACTGGTGTATTTTGTAATATATCTCAGGTCAAGGTCTAGTTTAACAATGAGGAAATCTTTCTAGCTTGGGGGGGTTACATATACACTTGGCATATTTGAACTAAAGCATCTTTATCTGTTGGCTTTTTTCTCAAAGGCGGAAGATCTCAACCCTTTCAACTCGAAGCACAGTAGAAGCCGTTGGCATTTTAGTGCCATCTTTGAGCTGGATCTTAAGGATAAATTCCTCCTTCTGCTTGGCTCACACCATTATTAATGCTCTAACTGGGACACGCTCTAAAGTAGTTCTGACTCAGTAGTTCTCCATTAATTAATTAGTAATCCTCTACATGAGAATCCTGCCAGGTTACAACAGATACTGATAACTCCAAAGTATTTATTGCATTCAATAAATAGAGACTTCAAAGAAGCTACCTGGTAGTGAGGTGTAGCCTTTTAAATTATTTCCAGTGTTAAAGCGAGACTATAAAGATTTTCTTATATATATATAATATATATGTATGTAAAACCATTTTTTTATTTTTTATTTTGGAAAATGATCAGCTTTAAAAGATTTTTCTTTATTAACTTTCTAGGTTAAAAAAAAAAAAAGGTTTCTCATATGTTCTCTTAGGTTTATGCTTGGGCTGATAGCAGCCAGGCATTCTGCCTGGCAGCAAAACCTTTCCATCTCTTAGCTGGGGGACTATACACAGTAGGAGAATTATAAGTTGTACAGTTACTTTTGAGATTTTGGCATTGTTTTGAAAACTACATCTTCAGGAGTTTAGTTCTAGTTCAGAAACAGTATCCAAATGCTGTAAAGTCCAGTGAAAGGCCAACTGCAAGTGGACACACACTTAATGATTCCAGATCCAATCATATTGTTACTCAGATAATGCTTAGGAAATAATGAACTCCACCAATTAAGAGCTGAGAGAGTAAAACGAAAATAGTAATAGAAGCAATTTCTCTATTACAAAGAAAGCTTGAGTATATTAATGCAAGAAAATTAATTCATGTATTTATTCATTAGCAGTCACTTCAAGCTACAAATTATATACATTTACAAAATATATTATTCTAAATAATTATTGAAGAATCAGTCAACTGAAGGAAGGATCTAAGCATGTTTGGCCTGTTTCTTCTTATTATTTAAAGAATAACACATTTTCAGGACAGAATCCCCGAATGCATTGTCAGTCTCGTAAAGCACAAAGTTTACTGGAAAAAAAATCTGACTGTCGAAAGTCAGGTTTGGCAGGAAAAAGAGTTGTTTGCAAGCAGTTGGAAATATCTTTTAGTGTCACCTTGTATGATAATCAACAATCACCAAGGATATCTTCACTCACCAGAAAATAAGGATAATAAGATAAAATAAATAACAAGGTTAAAAAATTCTCTTAATAATTGGTGGTGTTCTCAGTGGGATAAAACTGAAACTTTTTAATAGAGCATTTGGTACCCTCTTCCTCTCCTTTGTGCTGGAACCTCCTGTTTCATTTTTTGTCTTCCCTTATTTTTCCTACCATCTGCATTCTCCACAATCTCTTCTTATTCCCTAATTTTCATCTTAACATTCACTCTCACACATCCACACAGTCTTCTGCCTTCTCCTGTTCACCCCAGCCATGGATTGTCCTGTGCCCTCCATCACTTTGATTAACTACAGAGCAATATTCCTGGCGTAAAAAAGCTAACACTCTATGGAATTTGTTCATAATTTCTCCTTCCAGCTCCTCTATATCATGAAAGCTTGAGTTTATTTACCTTGCTTTGCTTCCAGGACTTCTCTTTCTTACTGCACCCTCTTGTTGTCTCATGCTTCCTGACCTCATAGCTCCTGCCTGGGCTTTTCTTTTTCCTGTTACTTTCAGCTCTTTCCATTTTGTCACTGCTGCCATCAATATCTAGATACTTAATTCCTACTAATTTCTACTTAATTTCTCTGATATACAAAATACAGAGATTCTTTAACTTCCTATTCAGCCCTATCATGCGTTTCTCATCTGTTGATCACCTTCATCTCTGATCTCATTCCTTCACGACCACATTTCACTCTGCCTCATCCTGAACTATAACATCTGTCTTTTCTGTCACCATTCTTTTCTTTTCCCTTTTCTCCCCCACTTTTTTCTTTTTATTTTCCCCCCATTCACAAATGCAAGCTTTCCCTCAGAAATATCATCGCAAAAATTTCCTAAACTCACCTTTGAACCATGTAACTTCTCCTTTGCATCCTTCCACTTCTGTCTCGTCTGAATGACTTCAAGTGTGATCTATACTCTTCTGGAGTCATTAATAACCAGTTACTACCTGCCTACTACTCCCCATCCCAATGAGTATGCATACACCTTCATTTGTTCCTTGACATCAGTTTAGGGTGCACTTCTTCAAATTCAAAAGCATAAAATAAATTTTTGTATAAGTTTAATTCTTGGGAGAAAATTCTTATCACCTACTGCAACCACAACCAAAACCAAACAAAAACAAAAAGAAAAGAAAACAAAAAGGAAAAGAAAATCACTAATTTTAGCATCTCTACTTTTGAGGTCTCCTTTTCTATGATGCTCGCAAATAGAAGTTAGTGCACTGGATACGGAGACTTTTGGACTGATATTTTCATTTTCTCTCTGTTTGTTCATCCTTTCTTCTATAGAAATGATAAATTGTGTGTAGAAGAAGGTAAAAGTTCTTAGTTTAGGAGACAGAGCACTTACCACAGCGGGATCCCACTTAATATAACTTCAACATTGCATTATCATTATTTTTCTTAGTGAAATATAACAAAGCAAAGTAAAATTTTCCTAGCTCAAAAAAGTAATACAGCACCTAAGACAATGGAAAAACAAGATTTCTTGTCTCTGTGAATCCTACAGTTATACCAACACTGTATGAACACCTATAACGGACACTGTTATCACCCCCAAACTCCTATGATACTAATAGAAAAGTGCATTTCATTATAAGATACATCTAAAAAAGACTTAAATAACTGTTTTATCAAATTAACTAACTCTGAAACAGTAGGAGAATGGCTGGAAACATGTTTTAAGAGGTAGAATATGATATCCTCCCTTCCAAGCAATTCAAGTCACAGCATGTCCAGTAATCCACAAACCAGTTCTGCTCTGACAACATGCAGTGACCTTGGTGGAGAAACAGTGGTGTGTCAAAAGGAACTGTTGATTCATCGTGTTTAAAACTAGCCTTCAGGATTCCAGGAAAATGGATGCTAGATGAAATATTAATTATAACTTTTATGAGTAATGTCTTAAATGTGAAAGCTACTGCTTTTTAAATTGATTGTGATTCCTATTAAGAAATGAATATACCATAAGCAATTTGTATTTAGCACGCAGGATTGCAGAGAACAGCCCAAAACCTACAGCAACTCTGGGTTGCTCAGTTGTAAAAAAATAAGTAGAAGGATAAGTAGATGAATTACACACTACACTCTGCACCTTTAACATGGGTTGAAATTGTTGGGCGCTGAAGAGATGTATAGTATGTCACAGAAGGGGGTATTGTCACCTACTGTTAGTTGGTCTCTTTACCACTATGAAAACTTAAGTATCTCCAAGACCATCATTAAACTTGTGTATGAAAAAATGCAACTCCGCACCCCATCTGAAACTTGCTAATTGTGTGATATATGTCCCTTATAAGTCAAAACTGGTGTATGACAGGATCTCTCAGTGTTGAGGCTGGAATAGTCTACCAGCTCTATTCACTTCTTGCAAAGCTCTTGGGAAGATGTGCTGCAGATGTCTTTGGAAGAAGAGGATACTGTGCTGGTGTGCCTTGATGTGTGCTCTCTGTGCAGAGCTGAAAGGGGCATCATGTGGTTCTGATCCCTCTTTGCTTGGCTCTGAAAGGGCAGGCAGTACATTGGTTACATATGTCTCAAGAACCCAGTCAGGGTTTCAAATATTTCAAATGAGAGAACATTGATCAAATGACCTTGTGTATTCGAAAAAAAAAAACCCACAAAAAATAGGGTTTTAAGCAACAAAAAGACTAATTGAAAAATAACTTAACAACAATAAATGGCTATACACCAAGGCAGTGAAATACAAGAAGCAGAGAATGACATTTTTTTGACCTATCTGACTTGAGAAGTTGATCACAAGAAATTGTAATTTAAAGAAAATGCATTTATTTATTTCTTTTTCTCATATCTGTTTTACCGTGAACTACTCTGCTGTGAAGGAAAATCAATTGCTATTATGGCTATTGAGTGCTTTTTAATAACATTCTTTTACACAGCTTTTTGGTAAATGTTATTCTAAATCCAAACATCTTTGTAAGTGTCTTACATGGACTATCTTAGAACTTAGATATGATTCAAGTTATGCTTGTAAAATCTCCACTTAAAATGAATCTCCATGTGACAGGTAATTGGCTGCAGGCCTGTTTTTTTGTTATTGATTTAACTTAATGCCAATGTACACAGGTGTGTTGGCGGGTTGTTCAAGCTTCCAAGGCACCCACATTTGGCAGTACAATAAATTGTTGCATAATAAGATTATTTTCCCCCTTCAATCTTGAATCTTTTCAAAAGTTGTATTTTAAACCTTTGTAGGTATGTACGTGGGTGAGAGAAAAATACCCAACAATGTTACCATGAGGCATGTTTCGATTTATTGTTTGAGGCGCTCAAGGAAACAGCAACATGGAGATAAGATATTTGCAAATATATGGACTTGTCAGTTTAATAGAAAAAGCCAAACCTTTTATTTCTGCATTGTTGTCAGATGAAATTGGTTACTTTAGGAAGAAACACAGCACTGAAAACATCACCTGTTTGGTGTACTTTAAATGCAGGCGGCCAATGCGATTTGCCCTTGTGCACGGAAATATCCGCATCACAGACATCCCACTGAGGCCTCATTAGAATACTTTGAGCAAAATCCTGGCGCTGATGAAGTTGTTCGGAATTTTGCCATTAACTTCAGTTGAGCTTTGCTTTACTTCTCTGGTATTGAAATATGTGGCAAGGTATGGATCCCTGAGGAACACAAACAGGCTAATACGGAGGAACCGAGGAATGCCACAGCAGGTCGCAGGAAACGCAAATTCTCAGGAGAGCAATGACCTTGGAGGAAAAAATGGGAAGCGTTGCCTGGGAATACTTTGTAGAGAGAGGTGGGAGGGAGGAGGTTTCATGAAAGGATGTGGAAGACTGTTCCAAGTATAGCAGGTAGCATGATTGAACGTGTAAAATCAAGAGGAGGAGAAAACACTTCTACTTTCACAAGCCTGAAGAAAAGAACGAAGAATGAAGTGTTGTATCCAAACTTTGGAAGAGCCTGAAGTGGGGGAAAAGCTTTATGATGGCTCTTCTTTCACCCAGATGTTTCTCTTGGGCTTAGTTCAAAAGAAAAGGGGATTTGTTTAACCTTCCAGATTTGCCCACAAATCTGTGTTTAAGAGGAAAGCATAGCTAGGCATCCCTTCTTGAGGAAAAGGCCTCAGCTGAGAAAGCCAGCACAGGACAGGAATGAAATGCTTCACCTGAATGATTCGGAGCAGCTGCCTTGCACTAAAGGAGGCAATCCCTCTCCTGGGTCAAAGGCTGTTTTTTTTCATCCTGGCACTGTATTTCATAAGGAATAGAATGCTGTCAGCAAGTTAATATCATGGCAAAGTCACAGTGATGGTTTTGGAAATCTTGTGGTTTGATAGCATTTTTCCACAGTGATCTCAATGAGCCACCTTTCTCCACAACCTGTGGTACTTCAGTAGAAATATATTAGATACTACAGGTAAATATATACTTGGGACCCCTAATATTTGCATTATTGTAGTTCTACGACATTTTATAACACTAAATCTATGCCAGCAACTTTTTGAGTGGGAAAATTCTTGACATAAGCTGCGTTTACCCCAAAGGAGTAGTTGCAGACTATCATATCGTATGCTCTGTCATGCTGTAGGTTAAATGTTGACACCGTGGACAAGAAGTCATCTGGGTCTGTAGTGTAAAGCAGATGATACACATCCACACAAAATCTTTATGAAATATTTATCAAATTCATGTTGCTCTGCATGCCCAACAGACACTATGTGAAAATTAAATAACTGTTGGTTTATTTTCTCTTTATTCCAAATATGTGGTAATGGTTTAAAACATACAAAATGAAAACCTTGTCAACATAGAACTTTGTTTTAATTTAAAGGAGCACACAAACTCCTTAGAACCATCATCCCATTTTGAAAATGTTTACATCTGAAAGATGCTGCAAGTGTATACATGTGAAGGATGAGGACAGTGGAGGCTTGCACTCCTCCAAAGTGCTGTAGAACAAAAATCAAAGCCAGGGCACTGTTTTCAGATGGTTTATTAACCCTGAATACCAAGGCTGAGAGAACATTATCACACGGTGAAAATACTCACAGATGCTGTGATCACATTGTGGGGGCAGGTACTGCCACGTGTGCAATTGCAGACAGTGGGAAGCCCCCTCCCGTCTCCTGTGCTTTAAAAACAAACCAAACCAAAACCCATTTTCTTCAATGCACACAGGAGAATGTTTGGCATCTGCTACTGAGCAGCATTCTTGCAGTGTTTCACTATCTATCAAATGGCATGCTCGTCCTCTGCCAAGAAAAATACTTGTTCCCAATACTAATCATGCTCCCTGACTACCCTCTAGTGTATATTCTTCCAGGACTGCTATCCATCCATGCAACCATTTGATAGATATTAAAATTATTGCCATGAAATCTCTCCCTATGCTGGCAAGAGCTGGGATATGCTCTGGTGTCGACACACAGTTCCCAGGGAGAAGGGAGTACATTATGTCTGTCTTTATCAGCTGCCCCCTTCAAACTGGAGAGTTGTCCTTGCGAGCGCTCCATGGGGAGCCACAGGCAGGGCTCTGGTTTGGAGAAGGTAGAGTGTCAAGGTACAAGCTGTTGGAGAAATGACAAATGAAAGGATGAAAAAAAGCAGTTGGTAGATAGATACCAGAGCCTCTTGTGACTGTAGACTTAAAAGGAAAAAGGAAAAGATCATTGTAAAATACCTAATAAAGTTTGAAAGGCAGTAGCTGGGAATTCGGTAAGAAAGGTTTTCTGCTGTTTATTTGGTGAGATTTGCTCACTGTGTCCACACAGGCCCCAGGACCTCAAAGGTGGAATAACACATCTACAGGACTACTGAATCACAGAACGTTAGGCGTTTGAAGGGACCTCAACAGATCATCTAGTCCAACCCCCCTGCCCAAGCAGGATTACCTAGATTAAATCACACAGGAACATGTCCAGATTGGTCTTGAATGTGTCCAGAGAAGGAGACTCCACAAAATCTCAGATTGTGCACTCTGAGGGGTGCACTCTGATTGTGCACTCTGGGGGTGCAGCCAAGGATCAATTGGAGACCACACCCATGCCTGCCTCAGGGTTGCAAAATGTCCCTGTGCTTCATTACTGGTTCCCAGCTCTTCTTTCCCTCACAAAGTCCCTAAACCCTTTTCCTTACAGCCCCACACTCACTTTCCTCTTTTTCAATAAACCAGCTTCCACCTCTGAGCCGGCTCTTCCCATCCTCCAGCTCAGGTGCTTAGGTGGTCCCTTCTGGCCTCCTCTCCCCCTCTCTATTTCCTTCAAAGTGTGAGGGGCCTGGACTATTAGATGGTGCAAGGTGGCATGCAGATGTTATCATTGGCTTTAGGTTTTCTTCTCTATATCCTAGGATTGCATTTTATACTTTTCAATGTATACTTTCTAAAGTACAAAGCAGATTTTGTCTGACCCTTTTTTAGGGGAACATTTTATATTTATGTAGATCTGGATAATCTGATGAATAAGAAATAGCTTTTGAAATAACCCAATGACTTCAAGGGAAAATGTAGAAATTTCCTCAGGAATACAAAATGACGCCTAGAAAAAGGTTTCAATTAATTTTTACTATTATTTTTAATTTAGACTGCACCATGAAGGTTCATAATTTTTAATATACTGATATTAACGAAGTAATGAGGGTTTAAATATATGAGTAGGGCAAGATATACATAGGAGGAAGAAATAGTTTTTACTAGCCGTGCTGATGTTTTGGGAAAGCAGACAGACTTTAGGCATGAGGTTGAGGTCTTCAGGTAAACAGTAATGGAGTGACTGTGACCCCCAAAATAAGTCAAGGGACAGCATAAACCCCAGAGGGCTTAGAGTAATTTCTAGAAGGTGGTTAGATGGATGTTTGTCATAGGAAGTTTTTAATAGGAACAACAACTGGTTTTGGTTGACCTCTAGGCTTTAAAACTGAGAGATGAATTAGTTTTCCCATGTCTGGAAAAAAATTTGCATTTTGAAAATTATCCTGTCTGAACTGCAGTAAAAACAGAAATTACAAAATGTTTGCGAGTCAGTGATGAATAAATACAGTGTTCTGGTTTGACAGCTATGGCATATTTCAGAGCAGTTTCTAATACTGGTATTTTTCTTACAGATATACTAGCTTACACTTAATAATCAAGCTGTTCTGAAGGCAAAAGAAGAAATAATCTTAAAAAAAAGAGAAAGGAAAAAAAATATTAGGTTTCTATTGTAAAAAAATTCAGTTTAAAAAGTTTCTTTTTTTTTTCTGAATAAAAGAGGGTGAAATAAAGCACATCATAATCATATCTCACACCCACCTGCAGACCCAGCACAGGCATGCGTACTACAGAGATAACACATGGCTGCTTCATTCAGCCACTCTCACTCTTGGTTAATACTCCCCTCCAGATTTTTAATAATGGGACAATCCGCATGTCAGAGCTGCTGCTTCAAAACCCCATCCTCTCCTGACTGCACATCTCCTTCTCCTGTGCAATTGGACATTTTGGTTTCACAAGGTTCACATGAACCTCCAGTGACCTAGGAAACATGACCCTTTCCTCCTCAATTTTATGTATTTTTATTTTTTTAAAGCCTAAATATTTGTTGCCCAATAGTATGGCTGCAATTATTAGACTTTAGAAGTTATGAAAGATAAATACTGCTTTTTGTTATGCTTGAAAAGAAGTGTGCCTCTATTTGCACAACCTGATCATCATGACAACTGGTGACAAAAGAAGTAGTTGTTCTCCAACAACAACGTTGGGATCAGGCTGCCCTGTCACAAGGCCCTGACACATTATACACACCTAATAAGAAAGGTAGCTAACTAGAGGTCTTTTGAGCAAATGTGGTCCCGATCCTCAATTCATCAGAAATTCCAAAAAGGTTTTCTGAAAACTTTAAGGAATCTCTGTAAGATGGATGGCATGTGGCTGACCTTTTCCTAGCCCCTTTTCCTACCCTGGCACAAGTCACTTTGCTCTGAGCTTTTCCTTAAGAGGAGATGCTGGGACCTTGCAGTCTCTCCTCACCCTTGATCTGAGAGATGTTGGGCATCAAGTCCTGATCCTGCCTGAATGAGCTTGCAGATGTGGCAAATGGTGGCTTCTCCCAGTGGCTTTGCTGGGAGAAGAAGCCAGCCAGCACTGACACTTCTGGGAACTTTTTCCTCCATAAGAGAAGAGAGGAAGAGAGAAAGAGAAATAAAATGAAAGTAATTTTTAGAGATGTTTAAAATTTGAGCTGTGCTTTCTGATTCAGAATTTGATCTGCACTCTGATCCAGGTGTAGTTGGGCATGTTGCTAAGACAAGAGAGGATATAGTTGAAAAAAACTTCTAATAGTCAATCACAATAGTTATTTTCAAAATAATCTAAAAAGTAATGGAATAGACTAAATAGATACATTCAAGATCTGTCACAAAGAACATTCAAACCATTTGTAATCAAAAGCCCTGCCACATTCTCCTACACCCTATCACCAGTTCAAAATGTATTTTCAGATCAATCTGAGAAAAAATATGTTTTGAAGAATTTGTTGTGCAACTTTGGTTGTTGATATAGTAATAAAAATATATATTTATGAACAGTTTTATATATACAAAATGAACCTCACAGCACACAGTACCTTATGGGAGCTCAGATGCAGTGCATGACATATTATATTTGTGGAAATGGGATCTATAACCTAATGTATTCTTGCATCAAAGAATAATGTCTCATAAATAAATCATTACAGCCTGTCACATCTATGGTTTCACACCATAGTGTATAAAATTATGTATTTTGAGATATGGAAGAAGGTGATTATCTAATGTTTCACCAAAAAAAATTCATCCTGTGCTAATGCATGTGCTGTCTTGGAGGTGTTATTGCCTTACCGCTGTTCATTGTAGACTAATCCATAATATCAAATGAATGACAGCATTTCTGTTCTCAAAAACCGGTGCAATTTGTGTGCAGCTTTTCTCTTTCAGTAATTAAGAAATCAAATAAGTCTGAGTGAAACTATTTAAGAGGTTCTAGATATAATTAGAACACCTCATTCTCTCATAACTAATTCCTAATTAAAGTAATTTGTCTTTTTGCCCTTCTTTTCAAGGGTGAAGAGCAAGTGGTGATGAATGCTCAAAATCAGGAAAAGTGAAAATTGCAGTGTGTTGATTTGCGGTGATTGAGCACGTTCCCGTTTTTAACAGCCACTTTCCACTGAAATGGTAAATGAATCTCCAGCCTCTGTTTACACTGCATGTACATTATTTGGAGCTTGACAAACGGTAGAATTTGTCATATAAAATAGCTACCGCAGTTCAGAAAGTCTGAATTTATAAAAGCTGCTTTTTTAAGCAATTTAAAGAAGAGCTCATTTCTGGGAGGGAGGGGAAGAACACAGAGGGAGTGCACAGAAGGGAGAAAAAGTCTGAAATTTGTTCATAGGTGAAAATTGTCCTTTTAAAATTTTATTTGCAGCTGTGCCCAGATGATGATGGATTTATCATATGAACCAGGGATTAGTAAACAATGTGTACCCTATAAAGAGCAAAACAAGTCCTTGCTCATCACTGCACTTAATTGCAGTGGTTATATCAAAGCCATATAAAATTTAATCATCAACCACAAGTAAGACTTTGCTTTACATGTGTGCTTGCTTCCCTGTTTTTCCACCTGTTTAAATGAAAGATTCTTGGAATATCACAATATGTAAATATTGTTTATGATGCAAAAATATGCTCTTTCATCTCCTCGCTGCTTTGATGTCGTGATATATAAAGCTTTTAGTGCCACCACCTACCTGACACACAAAGGTCTTATCTGATTCATAAACATGTGTGCCCAGTGCAAACAGGCTATATCCAATAGACAAGTATTCTTTTCCTTGTAATGTTTTTTAAACAGACAGAAAGAGAAAGAAAGTGTAAATGACAGAATCACTCAGGTGAAAAGAATATTTTAAGCATCAGGTAAAGATAAACCTATTACGGTAGAATAAAATGATGTAGGTCAAAACCGATCCTAAGAGGTTAGTTATATATATAGGTATCTCGTAAAAAGTGTTTTAAAAGCTGGAACTTTTTTTTTTAAGTTTTGATCCAAGTGGGAAAATCAGGTGTCCTCCTAAGAAATACAAATAGCCCTAATTAGCAAAAGAAAGAGAAAGGCAGGAAGTAAGGTCAAGCTGGAAGCAGGACAGATGAAGCCAGGAAAGGAATAAGGTGTAGGCAGTATTTAAAATATACAGTGCATTGGTATCAATTTTAAAGGTAACTGTGCTGCTTATTACCTAGCATACAGTTTAATACCTGAAATAGCCTATAAATAGCTATTTTTACAACAATCCATCCCTACAAAACTACTGGATTGGAGCCTCAGACTGACAGAGCTTGAATGCTGCGTCAGTGCTGACGCCATCTGAAAATGGGACATAAACTTTGGGAGAGGGGTGTCTGCTTGTCATCAAAGGTCCTCAGGGCTTTTTAGGGCAAATTCAGTTTCCAGATCCTTAGGAACCCTGGAGGATGTCCTTGCTGTGCACGGGGAACAATCAGGACTCGTGCCTTGTGCACTGGCAGCTATGGGGTACAGCACAGCTCAGGCTGGTCACAACTACCCAAGAACAGAATTTGACTTTTTAATGTCAGATGAACTGCCACCACTGCAAGAACATCAAGGCGTAATGCCGCTTCTTTTTCTTTCTTTTCCCCATTTTTTTTCTTCTCAGGTTTCCAAGAGCACCCTGGGAAACCCTTTAGTGTTCTTTATTTCTATCTAAGCCCTGGGTTTCTTTGAACAGCAGAGGTAATTGTACGGGTTGAACTTCAGAGATTTGAAGGGATCAAACTTGAAAGCCTTTGACTGAAAGTGCAAGCTCCAACTGGAATCCTGTCAGGTGCTGCTAGACGGGACGTGGCAGGATGCTGCAGCAGAAGGAATCCCTGCAGCAGGGACAACCTGAACAGAGAGCCAGAAAGAGTATAACTTTGCATTTGCAGCTTTGCAATGGCACTATAAAGCTTTCCAATCTATAAATTGATGCATATGATTATGTGACTTGACTAAGAACATCTATGGGAGTCTGTGGCAGAGGATGAAGAGACCATCCCCAAGTCCCTTTTCCAGTACACTCTGATAGGCTTTCCCTGGGTGTTAGAGCAGAGCAGCCAAAGGGATATGAGCTGCAGGTCCACATCTGTTTCTGAAAGCTATAGGTTTCTTTGGGCAGAAAATACTGGGGGTTTCAATAAAGAAGAAATGAGAAACAACTGACAATTTCAGAAACAAATTGAATTTAAGAAAGCGAAATTTTAAAAGTAGGTTGTTACAATGCACAGGGTTTGTAACAGGCTTACCCATTTTTCAAATTTTACATGACAGCCAAAACATTCCAGATGTGTTACCTTCAGCTGCCAGGTTTCCTAGATCTTCCCTTCGAGCGCAGGTGAAGCTCCTTATGTTTGAAGGCAGGGCTGGGTATATTCTGTTTCCATCTTCCACACCCTTCTCATGCTGTATCTGATGATCATCACCACTGCAATCCAGGAATACAGGAAACTTGAGGAAACATTACAGCTGGTTAGATTTTTCAGTTTTTGAATGTAATTTAGTGACTCTTCCTTTGGAAAAGGAACATGGAAAAAAAAAGTAATGAGATAATTGTTTTCCCCCCTCTGGATTTCAAACAACTGCAGCTCTAAAAAGAAATGAAAATTATATTTATTTTCTCTTCAATTAAAATATTTGTCTTGGCCAAGAGAATCTATCTCAGTAATCACATACTGTGTCAACACCATCTGTCTTCTTGTGACAATAGATATCACAATGGATTGTCAGAGTTTATTTCTGAGAGTAAAAAGTCCGAGATAAATCTTTTTTTAATGCTGTTTTATTCTGTTTTGTGCTATCAAAAACTCCTTGTTTAAAGAATAATGTTTCATTTCGATATTATCTGTTGATGTTCCTTCTCTTCACAATGGAGAATTTCAGCTTCTGAATTATTGTCTACCAGTGCCTGGTAACTTCTCTGCTGAGAACATGACACAATAGAAATGCTGATGATCTTTTTTTTTGGCCATATACTTTTGCTTCTTAACTGGTAATTAGTAAGTGATAATCACTTATCTGCTTAATTTGCTGAACCTTGACATGGTTCTTGCTCCACTTGTTCTTTCCTTTTTTGCCTAAGAGGCCGAGGTGTGAATGGAAACACCTCTGATTCATACCAAATCCATGTAAATTCCTCAACTTCTAGTCCTCTTGCATAGGTAGATCCTTTGGGCCTTTCTCCTTTAACATTCAACAAGTAGTAAATGGCTATGGGTAATACAGTGAGGACTAATGTTCCTCACAAACACTTGTTGCCACCTGGCTTCCAGCTTCTCCATTTCAGCCACTATCTGCGATGAAGAGGTGCAAAACCTCGGTCAGCACAGTTGGGGTCTTGCATTATGGTAGGAAGCATCAGAGGAACCTCTCCTCTAACTATTGTGAGTGCTGGTGAGATGGGTGAAGCTGCAGACTTGGAAGCAAAAAGATGAAGGCCTGCCATCTCTCTGCTTTTTCAATGTCAAGCTCTCGGTGGCTGAACAGTCGGTGACAGGTGAGTCTATGTCAAACTGGGAGGAAAAGGGAAACTGGTCAAAGTACATTTTTATGCTCTGTAACTGTACTTAATTTCCAACTTTCAGACAAAGCACAACTGTCTGGCTCATGGCTCATTTTTCAGGAGTGTAAGCTGGCTGGATTGCTCTGCTGACATTAGCATCCTCCTACCTTCTATTTACTTTGGGAACTGTTTGGTCTCCGTTGCCTGGATCTTGTGTAGGAACAGTGCCACATCTTGCCTCATGGTGTGGGTTATGGATGGTTCCTACCCAAGCATCTCCTGTGCTAGAAAAGGCAAGCTCTGCAGTCTGAAATATTTTCCTAGCCAGGACGCAATGAAACCTATTCAGTCTACTCACTTTCCTGATATAATTAACCATATAATTATGGACTTAAGACATATTATTATTAATGTTAATTTGTACTACAGCAGTGCCTAGAGGAAGGGATGCCTTGTGTAAGGTACATAGAAAAAATGTACGTATCTGAAGTTCAGATTCAGCTACACTTTGGCTCAGCCAGATATTCAAAGACTAGGAGAGAGGAGCAGAAAGCACTAGCACAATGGTGTGGTCAGGCTCTGAATAGAGAAAGGAATTGCTCAGAGTCACAGAAGATTATCTACAGTAGGACCAGGAGCTGTACATGCTCCCACACTGCACTGTGGTGTATGAAACTCAATGTTCCCTGTGCTCCTCTGCTGTCATTTTGCTGTGTGAAATAATGCTCAGTTGCTGACCACATAAACAGCACATGGACCCATCACATTTTGGGGAGATTCTGCCTGTTTAGATGTCTAAAGAACAGTTAAGCCAAAGTCCTTATTCTCTTGTATCCTGCCAAGTTTAAAACAGTAACTGATTTTCTATATTTTTTTGAATTCTAGTGACAATAGGTAATGTCACTGTTAACATCAGTATACCAAGATACCTGGTTCCAACCTCACAGCCAGGACTGATGTTGCTAAGAAGCTAATGATGAGCTCCAGTCTCAAAGGGATCAATGCTGTCAGCCACTTGTGATGGACAAGGAATAATTTGTACTTTGCGTTTGAGCCTTTCATTCGCTTTCTAAAAGCTGCCTAACTGGAATGAGCTCAACACTTCTTTCAAATTCCAAACATACTTCACTAACTCCACTTCTTATGAAAATCATGATTTTTATCACTCAAGAGCACTAACAAATCAACAGAGAAGAATGTAAGAAAGTTCTACTGCTGAGATCCTGACCCTGTTGTTCATAGGAAGTTAAAACAAAACTATTCTAAGCAGAGCAGAGATGCTTAGCAATCCTTGTATGCTCATAAAGAAAACACTTTTTTTTCTCATTTAGTTCAAAGGAGGAAGGCAATTTTTATTGATTTGTTTTTGAGATGTAATGATAATCTCAGCCTTTGCAACTAATTGTTGTGACTATGGGTACATTGCTATTGGGAAATGGCAAGAATTTTACAGTTTTGTGCCTTTGTCTTGACTGTCTCTAGTACATCCATCTGTAATAAAACACAGTGCCCTGCAGTTGGCAACTATATCACAGGCACACATCAACATGGGGAAGATAAATGGAAACCTTCTCTACAAGGTATGAAGAAAGGACACCTGAGCTACAAATGCAACATGTTAGTCCATGGTCCCCATTAAATTTTACACCAAAGCGGTTGTGCTTCACCTCATGGTGCTCTGCACAGCACCAGATCTCAAGCAGAGAATGTATGATTCAGATTAACTGCTCTCCAGGACTGCAGACCCAGGTCCTGGGGAGATGGGGAGAGAAAAGGACCATGGCTTCTGTGCTGTAAGTGTGCAGCCAACAGTGTGAATAAAGTTCTAAAGATCTTTGCTAACTGACGGTGAAACAAAGTCTCATGCTGTGAATAGCTGGTCTTGTAATCTGCTCCTAGACATGTCAAACTAAAATGCCACAAGGATTTGTAATTCTGTTTTAGATGGTGTAAAATCTGACCACCGCCTTTGTGTTTTATCCTCTGTGTTTTTATTTTGCACACTGAAGTAGCCCCTGAAGCTTCAGTCAAGGCTGGACCCATTCCCAAGCTCCTTCTCCCAAACTGTGGTCCACACCATAATCTACTCACCATGCAGATCTGCAGAGAGAAGCGAGAAGGGAGTTGCCAGACACAGAAGAAATCTTTGTTTGTTGTGAAAGAGCTGCTCTTTCCACACTCCTTCATGGCCCTGTGCTCTGCTCCGCTGAGTTGGGTGGATGTTGTGCTGCTGGTCAACAAAGAGTTTAAAACTTTCTTGGTTGTCTTAAAATGCAGTGATTTTTTTTTTAATTTTTTCAGTTATTTGTGTATTGGAGGGATGAATGATGGTGTCCATGGAAAACAGCATGAGATGAAGGTAAGAAAAAAAACCCTGACAAAATGGGAAAGCAGCCAAGCTTTAGAAGGAGCAATTTCTTTGAAACAACTAAATGGAGAGGGGAGAAACAGAAAAATAATTTTGACTGTTTTGCCATGTTTTGTTCCTGGAAAAAGGTTGATGGAAAGGTGAAGTTAATGTCTTCAAATCCTGAATATTGAACAGTCACCATTTACTCATACTCATCACCATGGAGGAACCTGCAGGAAGAAATATAATAATGTAACATTTAATTAATGGGAACAAACAAAACCAATTCTATGTTCTGTGTTTTCTTTTCTCCTGGCAAGTTTGTATGGTTTATTTGATATTCCTGTTTTCAGGTATGACACTTTTCGTTGACTCTGATTTTTTATGTTCAGTGCATATGGACCTTGTAACCCCTAATCTCAGCAGCATTCAATATTTCTTTAGTACACTTCATATGTTGGCACATTTGTACCCATGCTTTTATTCTTCTTTAAATTCTATTTTACATTGAAACAATGTAATTGAGTAGCAGCTTTGCAAGTGAGGGGGTCACAAAAAACCCTCAGATATATATTTTTTGCTATCTTAATGATCCAAGGTTGCCCTGATGCAAGAAGATTGCAGGGCTTTCAGATAAATTAATCACCTTTGTCTTTTGAAAATTACAATATTATTTGACTCTTCACTTTACTGGGAAAGCAGTGGAAGATGTGTTTCGGAAGAAATGTTTGTACTCCTACCTTCTATTCGTATTTTTCATCACCACAGACAAATTTAGGATAACTGTGCTTGCACATCACCAGTGAAAGAGATCATCAGTGGTTGCACTCGCCATAAGTGGCAGTTCAGTCCTAGCCAGTTTCAGTGGAGAGGAGTGTATATTTCTGCACAGATACAAGTATATCATTTTGAAGAGGGTCATTTAATTTGTCCTATTAAGTGGGTATAACTTCCAATCCTCTTTGTTGACTTTCTTTGCTCCAAGAATAGCAGAGCAAAAATCAGTGTTATTTTCACTGATAGGCCAGTGTTGGTTCTCCAGGTTGTTTAGCCCTGTGTGATCACTTGGATTCCTTTTAATGGTTTTATTTGTTCGGTGGGGTATTTAGAAAGCCTTGGCAGTCAGGCTGCATATAAATAAAACGTTCTTATTTTAAAACTGTTTGGAATAGGAGAGATTAATCAGTAACTGAATATTCTTAGGGAATGGATTTATCTCTTTGAAGTTCTTCACTTAGGTATTACTGCATTTAACCTGCAACTCTGCCAACTTTATGGTCACGCAGGATCTGCCCAGGGTGTGTTATCGCAGCAGTGACGGGACGTGCTGGATAACGCCGCAGGTGCACGCGCTGCTTGTGCTGCCACTCCCCGGAGCTGCAGTGCTCCAGCTAGAAACGCTGCTTTTACTGAGATCAATAAATCATGTCAGCCTCCTAAATGCAGTTTTTTGAAAGGGTGAAGTCATGATTTGTGTTCTGGATATTTATCTTCCTCTTCCTGATGCTTTTCCTAAAACATGTCCCTAAAGGGATGTAAGGTGGCAATTTTTTTGCATAATTAGAGCTAATCTAATGCTAAAGGGGTTTTGGATTAGTATCAGATCTAATCCCACACTGCTCAGAATTACTGGGACTGAGCCCAACCTCCATGACACCAATATAAATCAGAATAACTGTGCTGGTTTTGAGAGCTGACTCTGACCTGTGTGATGGGTATGCCACAGACTAAGCTGCAGAATGAGGTAAGCCACAGAGCTGACGCTGGAAGGAGTTAAATACCTGCAGCTCATCCTGTGCGTGCTCCCAGCACCTTTGAGGAACAGGCCCTTTGGACAAACTGGCAATTCCCTTTCCTGAACCCCGGGGTCAGAGAAGCAAAGCAAAGAGACAGACATGGGAAGAGGATGTTGACCTCCAGACTGCTTCCTTGGCCCCTGCACACAGACCAGCATCCTGGAGATGATGAGGGCTCCCCAGTCCACTCTTCAAGCCGACAGTCACCAGCACTCCTTGACAAGCCGGACGATCGCCTCTTTGTGCCTCTGTACGACTGAACAGCTTTGAACACACCCTCTGTGCTCTGCAAAGTGGCAATGTGGCCTCTGCCATCCCCCAGGTTGGGCTGAAAGCTCTGAACTTTGCAGAGAAACATGCTGCGTCAGGCACAACCGGGCTGGCCCCACATAAAGTCAATACTTGTATGAAAACAAATAAAATCTTAGAGTACAAGGCAGAGGCTAAAGAATGCCTTCACCTCCTTCCTTCAAGCAACTATTTTGTTAACTTGAAAGACTGCACGGGTGATCCTACTCCATTCTTTCTCTACAGGTCAAATACTTGTCATAGGAGACACCCTAGTTAATATTAAACTAAAAATTAATAGATTAGATAACTATTACATGCTTTTAGTGCCAATTAATTTAATAGGGCTTTTTGGTGTTTTTTTTTTCTTAACAAGGTAGGTGACTATAGAAGCACAGATTACTGTGCCTGTGTGAGCTCTCAGATAGGTCTTTTGTGTTACAATTACTACCAATTGATTGGGCTGACACATGTAATCCCCTTTGGATCGCCCAGCGATACAATGTCAGTAAGAAGTCCTTCAAACAAGGCTATTAAAAAGCACATTAAACATGTCCTTATTGTAAGCTTTATGCTAGCTTATGTTAAAATAACAGTGATACAGTGGTATTTGTTTGAAAATGAAAGGATTATATGGTCTTTGTAAAATGAGGAATTTAGTATTGGGGAGGGGCAGTGGGATGGTGATTTATTTTTTGTTTATGTTCCTCTGAATCCTTTGATATGTCAACTTCTGTCACTAACCATTAGGCCACTTGTAATTTCTTGTATCAACGAAGATGAAATACATACTGCCTCAAATAATTTACATCAAGCATTGAAGGGCACGGGTGGCAGTGCTTACTGTGAGATTATAATGAGAATTGAATTGGGGTCTTCAGAAATCCATAGGTAATTTATTGTTAAAGAGCAGGCATGAATCATTCTAGTCTTTAATTGTCATGCAGATGTGCTTTGCTTTCAGCTTATGCTGGAAACAAATTGCAGAAAAAAGAGTGACACCTCAGAAGAGAGGTTTCACCATGACCCCTTGGTACTTACTAATATTGTTTCAAGAGTGCCATACCTTCTCTTGGGTCAGATTCTGGTGTGTAAGTGAAAGGGATGCTTTAAAACTTGTAGTGCTCTTCATGAAGAAGAAAACACAAAGAGTAGCAGCATGTATATAAGCACATATATAGATATACACACACACTCCCCTTACAAGTATGGGGTGAGAGTCATTAAGATTTGTGGTATTTACAAAACTGTACAATAAAGGACAGCAGAAGATTTTACAGCATGATTCAACAGTGTAAATTCTAAAATAAAATTAAGCCATTCTGGAGATTTGTTTGTAATGCATCCACATCCTTGTTGTTCCTTTTTGCTCTGCTCTCTTTTATCTGATAATGCCAAGGTAACACTCCAAAATGGTTAACCAACTGCTGTGCATGTGTTACATAGATGTGCTTTGTTAGCTCATGCTGCTTCTCACAAAGAGGGAAATTTCATTGCAATCCTGAAACTAGTTGTAGAATATGTTCTTCAGAAAATCAAAGCTACCAGAAAATTGATATAAATTATTTGCAGGATCTGGTTTTCCTTCTGTTTTAATATCATGTAATCAAAGGACAGATTAGTCAAAATTACTCATCTTGAGTACTTCAGTGTAGTCATCACAGCACTCCTCTGTGACTGCTTCACAGTTTCTCATAATGCAAGAATTAGGGGGTACGCAGTGAAATGATGAAGCACCAAGCTTTAGACATAGAAAAAAAAAAAGATGGGTTTTTTTTTTGTAGGAAGCATGATTAAATTTTGGTACACCTTGACACTGAAATTTGTGGAAATAAAAAGTAGAAATTGTAAGAGAAATTGATAAATTTATGAAGAATAGATTCACTGGTGACTATTGAGCATAATGGCCTTGAAACTGTCACCATTTCAAAAGGATCACAGCCCAGAATGACTAGGACAATGGATTATGCTGGGGAAGAACTCTCCCTACAATCTTTCAGAGACAGGATACTGGTGAAGGTTGGTTTGATACTGTATGGCTACTCTTAAAAGCCATATGATACTGCAAAAAACTCATGAAGATTTATTATGAATAACAAAGTGTGTGTATCAGTAATAACAAAATGCCACATCATCATATAATACTTGTTGTGTTACATTACACTATGTATTATCTAAATGCTATGTATGCTCTAGGTGAACTCTGTTCTTACGCTCTCTGCTCCCAGAGCACTCTTGCCATAAGTGTGGTGAATGGGGACTGTTTAGAGATTGGCTGTGGAGGTGCAATCTGGTGTGGATTTGAGACAAATGCTCTGACTCATTGCTCAATGTACTCATTGCTGTTTGAGTTGACACAGTGATTTTGTAATACACTACCTAGATTACCTTCAAAGATTAACATGGAAGCTCCAACATGTGCCTCCAACATGCACCAACCTCCAGTGAAGATATCATAGTCCAAAACAAGGATCGATCTTTCAGATCACTTCATATCACCTGTGTGGTGGAGTTTGGATCAGAGCATCAGGCTATGTCTTCTTCAAGGCAAAATTCACAGACTGCATATATGGCATAGAGGGACCCAGTCCTAACTGCTATCATATACTGATTTATTCCTAAGAGTTCCTATTCAATTTTCTGCTAAATCACACATAACTGAGCAAGTTCATCCAAAGAGCCCAAGAACATTACACTGCTCTTATCTAAAGATGCAAGTGACTGAAACCAGTAGAGACCTAAAGTTCTAATTCTGAGCATATCAGAATTATTTATACATGAGAACAAGTCCATCTTCACATCAAAGCTCACCCCTGGAGGACAACTTCTGGTGTCAGTTCCTGCAGGTTGACGCAAGGTACACCATACCTTAAGGAAGAAGTAGCACCAATTTTCTTAAAATCTTGAGGGCTGAGAGGCTCAGTTAAGTGTGAAAAAATATGAGGGGAAAATTACTCTTTTAAGGCCTTGCAGAGTCATAAAGGTGAAGAGTTTGGAAACAAACATGGTGGTTGTGAGGAAGCTCTGGAGGTCTTTCATACAAGCTCCCATAACATGGGAAACTCTTGCCAGCTGGGGATGTGTTCATCCATGACTTTAACAGAGCCTTAAAAATCTCGGAGGATGGAGTTTCCACTGCCTCTCTGGGTACCTGTTCCAGTGCTGAACAACCTTCAAGGGCACTTTTTCCCTAATGTCTATGTGAACTTGCCAAGCTGCAGTCTGAGGCTGTCGCTCCTTGTCTAGCACCACTGAGAGGAGTTTGGTCTGTCATTGTAACTATCAAGTAGATGTTCACTGCTATTATATTGCCCTATTTGCCAGACTAAACAAACACAGCTCCTTTAGCCTCTCCCTCTGAGCCACGTGCTCTTGGCCCTTGACCATGTTTAAGCCCTCTGCTTGGCTTACTCCAGGCTCCCCACCTCTTTTCTGAGCTGTCCCTGAGGTCCTGCTTCTATACCAAGGTGCACACACCGCTTCCCAGAGCGTGGCTGTGGAGAACTGCATGCTTTTTGCACAGGGCTGTGTCATGGGAGAGCAACTCGTAGCTGTTAATTGGGAACTCTGTGTTGACCAGAGACTAAAGGAAGGAGGAGTAGAGCTTGAAAAAGACTCTTTCTAAACCCAAAAGGAAGCTGCATGGGATGGAATATTTAAGACCGGTGACAGTGGTAAAAATAAAGCTGACTTTTCCTGCCCTTGGTAAAACGTGTTGCTATGGTGCATAATGCCAAGGAGTCACCTTTACTATCATGGGCTTTATGTCCATAATACTTTATGATTTTACTCTTTAAAACACCTTCTGGCAGTGTACCTAAGCTACACAAGTAGCTCTTATTCCAAGAGTTGACATATTTGCTGACTGAGCCAATGCTTGCACGACACTGATGAACTACAAAAAGGCAAAATAAGCACCTGTGGTTGCTGCTCCGCTTCAGTCTCTGCAAATCAGTGCATCAGGATCCTTTGCTAGCACTTGTAAGGGGTGTTATGAAGCTGTACCCGTGCCATCATACTGAAGCAGCTTACAGAGGTTTACTCGCTGATGTGCTGAGGTTTGCTCTTGAACATGTGTTATTTGTAGCAGAATCTGATGTGTCTTTTACTGTGATTAACTAGCAGATCAGAGTAGGAATTCACTGTCTTGTAGTTATTTGTAGTGGAAATAGTCTGTGAAAAGATATTCTGTGTCAGTAAGTATCTTCACTGATTTTATGCCTGCTTCACAGACATGATAACTCACCTTATCCTAACATGGTTAGGGGAGTGGAACATCTTCCTTATGAGGACAGGCTGAGGGAGCTGGGTCTCTTCAGCTTGTAGAAGAGGAGACTGAGGGGTGACCTCATTAATGTCTATAAATATGTTAAGGGTGAGTGTCAGGAGGATGGTTCAAGGCTCTTCTCAGTGTTGGTCAGTGATAGAACAAGGGGAAATGGTTCCAAGCTGGAACATAGAAAGTTCCATCTAAATATAATGAACTTTTTAACCATGAGGGTGACAGAGCACTGGAACAGGCTGCCCAGGGGGGTTGTGGAGTCTCCTTCTCTGGAGACATTCAAGACCAATCTGGACACATTCCTGTGTGATTTAATCTAGGTAATCCTGCTTGGGCAGGGGAATGGACTGGATGATCTTTTGAGGTTCCTTCCAGCTCCTAACATTCTGTGATTCTGTGATTAAGTGCCTGTTGGAAAACAATTACCTGTACATAAATAGCTTGAATGAAGTGTCATGAGGATCTTTCCCAAAGCATCCCTTTATTGTCCTGCCTGTCAACAGCCTAGCTAAATTGCCTGTAGCAAAAGGTGTAACTTACCTTTCTGTGCCCATGCTGTCATGGTAGCTGGTGTCACCAGGGTCTGTGCCTGTAACTAAAAGTAAGATGTTCAGGAAAATGAGATGATGGCTGATGGCTCAAATTCCTACAGAGTGTTATTCAGCATCACTCTCTTTCAGAAAGGGCAGGAGATGATAACAAAGGTGAGAAAGGAACATCTACAACCAGGAAGTCAAAGCTGTCACCAGCAGCTGCACAGAGGGCAGCTGCCATAGACAGAAATAAGATCTTGTCTCTTGAGAAAGCCCCATGACATTGAAATCTCTGTTCTCCTGTGCTGCCTGGGTGGGATCATGTAGGAATGATCCATGAGAGTGTATACATAGGAGGGGAACCAGCTTTTTACAAGGGTAGGTAATGGTAGGACAAGGGGGAATGAATTCAAGTTAGAGGGGAGGAAGGTTTAAGTTAGGTGTTAGTGGGGAAGTTCTTTATGGAACCTCATTGCAGCCTTCCACTACTTCAAGCGAGCATATAGACAGGAGGGGAATCAGATTTTTACAAGGCTAGATAGTGGTAGGACAGGGGGGAATGGATTGAAGCTGGAGGAAGGAAGGTTTAGGTTGGATATCAGGAGGAAGTTCTTTACAGAGAGAGTGGTGAGGTGCTGGAGCAGGCTGCCCAGAGAGGTGGTGGATGCCTCAACCCAGAGGTGTTCTAGGCCAGGTTGGATGGGGTCCTGGGCAACCTTGTCTAGCTGCAGGTTNCATCTGCCCAGGGACAGGCAGAGGGCTGCAGTGATGCGCCAACCCTAGCTCCCACTGGTGGGAGTGTGGGGTACTTGGCTTCCACCAAGCTCAGGAGATAGGGAAGGGGAGAAGATTTGCTCCTTCCAGCCCACCACACCAAGACAGCCCATGTGGGCCAGTGAGGAAAAAGGGTGCTCTAAGGGACACAGTTATTCTCCATGATTTAATGAAGACTGCAGAAAACAATAACAACAAAAGGATAAACCCTTAATAAAGACAACCGGAAATTACTTATAGACAGTATGGGAACGACTCAGGTGCCAAAGGATAAGCACATAGTGACATTTTCAATGCCTGGGGCCACCTGAGACATCCACACAGGACTGGCAGATATGACACATGATCCAAGAAAGACCTACTCCCCTCTGGAACAGCAGCTGGGGGCCAGATGCAATAGCCTAAGGCATCAAAAATGGCACTAGACATGTATGTTTAGGCAGCTGAATCCCACCCTGTGCTTCCAGACTTGTGATGAATAAACCTCTTTTTATTTGTCTCGGACTCAAATCCTGGGTTCTTGAGGTGCTTTCCCTAGGGCTCAGCGGTGTGCGGTAGCAGCAGATTTCATTGGTTTGACTTGGATAGAGTTGTTACAGTCCTTTGTTATGTATTTTTAAAATTGGTTTTAGGCTATAAAATCATGAAGCAGTTTCTGCTTTCATAGGCTGTGCGTGTAATCCAGGTAAGACCAAAGGTTTTCCCTCACCACAAGATGTTGATGTGATTACTCCAAATCCCATCTCCTTTGAATACCTACTCTGTCACCACTCCCCATTAGGGGCCTGTTGTCAAATAGCCAAACTTGCTCTGAACGATATTGGAGAACATATCCTGCCTGCAGTTCTCTCAGATAGTTAAAGCTAGGAGCTCATAGGAAGTTTCTCATTTTTCCTTGAACTACACAGTTCTTTATCTCTGTTCAATTTGGCTACTCAAAAATATTTGGCTACTGTGTACACCACACAGGGGAAAAGGAGGGAGGAACTGAATTACTAGTATGTGTTAGCCTGATGGTGGTGGGAGGAGGAAAAGTTGCTCCTGTTTGGATTATGTGGAACATTCTTATGGAAGGCTATAAGGAACCCACCAGAAAATGAAAGCTTTCCAGAAAGGACAAATTTTCACCCTCCATCTGCAAAGTTGGAGGGTCTGGCTCTCTTCCAAGCTGATTTCATGCTGCTGACAGCTCCTGAAAGTAATACAGGTTTTGGGGGTCATACGGGGACTGAAATATTTACCTGCTTTCCTAGCCTGATACACTGATACATAATAGAAAATGATAATATTATTTTTTTATCTCTTGCTGGGCTACCTTCTTTAATGATAACTGAAAGCAAAGCTAAATGGGGGATATGTCAGGACATGGTGTTGACTGTTATCATACTTGGTCCTTGTCTCAGTACTGAGAAGTCAGGAAGATGAGCTGGAACTGGACAAATGAGAAGGGAAGAGGGATGGAAGAAGAATTAAGGAAAAACACTTAAGACTCAAAGGATAGGTCTCAGTTGCCTACCAGTGATGTATGTGGGGAGATGGATACTTTTGCTGCATGCAGTGCTGAATCTCAGGAAAAGTTAATTAATATGCATGAGTTTTGGAATCTAATTTTTAGTAAGCATGCACAAAAGTCAAGGGAGGTGAAATATGTACAATGCCCTCACTGTCCAGTTTTCCATCCACCTTGATTTGCCTTTCTGATGATCACAGTCTGAACTGCAGGTTGTGCATGGCGTTAAATCCCAAGGGTGTTGCGTGTGAAATCCCTATCATAGCTGTTAATACCTACTGTTGAAACACTTTAGAGAGAGCAGCATACAACTGATAGTTAGCAAGCATTTAATATGTCCTCAAAAATATTTGCAAGGAGTTTTAGCAATGTTCTGGGTTAACTTATTTGAACATGAAAATAGAAAGCAGAAAACTTATTGATAACCTTTCAAAGTATTTATATGGTGCTGTATTCTTTGATATACATTCCTGCCTTATTTCATTGCAGAGGTTGTCTGCACACCTTGCTGGGCTTTTCCAGGGCCTCAGAAAAATCAAATTCAAATGCCTTCAAGCTTTCTCAAGGAAGCAACAGTTCAGGAGCCCATGTAGACATCTTCAGTTGCAGTTGCTGACCCCACAACTAATGAACTCCCTGGTTTTACGTGAAATGGGGAATGTGGAGTTGTTGGCACTCAGACACAGTCTTCACAGCAGACATATGTCTAATTAACTGTGTGAAGTATGAAGGAACTACAAGAAAATTCTATTGCTTGCATGAGTTGGGCAAGTTACTGTTTTGCCCTCTCTGGACTTGGCATGGGATCCTACATGACTGTGTAATCCCATGCACTTGCTGCCTCTCTGTCAGGTACTGTACAGGCAATCTTTTGCACTTGAATGGGAGAGTGGAAATAATCAGGCCTCTCAATTCTGTGGTTTGTTTAACCTCACATCTTCATTTCATCCTTCGTGATGTCATTCCAGTGCTGGTTCGTGGCTACAAGAACACAAGTCTGGATGAAATCACCTGTTCAAGACTGGAACTGGGAAGTTAACAGAAAAGTTGTCCATTATTCTCTACTCTCAATATTTACTCATTGTCTGTAACACTGTTTTGGGGTTGCTGGAAACCTGTTTTACTCCGCAGAGCAGCTATGATACTTTTACAGCTTCTCACTTGAACTTTTCTTTTACCAGACCTATTAGTAGACTGGAGCATCAGTGGTTTTAATTGCTTGACCTTTTGGCACATTATCTGCAGAGCTGATCTTTACAGTCTCACCGGAAGGGAATGTCAGCTCTATGAATATTCTGAAATAACACAGCTTTATTCTCTCTCATTAAGATTTTACCTACTCCTGATTAACCCTCATATAACCAAAAGAACATGAAGCTCGTTATAATTGGGAAGTTTTAGGTGTGGGCTTGCTAAACAAGTTCCTTTTTATTGTTTCTTCAGAGATTTTATATTTTTCCTGCTACAAATGAACACCTGTTCTGTAACAGAGATTGATACATTTCACCCTTAAGCTCTAAAATCTGCCAACACCAATGCCCAGTTAACGCTGCCTATCTAAGGGGATGTTCTGCCTGCAAACTATCTTATTGACAGCAGATCTATTAATAGTCCCATAAGCACAGAGATGTCTGGTTCAGAGCACGTGTAACTTTGAGATCAGCTGTTGAGGAGAGTGGTGCAAGCTGGCTTTTCTTCCTAAAATGATGAGTGCCTTAACAGCAGCCGGGAGTACCATTGTCACACCATCCATCAACTGCCTTCTGTCCCTCTTAGTGAACCCATGAATTAAGCAACTGTGGTTAAAAAGCAATAAAATTAAAAGTTGTAATGGGGAGTCATTGACAAAAGGGTTACAATGTGCCAGCCATATATCTTTTAACTAGCTAAATATAACCATAGGTTTCCATAAGTTCAAAGAGTGGTGGCCTGGAGATGAATACAACAGTTCCAACTGAGTTCTGGGCTATGAGCCAGAAGATTGTTAAAACACCTTAGAACATGCTTATTCCCTCTTAGAACAGTTTTTGGTACTTGCTCTATTAGTATGGATTTTATTTCCCCACCAAACGAGTTCTCTGCCTTTGAACCACAAACAATAATGGCACATCTGTCTCTAGGCTGCTGTACTTTGAAAACCAATGCTAAGGACACAGAGGGGTAGATTTTCAAAGCGTTGCGTGGGAGTTTGTACCAGGAGTCTAGCCAAATATTTTTCACTCATACTCATCCCCGAGCCTAACCTTTCCTCACTCATTAGAATGATTCTGTTTGCTCTGCCCACATGGGGACATTTCGGAGAGCTTTCACCTCCAGGGACAGAGCTTCAGCTGGTCAGAAAAAGCCTATAAATAGGGTTTTACTGTTGACCTTTCAAATCTAGTGACAGATCTTTCCTCTGATCTTTTTTATTTTACATTTCTGGCTTTGTCTATGTTTGCATGTGATTCTAAGTTTCTGCTGAATTATTTACCATTATACCATGACGCAACTAAAATCCCTGATAACACGTAGACAGGTGGCATGAAGTCATTGCTGCTCAAAATGGTGCTGACAGTAGTTGCATCCACATGTTTTCTGTGCAGGGGAGTTATATGGCAGCCTCATGGGAACTAGACCATTTTGTGCTCCATTTCTACCACCACCATGATAAAGAAGCAAATAAAGTCATGAATTAAAAAGGCCTCCCTGCTTGTTGCGTACCATCTCTCTGGTTCTGTAAATCAGCACCGCTCCATTGTGGCTTCCTGAGAGCAAGTGATCTAGCTCTGAGGACGTTTCCTTACCTGCTGGCTGAGAAGGTAAAACTAAAACACTTCAGCAGTGTGAGCAGTGATTTAAACACGGGCAGCTTCCAGTTGTAAAGATTGGTCAAGTTACTAGGAACAGATTTTTTTTAGGTTTGCTCCTTCTTTGTTAGCAATTACCTCCTTTAAGAGGAAAAAGGTTTTGAATAAACTTATGCCACTATTCCAAGCGTCTTCGTTTACCATTCAGTAAAAACACCTTGGTCCTTAGTGCACTCTATTTTTTCCAATGATTTTACACTGCTGTGGAAATTTCCCTTTTCAGAAACTAGTTCACAGTGTTTCTTTGCAAATGCAGTGCATGTATATTTGCTGTATCACAACAAACTACCTACCCTTCCAGTCACTACTGTTCCAAAGCTTATTTGATTTTGCGGCACTTCTTGCCATGGGGGTGTTATCATTTTTCACAGTTGAGAATCTCCTTTGATGAAGTCAGCTCAAAGTTCTATCTTTGGGTGGTTTCCCAGGAAAAACCTTTTGGCTACTAGCAATTTTCCATTTAAGAATATTTGCCGGTTGAATTCAATTAGTGTCCTTGGAAACTTCTTGTCTTTAAAGATACCATCGTTCTAGGATTTTCACTGCTGGATCCTAATCATCTTTTTGTGTTATCGAAGGTTGAGGATGATAGAAACCACATATTGAAGTCCCATTCCTTTTTTAGAGCAACACCATGTTGCAAGGAAAGACAAACTCGTGGATCAGCAAGCTAGCTGGGGTAGGAATGCTTGAATACTTGCATGGTGTTTTCATGCCAGTGGAAATCTCTATGTTTTTAAATTGCCTGGCATTCCAGAGGTGTGACTTGGTAGGGTTGGATTGTGCTTCTGCAAACCTTCTGCTGAGGAAACAAATGCTTTTGTGAGTAGTCTTTGGCATGAATAAAAAAGAAATCAGAATCCAAACACTTGCAAAGTTCACTCATGAGTTCCCAGTTCCTGGACAGGAAAAGATGCTTCGATTTCTGTATGCATTCACAGTCTGCATGCCATCTCGTCGAACTCAGAGAAACCACCTCATCCCTGTCCCACTGAAAGCTTTGTGTTGCATCCCCATGTGCTCAGAGATTTCAGAGAACAGCATAAGTAACCTGCAGGTGTGGTAGATGACATGAGGTGGTTTAAGTATTGTTTCAGTCATTTATTCTCACAACAGTCCCAAACAGATCCTCTACTTTTTTGAGCAATAGACATATATATCACTAAAATGTAAGAATGGATAATGAGCAGACCTTCAGATATCATGAAACCTTCCATATTCTGACACGAGAACTCATTACATTTGCCTGCTATTAAATGTCTCATAACAATATTTTAATATGATTAAAGATGCTCGGCTCATTTGTTAAGAACTCGGCAAATTATTCTGGGCAGGGCATTTATGTACTGGGGAAGGAAGGCATGTGAATCTTTTTTTTTAATTATTAGTTTCTTTCTTTGCTACTGGTTGTATCAGTGCCTTATCAGTTAAGTGCAGGAGCTTAACAATGGGTTCTCTCAGCAAAGCCCTCTCTTTTCGCAGGGTGAGGTTAAAGAACAAACACATTGCCGTGAGCTTTTAAAAGCTTGATTTCAATTACATGGTAGTAGGGCAAAGCTCTCAAACACACAAAACTTTGACTTTGTAAAGATTGTGACCTCCCAGGTACACGTGCTTTAAGAAGAAAAAATGTACTTGACATGTCCCACTGCTGTTTCCACGCACCAGGAGCTGTGTGTGTCGGGAAGAAGGGAGGGCTGGAGGGAGGTAGCAGCGTTCGCGGTGAGATGGAGGAAAATTGTTCCTCTGGGAAAGCAAAGCTCTTCTGTTTGACTAGTAAGAATTTAAAAGATAAATATATCCCTTATCATGGAATGATAAACAACGAGGTCCAGGAAAGACTCTTTGAATAATTGAGTCTGATCTGCATTTTGCAAGACTATTTGCTTTCGCATTCCTATTAGCATCTTATAGGACTTTGTCTTTACAAATGTTTGTTTGTGGTAGTATCCACAATGTTATAGGCACTTTCTAGGCTTTCAGGAAGAGCTGGTGCTTTCAGTCCCTGGCTGGACAGACAGACAAACAGACAGAGGTCATGACAGAGAAGAAAAAAAAGAACTTTTCTGTGCAAACTGAGAAGACCTGCTGTAGCTGGTATGGATTTTACAAAGGGGGTTTAAGGAGGTTGTTTTTTCCCTATCCCGCTTTGTCCTTCACTTGCCTGGAAGTGGAGCCTGTACCTGTGACCACAATCACACGGTTCTGAAGCTTTCCCTCTGGGCTGCCTCTGGCCCCAGCCAGGCAGGAATCGGCTAAAACCAGGGCATAAAATTGAGTGTAGGAGACTGCAGAATGTGCATGTCTCCCTGATGTACCTGTAAGGGTATATTTTATAAGGCCATTTAGAGAGAGAAGATGCCCACTGAAAGCAAACAGGAGATAGATTCCTACCCATCTGTCATGTGTTTTAACATTTAGAAACTGATAATGCTACTAATATTGCCCATGGCATCGCTTAAAAAAGACAAACACAAAGCAGTGCAAGACTGAGTTGAACTGATTTTGTCCAAGCAGAAATTCAGTTTTCCTCCTCAAGCCTTCTACAGGATTCTGCCTTTGAGTCTGTTGGAGGGAAATTAAATAACGTTCCTACACATAAAGGGAGATGCATAATCCCCTGGCCTTTCACAGCTCACTCTGTTGTTCAATGCATCAGCTGCTCTGGAAGTGATATCAGGGAGGTAAATGCAGCCTATGCTGCTTTGGAAGAAAAAAACTCCATCCACACACACAAAAATAAATCACACTCCTTGAAAAATGTTTTAACTAATAGGAGACACAGCAGAGATTGGATCAGCTGGAATGATAAAGCAGCTCAGAAAATGTCCCAGTGAGGGTGTGGGTTAATCCTTGGTGGGTTTGCAGTTCCGCTCTCATGTCCATGCTCTGGTGGTGAAAGGGGGCAGACCCCTGCCCTCCCTCCCTGCCATGCCTCTCCCTCCTGGGGGCTCATGACAGCCCTAGAGTGGCTGCTCAGCCAGTTCTGTGGGACCAGTGGCTGCTTGTCACCATGCTTGAAGTTTCTTTTCATGTTTTTTTCACCTGCCTTTTAGACTGTAGCAGCCATGACACCAGAACTCAGTGTGGTATGTGACAGTGGTGTTGAAAGAGTTAAAAAATCTTTCACTTTTTGATGCTAGGTCAACTATTCGTGTGAGCAGGAGCTCTCTATCAGGGCTGGGCTCTGTAATGTATTCCATCTATTGATAAGGAGGCAAAATAACATTTCTAAATTGTTCAGGGTGTTTGCAGAATGCCAAAGCACTCCAGTGGCCTTCTACACAGAGCGCCACTGATGATAAATCATAAGAGATACTCTAGAAGTGCCTATTTGCTTGTGGAAATAGCTGAAATACTGGAAAGCTCGCAGATTTCCCAAGGTAGGCAAAGAGACTATTTGACAAATTTTCCCCCTACTTTAAATGCAGTTTTCAAATCATTTAAAATCTCAGTATCTAATGAAAACACAACGTAGTCCCCATGGCTTCCCACAACAGTACGATCCAGTTTCAGGCTCGTGCAGTACCGCAAATAGCCTTCATATATTATTTTGCACTAGGTGATTTCAGCCTGCAGTACATTTTATTTGAATTACACTCCAATAAAAACCTTCAAAAGAGGGCAGAAGCCTGCCCATGGAGGAATAAATGCAGGAACAGAACCTCCTGTGCAAATATTAGTGTTCAGCATCTGTACTGTAGTCCCAGCGAATCTGTTCCTAACACATGTACAATTCAAATGAAAAGGTTATGTGCAGTACATGGACATGTACTGACATGGCCCATGTGTTTCATGTGGGAGCACATCCACTGTCCTAAAGTAAATGTTGTCATCAAAAAACCCACCTTGGTTTCCTAATATTATTGAAGCAAAGTACTGACAGAAAAAAAAAAAAAACATATAAAAATTCGTTTCCCTGGAAGATGGGAAAACTTACAGCTAACTCTTGTGGGGTTAATTCCAAAATGTTTTCATAAGTTCCTGAGCTAAGAGGCAGCTATATCAACATATTACTTGGAAGCAAGAGGCTCACTGCAAGGAGTCAGCACTGTGGTTTGTACATTCCTGTGCAACAGGGAGGTGGAAATCCTGTAAAATAACCAATCAGTAAGGACTGACTTCCCTATGTCCAACTGCAGGCTTGCTTATTCCCTGAAGCTTGGAGGTTTATACCCCTTCCAAACTGTTTAGACTGAAATCTAGCTTCCAGTGACATTAATAGCAAATTGGTCATTATTTCCAATTACCCTAGAATGTCATTGTTGCTGTTTTGTTCCTTTTCCTTCATCGCATGGTCACTACGTTGAGTATTCAAATGCTGTGACATTTTAAATAATATTTGTTTAATTGAATGTGTTTAATGTGTCGCTGTCATAGGAGGCACCACCATGTGCAGTACTGGGATGCTGAATAAAAGGCAACAGTGATCTTGTGAGACTTCAGCGTGCTGTATGTTTACATATGAAAGCAGGTTCAATATGCGCTACATTGTGGAGTCCCCGTGATGCCTCTCTTCATTGCTTGTTAGTCCAAGAGCCTTCTGACTTTCTCAGATACTCCTTATGCATATGCATATCTTCTCATAATAATGCCATAAGGCAGCTAATCTATTCTCCTTCAAACCCCTCCTTCAAACTCACTTCTTCTGTGGTGGCTGGAAAACATCTGACAATAGCCCAGCAGCTGGTGTGCTGCTACTCATTCTACTGAAGATGATAAATACGCTGTTATCCCAGCTCCTTTATTTCCCTCTTCATTGTATCCACCTGTTGTTTTCATCCTGTGTTAAAATGGTGGGATCTTTAGAGGAGAAATTGTCAGGATTAAAAGAAAAGTCACCTACCATGACACGATTCTTTGAGTAGGGTCTATCCTTACTACAAAAATATCAATAATTGCATACTTATTGTCTAAGCAATTTTATTATCTTTCTTTAATTAAATAACCCGTATCCCTTCCAAATACTCTGCTAAGATTGCATCAGTATCTGCCCTGTAAAGCAGCCAAGATGGCAGAAAATACCAGTCTTTGGTGGTGAAGGAAGATGTTCTCTTTGTATAGGTACAGTGATAATGTCTCTAAATGTGGGATCAGTGGCACCTTCTCAATCTCTTCTCCCCTCCCCTTTCCTTGCAACCAACCCAAAGCTTGCCTCCCTCTGCCCCATGGTCTCCAAGGAGATTCAAGGCTGCAGGATGGGAAGCTTGACAGCCTCGAAGCTCTAGCTCCAACGAGCCTTATTCCTTCACCAGCTTATGGACAAGTGGCACTGAAGCAGCTTCTCTAACAAAAGCCTGGTATCCTTGCCAAAAGGCCCATGACAAATCTAGTTTCAAGTAGCGCCAATATTGTCTATGCTGTTTTATTAGTGTTTACCACTTTGTGCCCTGGAGCAAATGTGTCTTAGTAGTCCCTCATCTGTCAAGGTCCAATCTGCATGTAGACCTGATTCATCTTCAGATGCCTAGGTTAGATAACTATTTCTCCCTTCCTGCAAAGTGGATATTTGTCTTACAGTTGTCACCAATTCAGTGTGGACTTTTTCTTTTTACATTTCTGTGTCATAGAATCATAGAATCATAGATAACCTGGGTTGGAAGAGAATTTTGAGTCCACCTACAGCCTAACCCTACCTAGTCCACCTATAGACCATGTCCTCCAACACAACATCTACATGTCTTTTAAATACATTCAGGGATGGTGGCATTGTATTAGTATGTGAGGGTCTCAGCTTTCAGTTTTTCACAAAAGAAGTTTCTAGTCTACCCCTTTTCAGAGAAGGGATTGAAACTGTCACTTCTGAGGGGAGCCAGCAAGTACAATAAGCAGCATATTATGATATTTGTTAAAACTGGATTATCTTCAGCTTATTTCTTATTTCATATGACAATCTAAATGTACTCTTGTGCTTCAAAGAGCTAGAAGAATGAAAAATAATTTTTGTGTTTTTTTCTCGCTTCAGGATTTTATTTGTAAAATCTCAAATTTTCTTTAGACTATTAAAACAGAAAGTATATTTCTGACACTTTTTGGGTAACAACTGTTATAGCAACTAATTATAATAAAACAATTTGGAAAGGAAGTTCATTTTCAGTTTTAAATAGACAATTTTCTTGTAGAAATGTTTGTGAAAAGCTAGCTATAAAGCTGTTTGAAAATTGACGATGTGGGTGCTTTTGCTCTTATCCAATCTGGAATTTTAAATGATACATATCGTGTGACTTTCATGACTAGTCATAACAGAACTCAAATTTCCTATCAGTGAAGTATCCAAACAAAGAATAAGCACTTTTCTTTTTTTTTTTTGTCTGAATAATAAACAATAATGAGAAAATTGCAAAATTCCAGTACACTGGGCTGAAATGATTAACTGCATAATTTATAAATTACTTACTCATCTCAGGATTGCATCTAGAAGATCAATCTCACATTCACTGTGTACAAAGAAAAAAAGAAAAACTTGCATTTTGTGGTCTTTTAGACTGTTTGGTATAAACTAGGAAAATCTTCAGAGTGTTCTGTTACAATATACAATCCATCCTCAGTGAAAGTAAATCCTTCCATTCAATCAAGAGAGTATAGGATCAGGGCTATTAAGAAGCTTATTCAGACTTTAAAAGCATTGACTTAAATGGAAAGATGGAGACAAATTTTATGGATTGGACTTAGTGGAACAGAAATTCCCACTGATGATTCTTTGAAGTAGGACCATCCTTTCTAGAAGTCATTTCAACGGATGATCTGCCAAGGTGGTGGTGGTGCTGCTGCTGTACATACCTTCAACACAAAATCTTTTCAGTGTTTGCTTTGAAGGCCATAACTCCCATGAACAACACTCAGGGTAGAAACCTGTCCTTTTTAGGTGTGGAAATTGTTCCCTCAGACTTTCACTCTGCTAAAGGGTTTGAAATTGCCAGCCAGCTGATCCATAACTTCTAATTTTTTCCCTATGTGGCGTGATGCTAATGTATGCACCCAGCCAAGTCAGCCATGGGAGGAGGACCTCTAGATCATCATTTTGCAGTGTTCTTCAGATGAACACTATCTTCTTTCCCTATTTCTATTTTCCCCACTTTTTCTATCTTGTCTTGCTTTCCAGCATCCTTTAGATTCCTGTCTCCTTTTTGAGTCCCATCCTGCTGCTTGGCTTGCTTTCTCCCCATTTTTATTTTGTGTCCTCAGAATCAGTCCAGCTCCCAGCAGCAGTGGCTGTGACATGGCCTGAATGAGGTTTTCTTCCCCTCCTTACCTCTCCTGTTGGTGAGGACTGCTGCTCAGGATGTGCATGGGCAAGAATGCTGACCACTCACATTTCAGTAAATGAGAAGGGCCTCAAAGTGACCTTAGAGATGTTCCATGCTTTCTTGGCTAATTTGCACTTCACCCATGCTTAATAGCCTGCAAAATGGACAGTGTAACTGTAAGACTGACGAGGACACTTCAGTGATTATTGTGAACTGACTGAAACCATGACATTCAAATGCAATGTGTTAATAACCTTATCAGGAATAATTTGCAAAAGATTTGTAAGCTAGCAGGAAAGAGCGAGTAGAAGGTTGTGTATATGCAATCAAATAATACTCGTTGCTGTCAGGGGCCTATATTTTGCACCAGTAGGCACCAAGACAACCATTACCGTTGGCGGGAAGCTCTTTGTAAGCACAGAAGCATGAAATAGCTAGTGGTCAGTGTTAAAGAAACAACACTTACCAAAGCAGAAAACACTATTATCTGTTGTATGATAATGACCTCTGGGTTCTTGGTGCTTTACAGAAAGTCAAAAGAGGATGACATTCTGGGTGGAGCTCACAAATCCCAGGCCAGAAAAGGGGCAAAAGCCTGGTGAGAGGTGAAGGTAGTAAAAAGACATTTCTGTGGCGGTCAGCTTACTTCTTGGTGTGCATAAGAGGTCAGTAAGAGATGGATAGCTATTTGGAAGTGTGAGTCTGTGTTTGGAGGCTATGCCATGCAATGGGAATAATGGGCTTTGCAAAGGATATTGTGGAATCAGTAGGGCTGTTATTGCAAAGCAATATGAAGTTTCAGGTCTGTTGGCAGTAGTATCCACAGTTACTATTGCTTGAAGGAAGAGTGGGGGATGGTAAGACCTCTGTATTTCATAGAATTTATAATACAATGTCCTTTTTTTGAGCTTTGCCAGAAACACTACCAGGACATCCACTTCAAAAGAATAGTTTGCCTAGGTTTAAATTATACTTGAGGCCAACCTGTTATGCAGTGATATTAAGTAGTACAATGTCATATTATATGCAAACGCTTGTGCGTTTAGAAATGCAAAGGAAATTCTATGGATTAAAATCCAGCAAAACAAAAAGTTATTTAATTAATCAGCAGTACTTTTTTTTAAGGAAACCCCATGCAAAACTAGAGGCATGAAAAGCATACCTAGTACTGAGATGCTGTTCAAATCATTTACCTTGTCTTGCTTTTTTAAAGAGCAGAAGGAAAAAAGCAAAACAAAATAATAATCTTGTGCCAGTAGAAAAAAAAAATGCTTTCTGTCAGCTGTGGCACGTTTAAACACCCTAAATATTTCATCAGACACTGCACTTAACTTCAGTGTTTTAAATTAGATTTAATAAATAGGTGCATGTTCAGACTTGTACAGCCCTACTTTTGTCTGTAGTTGGCAATGTGCTGCTGTATGTTTGACTGCACAGTTAAGAATTTTAATTACTTACCTGTTCTATACAGACACCCATTCTCTTTTAACTGTTTATTAAAAAATAATACTGCAGCCATTGTGCAAGAAATCTTCCACATACCATGTAGCTGTAATTTTTTCCACAGTAGGCCCCTATTTTCTGAATGTATACCCACATTCCCCTCATCGTCTACTCCCAAACTCCAGCCTCTGGAATTCCCCCAGACCTGAGATGTCCATGAAAATCTGTCACTGAGTTTTGTGACTACTTCATATTGAATGTCTTTGCTCTTAATTATATGGAGATGTCTGAGATTGTGCTATCTGAACAACCAAAAGGATGACACATGCAATGTCTGTCTCATTCTCAAGAGAACGTAGCTGGATCTGGTGGTCTTACTTGGGTTTTTTTTGGTTGGTTTCCAACTTCTAAACTCATTTGGTAGAAAAATATTGAAGAGAATTGACCAAACCATACAACATTTGAGTTAAGAGACAATGATGGTAAGTTAACAGCATCGTCTTCACTGTTCCCTTAGCACTGACATCCGTTATAATTATTAGTTTATAATTATGCAGTACCGTGATACCGAGTGGGTTCAAGATGCTGTCTTGCATTTCAAGTTCATGATCATCTAGCAAAAATAATTACAACTTTATCTAGGTATCATAAAATGGTGACAGGATGAAAATATTCCTTAATTTTAAGTTGATGGTCAGTGAGTAATTCACAGTTGGAGCTTGTCACCTCAAGAGTTTGGGTTTGTTACTCATAGTTGAATAAATTTCTTCACTGCTTGAGAAAGAACCTAGCTTGAACTAGTTGCCTAATTTTTAAATACTCAATTTATGTGAGAAATGCCACCATAAGTGTACTTTGACAAAGATGGCTGTAGGCAAATACTGAGCCTTATGTCTCTACTCCAAGATGGCCAGACTTTAGGCAGCTCTGCAATCTGTGCCAGTCTCGACCATTTGGAGTTAATGTGTTTTGCAGTTTAGCAACAGAGGAGTGAGGTGGAAGAGTAGGAAGGCTTCTGACCTTATTCATGAAGACGTCATGTCAGAAAGCCTGAAACTATGGAGTCTCTCCTGTCCTAAAACAATAGATGCTATAAACAGCTGTATATATGTAAATCTACATATAGGCATTACTTTTCCAAATTACATGCTGTTTATGGTTTCATACTCAAAAATGGGGCCTGAACCGGGAGAAACAGATTAAAAGGTGATTTATGACATAAAGTTTCTAAAACCTGGATGCAAATGTTGTGGTTTAACCTCAGCTAGTAACTAAGCTTCAAGCAGCCACTCACCCATTCCTGCCAAGGAGATATGGAGAAGAATGGAAAAAACACCTTTTGGGTTGAGATAAGCACAATTTAATAGGATAACGATTGAGGATAATGACAATAAAATAATGTTATTTGTGTGTATATACATATGTAACCAGTGATGTACAAATGAAAATATTTGAAGAAAAATATTACAGGTTATCCTTTAAAAGTGCCTTTGATAGTAGAGTACCTACTTATGTATTTCTGAATATATATCACAGGTGTTGGGTTGAATTTTTAAGGATTAATGTTTGGCAGTTTTGGAAACACCTTAGAGTTTCTAACACATCCAAACATGTTTTTCTGTGGATATTCTGCTGAAATGTCCTGTGATCAGATGGGGCCAGTGGGCCAGATCTTGTACTATTATGTAGCTGAGCATTTCTTATTAGCTTGGTTTTCTTTGACTTTAGTGACACGGAAGTCTGGTGGCTTTAGCCAGTGTGGTGAGATGGGAGGTCTTGGCTTTCCATACATTTGAGCCAGTATGACAAGCATGACCAGGTCATCCTAGTTAGCTGAAGAGTGGTATCTAAACTCAATCCATATGTTATATTTATGCTTTACAATGGACACTCTCTACAGAGACAAGGACTGTGATATTACACTTTGCATGTCTGTCTAGCGATATTTTCTCACTGTCCAGCCACAGGAAAGCTGCATGAACATGGTATTATGTTCAGGTGAATAAACCACATCTCTCAGCAAAGCTACAGAGTCAAGGTCTTGTGCCATCTCAGCCACTTGACATTTTCAGAGACTCCATCATTATGAACAGCATGGGCATATGTTTAGATGGTAACTAACACAGTTAATATGCAAGTGGATCCCATCTTGTCTGGCTATTTCATTTTGCTTTGCAGACTGTATGAAAATACAGAACATATTGTTTGCAATTGGCCAATTTTCAGTGATCTTCAAATTTGTCCAGGGACCCTGCCCCTAGGACTAAATTTCACGTGCCTGGAATTTCAGTCTACTTACATGTGTGTTCATTGAAAACCTCCCACTGAATGCCTATAAAATGTCAGCACCCACATTTTTGATGCTCTATGCTTTATCAGTTTAAATATAAGAAGAGCACAATAAATTCAGTTGGATATGAGACCAGAACAAGAATATGAGTTTTTCTTTTCAAAGGATGGCTTCTAATTTTTGCAATTTCCTAGTAAAAACTAAGAGGCTGCTTGTCTGAAAGGGAGAGTGGGAGGGAGGAAATGTCCTTATTTGCATCCTTTGTTGTTTCTTTCATTTGAGTGTTTTCTCTTCCTTCCTATTGCTTTTCTCACATTTACTGCCTACCTTTACACTTGTTCACTTGTCGAGAAAGATGTTGATATCCTGTTGGCCTTTTAGCTATCAGTTTGTTTGATTTGCCAGACTACTTCAATATGCTTTAGCACATTTGGAAGACATAGCCTTTTTGTGGCATTTTAAAATGTTTGTAGCATGTTTTTCCTACTGAAGTTTTTACAAGAAACATAGTGTAAGTAATGAAATTAACAAATAGTAAACATTGCCTTTGCTCTGAAACCCCAGAAATCTGGTGACCATTTCTGCTCTATCTTCCCCTCTACCTTCTTTTGCTTTTTTTTTTTTTTTTTGTTCAAGAACAACAGAAGGACCCCAACAAAGTCCTTGGGGAGAAACAAAAGATCTCTTATTGGTCATTCTTTGGAAAGGAGGACCAACCTTAGGAACATCCCTAACCTTTCTTTTGTCTTCCAGCAATTTGAACACAGCAGATGGTCACTTCACTGCCACAATGTAACAGCAGTATGAGATGATTTAAAATAGAAATATCATGAAAGCTGTGCACTGATATAATCAATGACAAAGATGATCTGATAAAGGCAAACACTTGTTATGAATGAGCTGGAAAGAACAAAATATGGAAAATAAAATATACCCTTAATTTTAATTAATTTTTTCATGAGAACTGTGAGAGCTTCTCATCCTTTAAAAGCATTTTCTCTATTACGAGATAAGATTTTAAAAAATGAAGACAAAAATGTATTTTTTGTGATATTATTTCTGAAGAATCCTTGTAGGCTAAAGCCAGAACATGTGTAATCTTCAGAATAGGCCTTAAATTGAGCTGTTCACCTCTGTTCCCTCAACAGAGGGAAGAGGTCCATCCCTCTGTATCTCACCTGCTACAATGGGCTGTGAGACACACCCATTCTGTGTCTCTCCATTCCCTAAAGACCATATTGAGCAGCTACCTGAGGGATCCTGATCATCTCAGGTGAAGCTGAGAAGTCCATCCTAAAGCTGAGTGAGGTCACATAATGTTTTTCCCATGTCTATTGACAGACTGAAGTGTCCTCAGCAACCTGCAGCCTCGGGGGAAATTCCCATGGGCAGCATTTGCCCACTTGTCCATCCGCCAGTGACGTTTTTCAAGTGAGTGACATACAGAATTACCACCGTCTGTCCAGACTGAGTGTACTAAATACATACAACATGCTTTGGGGAGTGTTTTCCTTCTCTGGCCAGTGTGGCTTCCTACCTCTAAGTGGTTACTTATCTTGCTTTTCTTTGCTGACAGTTTGACTGATACAGGTAAAAACTACATGCAGCAAAAATACAGGAGGCAAACATCAGAAAACTGAAACAAAATGAGATACCTTGCCACACAGTATATTTTAGTTTGAGAGATTTCCTAGTTTTCCTATTGAGAAGTCTTTGATTTTGAACAGTACTTTCCAGTAGTGTTCCTTTAAAACATTTTGCCTCTTTTACTGAGTATTGTTGTAGTATTCCTCAGAAAGCACTTTGCTAACTTTAAGTGCTATGTGAATGATAGCTATGGTTCCTTCGTGACTTGGGAAGGCAATCTTCCCTAAAACAGTCCCTCAGTGACAGTTTATTGTCTGTAAGGACACCTTGTCTATAAACCTTGGTTGCTCTTAGTACAGCAATGAAATCACATCTAAGTCTGCTCCATTCTTCTCAATATATTTTTCTATGGTGTAGCTGAAGGATAAATATCATCGGTGGGAGACCTGTCTTCTCTGATCTCTGCCACTTCCTTCTCCAGTCAGGATAAGTTAAGACTAGACTGGGATGCAGTGGAGTTTATCCTACTTCGGTTCTGTGGTTTTCACAACTTCTTTGTTTTAGGGCTTAGGTCAGCATATGATATTACACAGCTTCTCAGAACGCACCTATTCGGGGGTTCAGGACTTGGTCCCATAAGACTTAGTCTGTGGGGCATAAGAACCTCCTGGACAGAATGAACCCTGTGAAGGGGGCTTCCTTCTCCAGGTTAACACTCAATCCAGTCTCTGTGAATGACTGATTCTTCAGCTGAGAAATTCACAAGGTATTTCAAAATGATCAATATGGCTTATTTCAAAACATTGAAGTGTCTGTCTTGTTGATAGAAGAATGAGGAATCTAGGTTTAATTGGCAAATTCAATCTGACTTTTGTGTTCATTTCAGATTGATTTGAATTGCATGAGTAATCACTATTGTCTTCACCCAAAAAGTGTGTTCCAGTTTACTCTTCCCTTCTGTATCATCCCTCACCTTGTGAAGGACACTGGTACCACAGTCCACCAGTCAGTAGCTATCCAGCACTGGTATCTGCAACTCAGCAAACTCCATATCTGATCATTATATCTCAAAGAAAATAATTGTCTATGAGATTTCCATCTCTTCAGTAAAAGATGATTTTATTAAAACCCTTGGCAACTCTTTTATAGTGAACATATAAATAAAATTTGGTTTATATTGTATGAAGATTTGATTTGAAATACCCATGGCCAGTATTTATTTTCAACTTCAGTTGGTCTACCATTTGCTTTAAGAGGCCTAGCATTAGGGTGTCAGAGATATTTCTTCACTTTGCTTTTCTCTTTTCAGGACATTAAAGGGCACTTTCAAGTTAAACTTATCACGAGACTATGTGAAAATGAGAGTGTCTGATGTTTGGTGTAGGTGTGTTGTCCAAAGAGATTGTGAGGCTTCAGATTTATCTTTTTGTTCTGAAAGAGCAGAAGTCAGATCTGGCAATTAGAGTGAATTATGGTTCCGTTCCCAAACCATCTTTTCACCAGATACACAAAAACCCCCTCTGTTTATGTTTGCCACTGGTGTTTGGTGGAGACGAATGTTTCTTTAGTCTTTGTTTGCTTATGGGAAGCTTAAGGCTTATGCAAAGATTGGCACCTAAGTATAAAATAGTTTCCTGCACAGCAATAGCTCAAGGTTTTGAAGGGAGGTCAGCTTTTAGGCTTTACTTTAATTGTTGCTCTTGTAATCCCGAGATGCTGAATGTTTTTTTTAATGCAGACATGGGCTGAGCAGACAAAACTTAAAAAAAACCCCAGCTAAGTACGGTGCTAAGCTTCTGAATGTTTTCACAAGACACCTCAGGGAATGTGGAGCTACACTAGCTTTTAGCCACTTTGGTTTTGTGAAAATTTGGTATTGTAAAACCTTTCTCCTGCTATTGAGGCTGAGAATCTCATTGTTGGGGATTAGTGTGACAATGAAGCAGGGTTACTATTGGGATCCTAAAAAGCAGCATCTCTTCTAAGGGAAACTTACAGCAGTTTCCTTGAACTATAGAGAGAAGTGCAGGTTTTAAATGTCAGCTCTGAAGGCAGCAAAAACAATTAGATGAAAGTTCCAATTAATGTTAAATCTTAACTAATTGATTTCTTGTTTTCCAACTTGCCTTTCCTTCTGAAACAAATGTTAGAGATGCAAAGTCCATCCTTGTTTTCTTTTGTGCTATTGTCTCTGTTAAAAATATCAAACTTTATTCTAAGCTTTGCTATAGCTGTAAGTTCACCCTTTAGCAGTAATACTAACAACATCACGACAATACTTTTGTTTAAGTGAAATTATCATCGTCCAATTGGTCTGTTAAAAAGAGGACCTTAGTAGCCAGCTCCACAGGGTGCTGACTCACCACTGATGTGTTTCAACACACACCTCCTCTCTTTCCTCCAGAGCCAAATCGCTTTGGTACTGGCTATATTCTGCGGAGAAGCTGGCTCTTAGGCTGGTTGTGTTTTCTGCTCACATCACTCTGCAATTCGCTGACAGGTCTCAGCACAGGGACATTCTGCACACTTCGTTGCTCCCTTGAACCAAATCAGTCTGCTTCTTTCTAATAAACATTCCTCCTGGTTGCTAATGTTGCCTCTTTTCTGAATCTCTCTCCATTGTTCTTGACTTCAGCTGGACTTCAATGTCGAATCACTTGGTTATATTTATTACGCCTTCTCAAAAGTGCCAATGTCCCATTTTTTAACAACAACTTTATGTATGTGGTCCTTATATAGTGTTTGACTACAGGAAAGTCTCAGGACAGAAAATCATTGTATCTGCCTTTTAACTCCTCTGCATTTTGGGAATTAGATTGTGCTCTTGTCTGACCAAAGGAAATAAAAAAACCTTCTCAGCTCACTGGTCTGAGGTTTGGGTTTGGTCCCTGTTCTCAACTACTAAAATCAAGGATCAAATAGCTCAGGAGAAGCCCTCTGCCTTTATTCTCTGGCCAAGGCTGCTGTCAAGAGATGTAAGAATTAAGCTGAGTTCTTTCTTCAAGGGAGATAGTAACTTCCGTCTTCAAATGAACCTTCAGATATGACATGTTGTGGAGCTACAGGTTGTTGCTGAGCCCCTAGGGTCTAACCCTTAGCTGGCTACACTACTTGTCTTTTTAACTTCTGCTATTTTACTCTGCTCTTAAGGGCGGACTAATTGAAGAAAAGAGGTTGTGTGGGTCTGAAAATGAACAGGATACAAGGGAATAACCCCCCTACACTGCACTGCAGCTCTTGTGCCGTGAGCAGCCACACCATGATCTCTTGGCTGTGGTACAGCAAAAATAACAAGTTAACCACCTCAAAATGGGGGAACTGGCAACTGAAGTTCCTTCAGTGTTTGGTTGTCTAACTTCAGGCACCTACCAAGGGCCCAACTTTTAAAAAATAGGACTCCTCCTGATCAGACACTTATATCATCCAGTATAGTTAGATCATCCAGTAGCCTTCTAACATTTGAGGCTATGTGCTCTTGATTCATTGTATGATTTTTGTTACAAGCCAGGCAGGTATTTTCGCATCTGTATTGTCTTGCTGTTTCCAGGAAATGAACATGTGTAGCTCCTGGCTATGACACAGCCTCAATGAGGACTCTGAGTGAACCCAGGATCTTTGTAAATGTACAGATCCTCTGCAGATCTCTCTGCCACCTCAGGAACAGAGTCAGTATTTCAGGGTGCAATCATATTTGCTATCCTACTATGCAAACTAGTATAAAATTAACAGATATGAACCTAGAGAAAGGTATCTATATCAGGTTTATGCTAGAAATTACATTTCTGAGGCTGCCTAGAAGTAGCTCATCAGAGGGTTATGAATAATGTATGACTTTCTGCAATTGGTGAGGCAGTGCTAGCTGAATTAATCCACTCATATTTCTTTATATATAAAAAGCGCCTTAGCTTCTTTTCAGCCTTTATTCTTGCTGTAGTGTAGCAGGTATTTGAGTAAAGTCAGTGATTTTTCTTCCTGTCTACTTTAGAAAACAATACTTGTAGGCTCTTTCTTTGACTTAAACACATTCATTCTTCCTAAAGCTTTTAAAAGAAGCAGAGCTTTCAAGATCAAAGATATTCATACAACACCTGTACTAACACTATTTTCAGTCGTTATTGACCACTCTTTGTGATATTGTTTTATGCAGGTGCCTTTCCAGTGAGCTCTTTAGAATGAGAGGGAATACAAAAAATAAGCATACAGAGCATCTGTGTATCTTTTTATCACACTTTAAAAAGCAGAGCTTGTTGACGAATGGAGGGGGAAAAAAACCACACATAAATATAATCACTACACTCCTCTGCTCCTTGTGATCCAGGGTATTAGAGAATCTTCAGATGGTTGCTCACATGATCATGAAATCACTGTGTATTCTGTAGGATTCATGGATACGAGCCAGGAATGAATATTTACAAGTGGTAGGCAAAGCATGTCACTTGATAATAATTTTTTATTACCTCTTTTTAAATAATGGAAATTGTCTTGCCAGGGAGCAGAAATAATTCCACAAATAAATCCACATGTCTTCGATTACCCCTCCAATTCAGCCTGGAAGAGCATCTGGTGAATATGTACCAGGAGCAAGTGAGAGAGAACTTGTAAGCTTTAAATTGGTCCCAAAAAGTGCTTTGTAAACATTTACAATTATCATATCAGAAATCAGTGTGAGTTCTATAATGATTAAAAAAAAGAAGAGGGAAATAGAGAGGGATAAACCTACAATAACTGTTCCAAACAGACAATAATTGAAATATTGCTATTGGCAGCTATGTTACATTCAGTGTCTGTCCTCTTGTCCTGCAATATTTCTGTTCTAGTATCTACCAGACATGAACTGGGCATATTTCAAGACTCAACTATAGAAATAAATACACATATTAAAATATGGCTATACTCTAAAGCAAAGGAACTCAATGACAATTACATACTTAATCAGAAGTTGGCTCAAGACATGAAGAACAGAATAAAACCACTTTCTTGTGCAAATGATTCTACATTTATTTGTCTCCTAAAAAGGAAAGACATATTTCCCTTCAGGACAGGATGTAAAGGTGGGCTTTCATGACTTTAATCTGAAGCAGTTGATTGTAGTGCAATGTTTGTATGAGTTTAAATGGTAAATTTATTTAATTTCTTTTTTTTTTCATCTTAGGGCAGTAGTTATTTGAAAGGAAAAGGTAGATGACAATAATCTAGTACCAGAATGAGTGCTCAGATATGAGGCTTTGTATGTGAGAACTGAATACTCATCACCATGTGCTTGAAGCTGAACAGACTGCAGACCAGTCAGGGAGAAAAGACTCATCAGAAAATGGTGTGATGCAGGTTCCTTCTTGCTGATCGGATCATGAATAGGTACCCCACAAACTGAAATTAACAGGATACGTTTTAGCTCTTGCACAAACTGTCTTTAGTATTTTTTTTTTCTTTTGGCTGTTTGCAGTGTGGCCCTGTGTGAAGTTGTGACATTTTGTGGTAGTTCTGTGTTCACAGTCACTGAACTCAGTAAGAAAACCAGTGTAAGAAAAACCTACTGCAGTCCCTGAAGTCAGTGATAATGTTGCTGGGGACCATAAAGAGATGGGGGAGAGGTGTTTCTGCGGAGTCAAACCTGGAGTTCTACTCAGAGCACTGAGCACCTAAAGCACTCCAGACATCAGAGATGCATGAATTCTTCCAAAAGAGGGCAGAAGCAGCATTTACCGAGTCCCCTTAACAAATACGTTACCTTCACCCAATCACAGTGTTCTGTCTCCCAGTATTTCAGAACACAAACCTCTGGCTCTGCAAAAAATAAATATCTGTAAGAACCAGCCAGGAAACTTTACAAACACTGCAGCACCTACATGACACGGCAAATTGCAAAATGTGTTAAAATCCTAAATTCAAATAGTCTTCCTGACAGTAAACTACAGTAGGAAAAGCTCAGACTGTGAAATGGGTGAATGCCAAAGGTTTTTTTCGGTCCCTCATATTTGTATTGTTTCATTCTGCTTTCAGTTTGCATGGTTTAAAAATAGTTTAATAAAAAAGTCCGAGGAAGTCTGTGAGCCTGTGTATAGCCCCTAGATCAAAGAAAAAGAGAAAAAAAAGAAGTGATGACCAGAAAGGTATGTTGTTATGTAGCCACGTGTAACTGACATAAAATTTTTTGGGCATTCCAGGCAAAAAGACCAGACTGAATGTGTCACCTTACCTGAAGGCAGTGAAATCATTAAATAAAAGGCTGAAAGGGACCACAGGAGGTAATTTAGTCCAGCTCCCTGCCCTAAGGCAGGATCACGTCTACCTGCGTCATTCCTGACAGATGTTTGTCCAACCTACTCTAAAAAAAACCCTACATATGGTCATGTCTGCCAGGTACCCAAGCAGACTTTCTTGCATGTTTGGCAATGCTTAGGTATCTTGTCTTGCTGAATTGACAGCTGAAGAAATTGAGAGAAAAAAAAAATCTATCTATCTATCTATCTATCTATCTATCTATCTATCTATCCCTATGCATCTATATATAACTATATATCCTTGCACCCCCAGACATTTTTACACTACTGTTTCACTGGGAAATAATTAATTCCAGTTGTTTGGATTCTTTTTCATGCACTGTAAGGTAAAACATACATAGTATGATCTGCAGACCATCAAACCTGGGCTATTGCAAGTAAATCCAGAAGTTGAAGTACATATATTGAAGTTTTTTGTGGGCAGTGTTAGAAATTTTCAGCCTGGTTTGGAAGACACAGTCAATATCTACATCCATATTTTTAAGATTTGTCTTTATGCAGTTGAAACATTGAGAGAAAAATGCACCATGGTTCACCAAAATGCCTGTTACATAAACTCCCTTACAAGATACAGATTGGATACACCTTTACAAAGTGTTTCACTGAAAAGATATTCAGCAGAATTATCATACAGTTTAGTGAGTGTTGACCTTTGATGGTGCTAGTTTGGTTCAGTATAGCCTAGGAAGGACTTGCTGAGCTGGTGTGAGAGGTGGATCATTCAATCTGTGTCTTGGAAAGTTTGAGTTGGTCAAGGAAAAATACTGATAAGTTCTGAAGCAGAATGAAAAGTTTCAATTAATTTTAAAAATTCAGTTTAAATGTTTTGATTAATTTCTAGGGTTTGATCCTGATTAATTTCTATAAATAGAACTAAGGCAAATGAATAATTAAATGTAATTTCATTTCAAGGTGCCTGGTACAATACTGTGGGATATTTTTCAGGATTACTAGGCATAGCATTCACACAGATTCCACCTACAGGATATTAAGTCTAAGCCTATTTTCACACTCACCAGGATCAGACATTGTTCTGTTCCACTTCTTACACTGATGCATTGGTAAGGCATAAACATAATAGTATTCTGCTTTATAAACCCTCTTCCCTACTGACAGAAGAGACAGACGATAATCTCCCTATTGCTAGCAGTTACTGTCCATGCAGAAGTTAATAGTTTATTTTAAGGAGTTTTTTTCTAACTTACTTTTCTGTTGGAAAGTAACCCAGGTTTTAATTGTGATATGGATGACAGGTTAAATGTGTAAGAAGGCATGGGACAGTCTCTGGATGTGATGGGAAAGGTCTGGGATCTCAATTTTCATATGCAGGACTGAACTGCCAAGTGCACAGCATGTTCAGTCTCACTAAAATGTGTTCGTTGCCCAGGTAATTTCATTTTGTGTTTTGCTAGAATAAGTTTAGAAGATGTAACTTTTGAAATCTAGTGAATTATATCCTGCTGATACTAGACATCGAATCACAGAATCACAGAATGTTAGGAGTTGGAAGGGACCTTGAAAGATCATCTAGTCCAACCCCCCTTCCTGAGCAGGTTCACCTAGAATAAATCACACAGGAACATGTCCAGATTTGTCTTGAATGTCTCCAGAGAAGGAGACTCCACAACCTCTCTGGGCAGCCTGTTCCAGTGCTCTGCCATCCTCACAGTGAAAAAGTTTTTCCTTAGACTCAGATGGAACTTCCTATGCTCCAGCTTGGAAAGCTAAGACATTGTCTCTTAGCATGTGTACAAGAATGGGAAATAAAAGAAAAACAGTGGCACTGAAATTCACTCAAACATTTCTCCAAGGATGTCCAGTATTCTACAAATATATAGGGATATGTCCTGAGACTTCCTAAGCAATTTATGAAACAAAGATATAATTACAATTTTCTATCATAGCAACTTGGTTTTTTGAAGCTTACAGGAGGTGCCTCACTGAAAAGTTTGGACTTTTTAGAAAGGTGGAAAATACACATCTTCAGCTGTAATGCACAAAGTTGACAGGAGTTTAATAGACCGTGAGAACTGGCATGAACTTGGGCACCCAAAAAAAAAAAATAGATGTGGTTCTCAATGCAAGAATGCATGAAAACCAGAAAAATTAATCTATATCATACAAAATAATGCAAAATATTTGAGGAGAACAAATGATGAAATCTAAATATAATTATCTATGTTTTATTAGAAAAGTCTGTACAATCCCATGGGAATTCCAGCAGAAATAGACTGGAATAACCTAGGTTGAAAATTACCTTGGAGGTCATCTTGTCTGATACCCCTCTCATAGCAAGCCTGTAATCTGAGCAGGTTGCTCAGGAACATCTCTGAAACTAGGTTAATGCTCCAACATGGAGACCCAAAGGCCTTTCTAAAGGGCAGCCCGTTCCCTTTGCCCATGCAGTGTTTCTCTTGCTGCACCTTGCATTTACTACACCTTTTCCTTTTGCTGTGTAGCTCTGAAAAGTTTGGCTCCATCTTCCCGGTACAAAACAGACAGGGATCTCCTGGAGAGAGTCCAGCAGAGGCCACAAGGATGGTTAAGGGCCTGGATCATCTCCCCTTTGAGGAAAGGCTTAGTGAGCTGGGGCTGTTCAGCCTGGAGAAGACTGAGAGGGGATCTCATCAACTTTTGTAAATATCTGAAGTGCTGGAGACAAAGGGAGGTGGCCAACCTCTTCTCAGTGGCCTGTGTTGACAGGACAAGGGGCAGTGGTCACAAGTTGGACCACAGGAGGTTCCACACTGATGTGAGAAAGAACTTCTTCATGGTGAGGGTGACAGAGCACTAAAACAGGCTGCCCACGGGGGTTGTGGAGTCTCCTTTTCTGGAGACATTCAAGACCCGTCTGGACACCAACCTGTGTGGCCTCCTCTAGAGAACCTGCTTTGGCAGGTGGGTTTGATTCAATGATCTCTCGAGGTCCCTTCTAACCCCTACAATTTTGTGATTCCATGATTCTCTACAGCTCATCATTAGGTGATTGAAACCAACAATTAGTTTCTCTCTTAGCTTTCTCTGTTCCCAACTAAACAATATTCAGTCTATCTTGTCCATGAAGTACCTCAGCCTCCCACCCATCTTGGTGATCTTCCCTCCAGTTTGCCAACATCCCACATGTACTGAGGGGTCTCCAACTGGACACAGCTTTCCAGGTGCAGCTTTACTAGTACAGAACTAATAAAAGTAACTAAAAATAATAAAATTATGAGTACCCCCTTCCAAAACATTAATTGTCCACAGCAATAATTGAACAAATGCTTGTGCTTCTGGAACATTTTCAGGACTCTCCCTTGAAATAAGAGAATAACAGGTCAAGCTCACAGTTCATGCAGGAATTACCTGATGTCTGAAAGTGGGTGTGAACAGGCAATGGATGGATCAACAGACATATGAAAAAATATTTACAGTTCATAGAATCATAGA
>VXBZ01010784.1:1429-43200 GCA_013399135.1 Heliornis fulica
GAATTCTGCCTAATCCAAATTACAAGAATATAGGAAGGGACTACTCTTTCTAAATGAGACACGTAAATAATGAGAGTTTTAATTAGCATGGCTTGCAGCACTCATAATACAGCAGCTTGTCAAGTATTTTTAGATGACCCAGAAAGAATGACTCTTCCACGGAATAAGAAAGAGGATAACAATATATAATATAATATATATCTTCACAGTTCCTGCTTTAAAGAATCAGTCAAACTATTTTTCTCCAGCATCTTCCATTATTTAGCCAACAGAAGTATCATTGGATGTTACACTATGCACCTGTATAAGTAACCAGTGAAAAGAATAAAACCACCAAATTACAGATATATGATCTACCAAAGCTGCAACAGGAGCTAGAGACACCTTCCTTAATTCCTTGTCAGTAGATAACACTACTTAATTATGTATAAATCCTTTCTAAGAGACCTTCCTCTAGTGAGGTACTTATTCTACCAGAATTACAAGCTCATGTAATAACTCAATTATTTATTATCACAACATTAAATATGCTAATGGTTTGCGTTAAAAATAGTTTATTTTTAAATTACTGTAATATCCTAGTTTTATTTGTATTGTTTCCCTATGAAATACTGGGTAAAAGTGTGATAGGGAAAAAAGAACTCCGTTCAAAATATGAAAGGTTTTATAGATTTTTAAAATTATTATTTTAAAAGTAAAATCCATATGGTTTCTAATAAGGTTTATAAAGATTACTATCACCCCAAATATGGTAACTTTAAATATTTCAGTCAGTCCATAAAAATAATGCATTTAAACATTTTCTTTATTCTCAAGGGGAGAATTATTTTATCTTAATAAAAGAATTATTTTATCTTAATAAAAATTGTAAAGGTAAGTATAGATATACATTAATAATAATTGTTAACCTCTTATTTCTAAATCGCACTGATTTAAGTAAGATATTCTAGGAAAGCATTTGGAGAGAATTTCCAAGGAGGAAGGAAATAAGAATCTGATGTTTAATTAATATAGCAGATACAACATGTTCAGAAACTTCAAATAATTCAGGTTTTCTATTCAATACTATTTTCTTATTTTTCTTGGAGTTTTTCATTCATGATTGAAAAAAAAAAAAGAAGTATAATTAAAAAAAAAGAACCAAAGAAACCTAAACCTCAAGGAGCATAAGAACTGATAGGTCCATTAGACTTTCTTCAGTACTTTATTTTGCGCTGGCTGTTCTCAGGGTTCTCTTGCTATGTACCAAGTTCTGTGTTACTTTAACACCACAAGTATCTAAAACTATGAAATATTTACACTTCTGTTTTTATAGTGTATTTCAAAATAATTTGTTAGACATCTGTATAGCTGGTATGAATTCACTGGATATTATAAAAGGATAAAGATAATTGATAAGTCTAAATTTTTTTTTCTGAAAGAAAATACAACAAAATACTATAGATAGAAATAAATAAAATATATTTGTTTCAGACAGAGTGCAACCCTTCTCTCATCAAAATATCATTCCCTTCATTGTGAGTAGAAATACAACTGTCTGCATATAATTTCATTGCTATTCATATATTTTATTTTATTTTACAGAATTGTAGCAAATTATTACAGATATATTAATCAACCATAATTCCATCCATTTTAAAGTAGGAATAAAAAGAATATTTAGCAGTTTACATTTTTTTGGGGGGGGGAATATTGCAAATGAATTAGAAAAGTAAATACAATTGTCTGACTACTAAGAAGTAAAAATTTGCCCCAAAATTCCCTGAAAATAAACTTCATTGCATCACTTATATCCCAGAATTACAAATACCTGTGCAAAAGCTTCTTCCAAAGTTTTACTTGAATTTTGATTTTGCAAAGTTGTGAGGAAAACCACATCTGAAAAAAATGATCCTGAAAAGCAAGGAATGGGTGAAATAGAAAATGCTCTTCATTCTTCATCAAATCAGTAAGATTATTACAAAACAAATTCTCTGAGTTACTAAAAGATTAGTCACTCTGAAATATTTCATAATGATGGAAGGAAAAGCCACTTTTCTATTCAAACGTTTGGGACTAGCTCTAGTCTTCCATTCAGGGTGACTTAGATATGACAGGTACATGGGAAAATCTTAGACTAAACTTAGGCAGAATTTCTAAAGCATTGACTCTGGGTCAGATCTTACTAAACAGAAATGTAAGCTCCTCTGAGTTCAGCTTTGTACTAAGTTTTTTTCTCTGTGGCAGTAAGATATATCTGTAGTATAATGCAAAACAATAAAGAATCTCTGCCAATCTTTAATGCAAATAATAAGGTTAATTTAATATCTTTTTGACTGAATTGTTGCTTTTTCATCGTCTATGCAGCATTTAGTTCTAAAAAGTTGGTTTTAGAGAATTCAGAGAGGAAAACAAATCATCAAGAGCAAATCACTTGCACTACCTAAAATATATCTCTTGAGGTCTGACTCTTACACATTATTCTCTCATTTCTTTGTAGCTTAGTGCTTATAAGGTTATTATAACGCCTTTTTTTTTTTTTTTAATCTACTAGCTACTAATATGTTAAAAGCTTTTATCTCCTAAGTTATTCTCATATATTCAGGAAAAAAAAAAGAAATTTCCTGACTCAAATGTATCCCTAGCTGACAGTATATCAGCAGTCAGTAACTATTCTCATGCTGACACAGACTGAAACGTTAAAGTAATAATTATTATTGTATTAAGAAACTAAGTCAGTCATTATGTTCCATAGAATATAGTACCAGGAAAACCTGGAAAGTGTTGTCCTAAAGTACAATTGCCTTTGATTATATCAGTAGATATAATATATCAGTATATATCAGAATATATCAGTAGAGTTTAAATTACAGTATGGGAAAAAGATAAACACAACCAAAACAAAGCCAACCTTGAAAATATTGGGGAAAGTTATTTAAAAAAAAAAAAAAGGCAAAAAAAAAGGCTTACTCTTTCACCCTAAGGAGCTCACCAGGGAAGTTTGTAACTGACAGAGTGAAATCCTAACAGGATTGGGTGTTAGCTCCCAAAAGTACTTCAGCAAGTGAAACAGTCAGTCTGTCTGGGCTACACTCTGTTGTGGCCATTAAAGTTTGATCTTCAAGTGACCAAAAACTTATAAAACATAACACATTTCCAGCTTATTGTTTCACAATCAAGTACTTGCCATTTTTATAAAAGTATACCATTTCAGAAAATTTCTGATCATCTCTGTACATAGGCAGAGATGGGGGTCACAGTTTTTTAAAAATACATAACATGACATATACCATGGTTATGATTGCTTTTAACATACAAGAAGAGTACTTGCAGTTGAGTACTTGCTGTTTAGTACTTGCAGTTTATGCAATGTATAGAAAATGTAAAATTTTTTTACATTTCCGTTTGTGCAGAAATAACTTGAGTGATGAAAAAGTTGTTTCTGTATTTTATTCTTTATCTGAATTAATATTTCAGCTATTTGTTTTGATATCAGCATAAGTGATTTTTTAATTTCACAGATATTTTCAGGCCCATTTGTGATTTTTCTTATATTATCAACTTGGTTGTCATGTATTAGAATAGCATCATTACAAAATCCTCTTGTTTACTTTTTCACACAAGTCAGTGTGTTCCTATTTTGTGTGTTCATACATTTAAATTAATAATTTAATCCTTTCATTGATCGTTATAGTACACATCTGGTCCAGAAATCTGCAGATCTGATCAGCACTAAAGCTACAGATAATAAATGCCTTATATTAATAATGGCTTATATTAATACTGCTGCAAACTCCTTTTTTTTTGAGAACATTTTTTAACTTCCATTGTAGCAATATTTGAATTGTTCGGGTATTATTATTTACTGTGAAAAATAACATAAATTTAGCATGCTTAAAATGTTTTTTCCAGTCATTTGGTAACATCTGGTAAAGCATCTGCACCTTCTTTAAACAAATTTTGTTTTTCATTATATTCTGCGGTTTTGCTTACAAATATAAGTACAACAGATAAACAAAATAGGGTTGATCAGTTAAAAAATGACTATCCTAATCTCTGTTTTGGTGGATAAGAGCTAAGGTTGCATAAGGAATATTTTTAAGTTTCCAATGACTCCTATTAAAGCACTGTTATAGCTGATGTTTAGGGGTTGGGTTGGGGTTTGTTTAGGGTTTTAACCATACAAAGCTAACTGAAACTGAAACCATCGAAACATCACAATTTTTCTTAACTGCTGAGTCAAGAACAATTGTTGAAACTAGTCAAATAAGATTAAATAGCTATGAGATGTAGTATAAGGATGGTATTAGAGCTGATCAAAATGAACACTGTCGAGTGTTGTAATTTAAGACTTTGAATTTTGACAAATTAAAATTCTGAAAACAATAGCCCATTCATGTAAAACAGATGAAGATCAGTATTCTTATTTCTTCCTGTGCAGCTATCTCACATCTCTTTCTTCTGTAAAATGCCCATGCATAAATATTTCTTTCTTACTTGTGATGACAAAGCTAGTTATAGTTAAAAATATAAGTTCTTAAGAGTTAAATGGTATGAATGATAATATACAGCAGTTAAGAAATAAAATGATACTACATTTTTAAAGTCATAACTCCAATTTTTTACAAAAACACCCCGTCTTGCTCTACTGTCTTATCAAACGATTTACTCAGTAAGAAGGTTGCCCCAGTAAAGCAGCTGGAGATTTTGCATAGGTCTCATTAATAGGATTATTTATTTCTTTTATTGCCAACAATTACTAGACTCATTTTTCATCTCCATATATAGTTGCAGTGTAAAAGATTGCTACTAAGATGTTTTAGAAATCATTTGCATCATGCAATTAAAATCTAAGAGTAGCATTATAGAATAATTTGAAAATATTTTTTCAAGCCAATAGAGCCTCTGACACAGCAAGATACTGTTTTCAGCAAGTATATGGAAACATAGATCTGAGAGGGAGCTCTCAGAAGTGAAGCCTGTGTGACTGTAGTGATCATAGCTCAAAACCCCTCCACTTTAAAATAATTGGATTTAAATTGATTTAAATTTTGTTCTTTCTTGTGATTGTCAATCCTATTTTTGTTAGAGTGCTGCTTAGGACACATGTGGTGACTATTAAACATTTTTGTAATTTCTGTTTCCAATGTTTCCATAGCCAATATGTACACATCCACTACTGTGCTGGTATTGACTTGTGGTTTAAACAGTACTTTGGTTTTTTTTTTGCGGATGTTTATATCCTTGATGTGTTTGTAAAGCAGTATTATATTCTTTCTCTTTCTTTTGCTAGATTTCATCTGATAAAGACAGAGAATTTCCCTGCCTAGCTTCTACCAAAATAATACTTCCTTGGTTATTGTAAATACCTATGACAAGTCCATACATTTCACATCTCTAGTAAGCCGCTTCTAACACTGCAATTCTAACTCCTGTCAGTATATTAGAAATACTATGCTAGACTGAGCAAGCCATGTTTTTTTCCATTTCCTCTCCTAAGATCAGCTCCCTATTCACTTTATCACTGTCACTGCTCTTGTCAGCATCTTTTGTAGTTCGATGCTATCAGTCTTGAACATGAGGAAAAGAATCGTATTCAGCATTTCAGAATATAATGAAAGCTGATCCCTTGTTTCTTAAGGAAAATCTTTTAGCTGTAGTACATTGGGGTTTTTGGGGGGTTATGGGGTGTTTTTTTGAGTGGGATCTTTTTTTGAGGGTTTGGGTTTTTTTGCTTCCCATGATCCACTATGATAGCTCATTATCATGATCAGTTTACATACTCAGGCTTTTCTCCTCCTTGGCACTTTCAGTCAGAAAGTCTGGGGAAAAGTTGTCTACCTAGGGGGCATCTCTACAGAACAATTCATTTTAACAAACAGGTCTGTCCTGCTTGCTTGTTGGCTTGCTTTCTTGCATTCTTGCTTTCTTTCCTCCTTGCTTGTTTGCTCCCTTTCTTTCTTGCTGTTTTTCTTTCTCTCTTGCCTTTGTGCATTCCTTAATTCAAACATGTAAACAATAGATGATTGCAAATTTGTGTATTTTTATGCTACAGTTGGATATGTTTTTAGATGGTGACAGTAATATCTAACTGGAAATTATGTCCACTTAGAACTTTCATAATTCTGTAAATAATATTTGCATTTTCCAAATTAAAAACAAAAAACAAAAACCAATTAGTTTCACAAGGTAAGTATATACCTGTATATGTATGTAAGAAAAGATTACTTTTATTTTTCTCTCAGACATCCAGTCATCATTTGAAACTTTCTTGCATTCTATTAAATTTCCAAGAACATCTTGCAATATAAACATTGAAAAAATGGTATTTTACTTAGATTTATGCTTTCAAGAACTAATACGAATAAAAGCACTTAAGATAACCAATATTTTGAAATTACTACATTACATGTAAAATGCTTACTTTTCACCCTAGGTATTTGAAGCATTGATCAGAATAACTGAAAAATTCTTATAAAGTTGTAGAATAATATGAATACTATCTAAAACTTCCTTTAAAAGCTAATCAGCTTTTTAAAATGTTGTATCACTTTTCAAGCATTTACTTGTAAACCTTTATTGACACTCAGTATGTAAAGGAAGTGTTGAGGTCCAGTGTGTGAGCATTTGTTTTGAGCATGGTAGACAGTTTGCTGATTATAACACCTTATCAAAAAACAGCTGGAACCCTTACAAGTTTGATAATCTCTCCAGATGTTCCTCAAATTGTTAAAGCAGATCTCTGACACAGGATAATCTAATGATTAAAACACATTCAATCATGTTTCAGAGAAAATATGTAAATATTTTATATCTGAGACAGGTTCCCTGTTAGATTTCCACAAAATACTTAGGTTCTCCTTTAATGCTTCTTTCTCTGCAAAGCAGAGACAATTGTAGTTTCATATCAAGGCTCTGTGTAAAAATTGACACAAAGGTTAAAAGTGAACTTGTAATACAAATAGGACAAACAATCATCATCTCTTAGTCAAGCGTTTGACAAATAAGCCCCATTCAAATTCATGACATACCCAGAACCAGTCTCTTCTTTCAGGCTCTTCAGAACTCATCCATTAACTTTTTGTCCATAGAATAAATTCTTTCTCTTGTAATTTTGGTATCACCAATTCCATTCCTCTGACAGTACTTACCTTCCAGCCTGTGATGCTGATGTCTTTGAAGCTTTCCACCCAAAATATCCTGATGGTATTTTGTAAGCTCTATTATTATTTAATAGAGCTTACAAATGCTCAGAAATTTATTTGCTATTTTATTCTATGTTGTCCAATTTATTTAATTTGTACATCAGTAGGTCTGCACAACTAGAGGATTCTGACTTATATTGCTAGCCTACATGTCTGTGTTCTAGTCTGCTTTTCAAACACCTGCCACATTAACCTTAATTACATGTTCTATGGCAGATGCATACTTTCAACAGCAGAATTTGGCATGATCATTTTAGACAAAAAATGTGCATTGACTTTGTTAATACTGTTAAAAAAGGACCATGCAGATACAAAAGAAAGAAAAGAAAATTTAAGAGAAATGTAAAAACAGTGATGTAATAAAGGAATGGTTGGATATACAGAACAACATTGTTCTAAGTTCACAACTCTTCTGTGAACTTGAAACATTTCTGTTTTGTTCTGATCTGTTCTGTTCTATTTCACCCTGATTGAGAATAGACAGCTTGACATGTACTCACCATCACTGTAATTATTTCAAATTCCATTCTCCAAACTCAATTATTTAGGGAGACATACTGTTTTAATTATATGGACACAGGGGATTAAGACAAGCTCAAGAAATAAAATTTAATTTCTGAAGTAATAATGATTCAAATTTAAGTCTCCAGTGAGAAAAGGGAGCATTTCTGGCACCTCATATTAATCTGTCTGATGGATAGCAGTATCCCACAAGGAACATGCTATGTGATGTTGTGATCCATGCATTATTTGCAGTGTTCACTATAATATATATCTAAAAACTGAAATGATGAGAGTTCACATTTCAAGTTGCTGGAAAATTATTACTGTGCCAAATAGATTTGGAAATCACAATTAAAATGTAAATGTTACTATAGATCAACCACTTTTGAGGTTGTTGCTATCATTAACTACACCATGCTTTTTTCCTTGTAAATACCTCATTCGCCTTTATTTTTTTTTATCCTGCAACACCTCTAAATAATGACATCAACAACTTAGTATAGTAACTGCCATTCACAGAGGCAAATGATTCAAGTCAGGAGGTCATAGTGATGAATAACACTAAACATTTAAGGCATCCTATTTTTATACAAAAACTAAGTTAATAGGTCTCCATATAGAAACTTTATACTTACTCAAAAATTTTTAAATGACCTTCCAGTTTCCAGAAAGAAAAAATGAATTTTCAAGAACTAAAATTCATAGTATATATTTTTTCCACTTGTATATACAACAATGTTTATTTAATGCTGTAAAAGTCTCAGTCAAGATAGCACGTGAAAAAAAAAAGATAAATGTGTCACAAGAACCAAAATATGATAGATTACAAGTCAGGTTCCTAGTCACAGGGTTTTTACATTTTGTCCTTTCTATAAACCACTGTCATTTATTTTGACTGTATTGCTTTTTGGAAATATATTACATTCAAATATAGCAGGTAATCTTTTAATTTCCATATGACTTCTATGTCAGTAGTGCACTTTGCTAAGTGCAGAATGAATGACTGCTAATTAACATTATTCTCCATTAAAAGCTGGATTTTGTGATAGCTATGGTTTCAAGCAAATACAAAATTCTTAATTTCTTGCCTTTGACCACTTTCTAATGTTTTCAAAGCACTGAAAAATTTTATGTCATACTCAAATTATTTGTTCGTAATCAAGGCAAGACTGGTGCATTCATTGGATTTTTTCAATATTATGTGTGTAAAATGTAGGTTCATCAGTTATCGTTTAGCTTCTTTTCATATTTATCTCTCTTATGGATGTTGTTTACACATAGTTCAAGAAACTAACCTTCTGATACTTTGAGATAAATGCTGTCTAAAATACATCAATTTGTTTCAATATTACACATATTTTGATATCACATATAAATCTGCCAACAGAATATCATCTGCTTTCTCTTATCCACATTTTACTGTAAACATTAAAATAATATAAGCATAACAATGACAGAATACTAAATAGCAACAATGTACTTGTGACTTTAACAAGGCTTATTGGTCTGTTACACATTAAAAGTGAGTGAAATAATTTATTTTCTTCTGGCTTATTGCAATATTTACAATATTTGGAAAAAATCACAATCAATATTATTTGCTTGACTGATAAATTTCTTTTGGGAAACAGTGCTGTTATCTTTATCATAAAACATTACAGTTGTGAAGAAATTTGAACTCACTAATAGATATAGACTAGAAGCATTTAAAGAATAATTTCAATGCTTTAGAAAAAATAAATTATATTCTTGAAAATACTTTTTTGTTTGTATATATCTCTTTATCATATTAGTGCAGCTTACATGTGATATATTTTTATTAGAAAATTAATTAGAAGTTACAGCCTGATGATTTTGTCTCAAAAGCTGCTGACCTGTGTAATATTACCTTCATATAAGGTGCACTACTTTTTTTTTTTTACTGGAGCAAACGTATTTCCAGTAATGTTTTCCATTTTGATTAAGACATAAAGTGTATAGAATCCAAATTGCTATTATTATCCATTAGACATCTATTTTCTTCAATAAATTTATTTAAAATTACTTCAAGTCACAGAATCACAGAACCACAGAACCTTCAGCATTGGAAAGGGATTTCTAGAGACCATCTAGTCCAACCTCCCTGCAAAGCAAGGTCACTTAGGGCATGTCATAGATTCTTATTGTGCCTTTGTCTACACTAGAAATCCCTTTAGCATTTGTTTGGTTTCCTTCAGGGTTTTGTGGTTTTTTTTTTTCTGTTAAAAAGAATTAAAACTGGAATATTGTGTCCAGTTCTGAGACCCTCAGACATACAACTGGACACTCAACTCCTTGTAAGAGTCCAGACTAGGGCCACCAAGATGATGGAGTGGAACATCTTCCTTATGAGGACAGGCTGAGGGAGCTGGGTCTCTTCAGCTTGAAGGAGACTGAGGGGTGACCTCATTAGTGTCTATAAATATATAAAGGGCAAGTGTCAGGAGGATGGATCCAGGCTCTTCTCAGTGTTGGCCAGTTATAGGAGAAGTGGAAATGATTCCAAACTGGAACTTAGAAAGTTCCATCTTAATATAAGGAGGAACTTTTTCACCATGAGAGTGACATCACTGGAACAAGCTGCCCAGACACGTTGTAGTCTCCTTCTCTAGAGACATTCACAACCAGACTGGATACATTTCAGTGTGATTTAATCTATTGATCCTGCTAGGGCAGGGGGTTGGACTAGATGATCTTTCAAGGTCCTTTACAATTCCTGACATTCTGTGATCCTGTGAAAAGTTGGAATCTTTTTGTACTGAAATGGAGTAATTAATTTAACTCTTTTGATATATGTTTTCTTCAGTGCTTTTACATCACTTTTATGCTTTTATTTGCACTTTTTTTAATCTGAAAATGTAGTCATGAAAATTCAGTGAAAACATTTGCAACTGAAAGTCACTTCTCCTTCTGTTCGCACTCTTTTGTATAAAATCATTATGAATTGTTACTATATTCTGACTTTAGACTTTACCACAGTTAATACATTTTATGAATGCAATATTTGTAGATACGTTTTTAATTTCTTGCTCCAATCCCTGTTTATTTGCTCTGGCTTTCTCTTTGGTTGTCCCCAGCTAAATGAATGAATGTTACGGACACTTAATGATTGATCTGTCCTTTTAATTCTTTGACATTCCAATAACCTTTGTATGATCTATAAATCTTATCAAGAGTAATTAATTAAATGCACTTAATTTGCAAAATATAAACACACTGTTTACACTGTTGTTTACCTCTTACACCAGCTTAAGACCTTCTTAAATTGTATAAGAATTACATTTTTTTAAGAAATCTAACATATTCCCTTGCTCAAAATGAAACAAGTCCATCTAGAAGAAAAACAAAGGGAAAAACTAGAAAAATGTTTGGCTTCCATAGGCAGAATTTTCTTGTTACATATATCTATTCAGGTCCTCTTGAGCAGTTGAGAATACAGTAGAATAAACCTGTATAAAGCAAAGTAATGTCCTATTAAAATTTTTCTAAAAAATCAATATGTGAATTGCTGAACACTATTACCTATTTTTAGCAGAAGTTTCATCTTCCACACTCTCCATTCTACTACTTAATATATACTAGCAGAATTCTCCACTGCATTTAAAGTCAATTTATGAAACATTACCATTTGAAATATTTGCATGGACACAACTTTTTAGCTCAAAACTGTATGGAGAATATACTAAATTTATTCCATAGAGACTAGAACCTTACTTTATCCTGAAACATGCACATACCAGCAGAAGTGGAAGCTTCCCAATGATGTACAAATACAGTCTTAATATCATCTGGAAGGAAAAAAACAAATGTTTCATTTCAGTAACTCATAAATGAAACTGAGAAGATAGAAGCACATAACACTTTTTTCCCTTTTGATGAACAAATAGCACATTGTCATAGTGGAAAGATTGTTTTAGTTTGGGTGGAAAATAATGTGTGCCATGGCACTGATAGGTGTGTTGGTTTAAACAATTGTTGTATCCAACTCTAATGGATTTCAAAAGAGTTGGAAGAAAGCTATTTTGTTTTGGAAATAGAGTCCAGAGGCTAGGATTTTCTCTTCATGGCTAAAGTATATCAGTCTTGATGGTGTGACAGTGAGTCAGGATAAGGAACTAATAGTGTATTGATTTTGCATTGTACAAATTCTATCTATTTTCTCAAATGTTTAAGGTCACTGAAGAGAGTAGAGGCTGGTGTAGTTATTCGTGTTAAGGGCTGTCTGGCTGATGTTTATGTTTTCATTTATTTATTAATCTATTTTTAATAAATAGTTTATGAAATTATTGTGTTCTCATTTAAAATACAAAATTTATGTTGTAGCACCTCAAATATTTGAACTGTTTGGTTTAGGTTTTTTAAACAGAGAATAAATGGAAATAACACTAACGCCCATGGCACTATCTAAACTAAAAACTGATTTGTACTGTATATACATTTGGTTTGTTCAGAAGTTCAGTCAGTATGATTTGGGGAAATTAAGAATATATTGTTTTATTTTATTGCACTGCAAGCAGTTAGTAACTTTTTTTTTTATCAATGTATTATAGAATTAGACACATAGAATCATATAGTCTTTTTCGTTGCAAAGATCTTTGCGATCATCCAGTCCAACCTAGCACTTCCAAGTCCACCATTGAGCCATGTCCCTAAGCACCACATTTACATGTAATTTAAATATCTCCAGGGATAATGGCTCAACCACTTCCCTGAGCAGTCTGCTCCAAAAGCTGACAATCCTTTTTGTGAATGAACTTTTCCTAATATAAAATCTAAACCTCCCCAGTACAACCTAAGGCCATTTTCTCAGGCCTTGTCACATACAGACAGATATTTTCAAATCTAGCATGTAATATATATATTTTTATGAAAGACAAATAATTGCATCATTTATTTATTTCTAAATTTGATATAAATTATCTATTTACTTTCACATTAATGCAGGTTTTGTCACACTTCCCTTAGTCATCGTAATTGTGGAAACTAATGTTCCAATTTAAAAATTCTTTTTCATTCTCTTTTCAAAGGAGTTGCCTTTCTGATGTAAATAGAGGATGCTTTATCTACATTTTTTACTATTACTATTTTAATGATGGAGTCTTCAATCTTTTATCTGTTTACCTGAAATTCAATTATTATGTAGAATTTAGTCAGATTTTTTAAATTATTTTTCAATATACTATGTTCAAATAGTAGAACATTGAGCTATTTTAAGTTCACAAACACACCTAAAGGGTCAGTGGAGATGGATTAAAAACAGCTCCCACTTTTCTGCTCATATGTGACCCCACCTGGAGTGCTGTGTCCAGCTCTGGGCTCCCCAGTAAAAAAAAAAACAAAACAAAACATGGAGCTCTTGGAGGGAGTCACAAGGAGTGCCACAAAGATGATCATAGAGGTGTACCACTTCTCCTATAAAGACAGATTGAGACAGCCTGTAGAAGAATTGATCTGCCTCAGGAGCAACCTTCCAATACCGAAGGGGTCTACAGGAAAAATAGAGGTGGACTATTTGTTAGGGAAGATAGTGATAGGACAAGGGGTGATGGTTTTAAACTATAAGAAGGTAGATTTAGATATTATTAAGACTTTTTTTCCCTGTGAGGGTGGTGAGGCACTAGAACAAGTTGCTGTGAGAAGCTGTGAATGCCTCCTCTCTGACAGTGTTCAAGTACATGTTGGATGTAGCTATGGGGAACATAATCTAATATAGCGTATCCCTGACCATGGCGTGGGGTTGGAACTAGGTGGTCCTTGAGGTCTTTTCCAAATCAAACCATTCTGTGATTAAGTGATCTTTATTTTTCCAAGCAACGAGTAACTAACTTTTGGTCACTCTCTAGCTACTACATATTAAACCATATGATACAAAGATCACTGATATCCTCTATAGATTTTACAAAGACAGTACATTTTGTTTGAAAGTTCAAAGAATCTAAACTTTATAGAATACACAAGCTAAATTTTACAGGGCAAGCAAGACAACATTGGCAGGGATTAGAAGAGAAGCATTGGGAATATCGAATGTGTATGTGAAATCCTCGCCTTGAAAAGGACTCTGGGAAGGCAGCAGCTGCTGACACCTGACCCAGGGTGGGGAGGTTATCACACCCCTACACCAGGCTGCATCAGCTCCTTGTGTGGCAGCACAGGTAAGTTCTGTTCTGCCTCACTTGGGGCCACCTCACCACAGATGACCATGGTCTCCACCAGGCAGAGGGCTTGCCCCAAAAAGACTGTGGAGACTCAGATGGAGGAGGGGCTGCCCAGGAGTGTGACTGTGCAAGTCTCTGGGTGCAGGGAGTGCCAGAACCTGCTCCTTCTGGGGGAGAATAGCAGTGTGAGGTGCGAGCAGGTGGAAAGATTGCCTACAATGGTGACAGAACTCAAAGAGGAGGTGGGGAGTCTGAGAAGTATTAGGAATTGGGGAGTTTGAGAAGTATTAGGGAGTGTTGACTGGTGGAGTAACTCCCTGGAATGCTGGAGGGATTCCATGTGTTACATACATGCTAAAATATGTAATGATATGGGCCTGAAAAGTATGACTGAATGCCACACACTTTTCAAACTTCTTTTAATGACAAAAGAAGAGCAAGTACTTTATTTCTCATGTCCCCTTCTATGTAAATAGGCTTTAATTACTTCTCTACCTGTGATTCCATTCTAAAATCATTTAACAGTCCTCCTTTAGAAGTATTGTAGCAATACAAAGCAATAATTCACACAGAACTTTGAATTTGTTGTCATACTATTTTACTGTCATAAGCCTCCTCAAAAGATATTTTAATGCACGGTTATTGAAATAGTAAGTCCTTCCAATATAGCCTGTAGTAATTTTTCAGACAGGTAGGATCTAATATTTCAGTGAGAGAGATGAAGAAATAAGTTTAATTTTGAATAAGCATACTTTATACAGCACACTCTCTCTTTTATTCAATACTACATTTTTCTCTTTTTGAAGTTTAAAATGAGTATAGTGAAAAAAATATCCTTTGCATCTTTGAAATGATGGTTTAAGGTGATCAAATACAAAGAAATTTTACCATTTCTTGTCTAGGTATCCTGTGCAGATACCTCTCTAAGCAGTGGTTTTATTTTTGAAGTTAATAGGGTATTGAAACTGAAGGCCCTTGGCTTGTTCAGCCTGAAAAAGAGGAGGCTGAGGATGGCTTCTAGACAAGGGGGAGAAAAGGCACAGACCCCGATCTCATCTCTTTGTTGACCAGTGATAGAACCCAAGGGAACTGTGTGAAGTTGAGGCAGAGGAGGTTTAGGCTATTTTTCTTTACTGAGAGGGTGGTCGAGTACTGGAACAGGCTTTTCAGGGAAGTGGTCACAGCACTGAGCTTGATCTAGTACTTAACACAAGAATCCTAATTCATCTGGAAATGGGATTACAATACTGAGAAATATAAAACTACAAGAAGCCTGGTCCAGCTTCATGCTATTGTGTACATCTTTTCATCTAATGAAGATATCAGTTCCATTATACAACTGCTGTGCTGCTAAGACTCTCTTAATTATTGGGTATGATTTTCTTTTAATTTAATATTTTAATAGTGCATGTATACTCTTTTCCAAAATTAGCGTTTTTCCTGCCTAATATTTACTTTTATGTATTATAAACATCAATCATATCCCTGTCAGCCTAAGTTAAACAAGCTAACCTTAATTTTTCAACCGTAGTTCTACTTTCTGTTTCCTTGATCACAGCTGTGAATTCTGTGTTTACTTGTCCTGTCTTATTTCTTCATTACTGAGGATATATTCCATCTGAGATCTTGCACAATGGCATTTTTACTTACCAATTGCTTCTGGAAATACTGGTCTTCACATCCAAAAATCAGATATTTTTTTTTGCAGTCACTTTACATTGTCAGCTTCTAAACACCCTAAGAGACACTAATCCAGATATGTCATCTTTATCATCCGACATTTCATTTTTAAGAAACAGTAAAGAACTTTTTCCTAATACCTAATCTAAATCTACCTCCCTCTATTTTGAAACCATTACCCCTTGTCCTGTCACAACAGGCCCTACTGAACAGTCTATCCCTACATTTCTTGTAGGCCCCCTTGAGGTACTGGAAGCCCACTATAAGGTCTCCCCGGAGCCTCCTCTTCTGCAGGCTGAACAGCCCCAACTCTCTCAGCCTGTCCTCGTAGGAAAGGTGCTCCAGCCCCTTTATCATCTTTGTGGCCCTCCTCTGGACCCTCTCCAACTGGTCCATGTCCTTCTTATGTTGGGGGTTCCAGAACTGGACACAGTACTCCAGGTGAGGTCTCACGAGGGCAGAGTAGAGGGGGAGAATCACCTCCCTCGACCTGCTGGCCACGCTTCTTTTGATGTAGCCCAGGATGCAGTTGGCCTTCTGGGCCGCAAGAGCACATTGTCGGCTCATGTTGAGTCTTTCATCCACCAGTACTCCCAAGTCCTTCTCCTCAGGGCTGCTCTGGTTCCATTCTCCGCCCAGTATGTAACTACTAAGTTAATTCTACTTAACTTCTTCTCCGAGCTAAAAGCTCAGTCATTAGGCAGAGATGAGACAGAAAAGGTGGTTCTGCTCATATAAGACCACAAAAACGTTTCAGAAATACTTCTTTATTTTGCTTAACTCTAGAAAGAGGCTAGGTGGACTGAAGTCCTATTTATTTTCACATAAGTAGCTGAAGGGCCTACTAATTCTAGATTAGTTTTGCGTAGGTTGTGCATGGAGAAAGTAGTTGAATTAATTTACTCAGATATAAAGTGCTTGTGGGCAGGTCAATAAAACCATTAAAACAAAGATGGGGTACGTGTATTATATGCACTAGTATATTATCTAAGTTGCATACTTGGAAGTAATGACTCCAGGAGATAGCTGTAGAATAGAGGAGCTGTTTATTGAACAGTGATTGCTTGGAAAAAAATTAGAGAACATGATTCCCTCAGAAAATTGCTGTTGTACATGACCAATGTAAAATTGATAGGGCATCTGATTTTGGGACCCATGTAACCAAACCGAAAATACTTCCTATCACTTTCTCATCTGTTACTGGGGGGGTGGGGAGATAAGTTTGAAAAACTTAGAAGCTATAGAAGATATTTGAGAGGTGTCACAAATTTATGATGGGAGTCTTAGTTATTATTTCAGAAAAAAAAGAACTGAAAGGTGATAATATATACTAGAAACTCAGCAAAGATACTTTATATTCCAGGTCATTGTACTGGTTTTGGCTGGGACAGAGTTAATTCTCTTTATAATGCCTTGTATTGAGCTGTGTTTTGGATTTGTGACCAAAGCAGTGTTGATAACACACAGATGTTTTAGCTATTGCTGACCACTGATTACAGAGTTAAGGCTTTTTCTGCTTCTCATGCTGTCCTCCTAGCTAGTAGGTTGGGAGTGCAGACGTTGGAAGGAGACACAGCTGAGACAGTTGGTTCCATACAACCAAAGGAATATTCCATAGCATAAGATGTCATGCTCAGCAACATAAGCCAAGGGAAAGAAGGAGGAAGGGTGGGAAATTTAGAGTGATGACATTTATCTTCCCAAATAACCATTGTATGTGATGAAGCCTTGCGTTCCTGGAGGTGGCTGAAAGCCTACCTCCTGTTGGGAAATAGTGAATTAATTACTTGTTTTGCTTTGCTTGCATGGACTTCATCTGTAGTTATTGAACTATCAAGCCATGATTTTTCTAACTCTTCCAATTCTTTTCCCCATCTCACTGTGGGGGAGTGAGCAAGTAGCTGTATGAGGTTTAGCTGCCCATTGGGATTAATCCATGACACCACTTTGAGTTTCATTTTGGTGATCCGTAACACTTACTTGCCATATTAGTGAAATGATCATAGAATAATTTTTGAACTTTTATATCATCTGATTAACAGTCACATATTTAATTTATAATGTCTCATATTTATTGGGAAACCTTTGAATTTTCATTATCACATCTGAAAATCTGTTGCAAAACTTTTTTATAAAAAAAGTGTCTGGAATGGCTGGTGTTTACCCCTACTGTGTGACAGGAATATATCACCAACTACAGCTGGGTTGCCAGTACAACCCCAGGTAGAATACTAATGCTTGACTCAGAATTATATATCAAGTGTAAGACACACGATAGAACTTAAAACTGTTTTCAGTTATATTGCAGGACAAAATAAAAATTTATAATATTACTGTCTGATAATTTTCCTATATTTTGAGTTTGGTTGTTTTGGTTTTAATATTTCTTTTTTTTTTCCTTTTGTCATTCCAAGCTTTTGAAATATTTTGATATTAAAGAAAATTGGTTACCTCTATAGATCCCTAGTGACAAAGGGTGAATAACCATCACAGGGTTTGTCAAATTTTAATTGAATCATTTGTTGCAATGCATAAACTGCCTAAGGCATCAGGAGGAGGGGAAGGAGGGAATCTGAGAATGTCTTTGGTCTAACCCTAGAACAAATAAACCCCTTTGTTTTATCTAGTCTAGATAAAAATTTTGGAAGTGGGACAACAATTCACAGAAATAAATCTTAAACTCTTTGAATTTAGAAAATGAGCCTTAAAAGTGTGAAGGTATGGGCTGCAAAACTAAAAATTAACTTACTAAGCCACAAACCTAAGCAAACCTGAACATGACACAGTTCACCAGCACAAAAGCCTGAACAAAACCTTCACAATTAAAAGGCATTAAGAGCCCTGAATTTTCTAACAAACATTTTAGATAGTGGATTATCCTGTTTGCTCACACCTGAAATAGCTTTTTCTCAGATATTCACAGGAGTTTTTTCTCTATTTTTTTCTTTTTTTTTTTCTCTATTCCTACAGTTTTTAACAGTGGCTAAATGTAATCTTTAGGTTAGAGCAAGTTTTTCAACCTTGGATGAATAATGAATAATGAAAGTATTGACCTGGTTACATAAAGGAATAATAAATATTGTGTCAGGAAATCTTTCTGCACTTAAGACAAGCTAGAATGCAGTTATCACCACTATTGGAGGCCCGATATACTGCAGTTTAGTGGGTGTAAACATAGCAAAATTTAACTTGCTTTTTAGATCTTATTTACTTTGGCATAGGAAAGCGTAATCTGTTTCCTGGTGGGTTTTATTTTGACTTTTTATTCAGGAGTCTCACTGGCTGATCTGAATAGAGCCGTTAACTTCATTACCATATTATTTGCCTTGGCATTAGCATTAGAATCACTGACAGTGATGACTTGTCTAAAACATTTGTTGTCAGTTTCTTCTCCTGGACTCTACAAGCTGTCATCTTTTCTTATTTTCACTTCTGTCCAGATTTTAAGTAGAGGTTAGTAAAAAGCTTGTTATATGAGCCTCACAAAAAAAAAAAAAAAAAAATCAAAACACTTAGGACAGGGTTTAAGTTTTTTTCCTTGTAGGTCAGTCAGTAGAGGATGAAAGGAGAAATTTTATGAAACTCAGAGGACAAAGCTATGAAGATTTTGAAGATGAAAAGTTTCAGATTTCCACATACAGAACTCTTACTGTGTTCTACAGCTAACAAATTTAATATGGTGTCTTTTCAAAAGTAAGGATTTCAAGCTTTGCTGACATTACACACTTGAGATGCTATACTTCCTTTACAATTCAGTATTACTCATGTCTCATTTCACTCAGTAAAATCATAAAATATGGAACTACTTCAAATGACTTGAGCTGGAAAGGAGTGCTAGAGGTCTCTACAAGAATCACTGAATCTCAGAATGTTTGGAGTGGGAAGGATCTTGAAAGATCTAGTGCAACCCCCCTGCCCAAGCAGGATCACCTAGATTAAATCACACAGGAATGTGTCCAGATTGGTCTTAAATGTGTCCAGAGAAGGAGACTCCACAACCTCTCTGGGCAGCCTGTTCCATTTTCATTTTGTGTGTCTGAAAAATAGCACAGCCCCTACCACATACCTATTTTTTGTATTGTACATTCAAATGCACAATGCACATTTCATAGGAAATAGGTTTTGAAGTTTCATAAATAATTCTCTTTGCAGTAATACTGTGCATCTTTTGCAGCAAGAACTAGGTAGGTTCAGCCTGTTGTAAAGCAGCCTAAGATAAGATCAATGTTGTAAAGCTGAAAGGATGAGGTTTTGTAAGGTTGCAGTCACTATATAATCTGATAACACTGTAATTTTAAAAAGTTATTGAAAAAAAATAATCTCACACTACACATTTCATGTCCAAGAGAAAAATAGACAATCTTACTGAAATCAAGTATTTTCAAATAGCAAAAAATATTTTCACATTTAAATACAGATGAGATGGAGGTTATATTAAACCTCTCTTCAATTGCTTAACAGGTAAACCTGAGCCTCAGAATGGTACTTGTAAAGGTTTTTGTGACTTTGTACACAGGCGTTATCTCAGATGTTACATTCAACCTTCTTGCTGAAGGTGTTGATGTCAGGCTCAGAAAAAAAGATTAATGTGAGTCTAATTATCAGTTCCCAAACTGTGGTTGGCAATAAGCAACCATGTTATTTCCCACCTTCCCCATAAAACCATATAAAGTCTAAACTGTAACAACTAATTGGTGTTGAAAGGTTAGTTAGAAACTATAAAATTTTGGAGTGCTGACAGCGATTTATTAATTCAAAACATTCAGCCACAGCCAAAGACATTATAAAGCATGTCCTTTGGTATAACTGAAGCTTTTTCTAATTTTCATGTCCCCAGTGGGATGAACCAATTGGAAAGAAATGTCAAGACACATATGATTATATTCTGGAATTTAACCATCTCATAATTACCTACATAAAGTGTATGGACTGAAACAATATATTAACATTTAAGGCATAATAATAAAATCATGGTAATTAATAAAGTATAGCTAATCTTCCAACATGGTAAAAGTATTTTAAATATATAATATATGCATGGAAGACAATTATTATGTATGATTCCAATAAGAAAGAAAACAAAAATAAAAGACACCCTGAGATAATAAAAAGGAAAAACAAATTATAAAGATAGCTATAGATTTTTTTCTTTTTGATCTAGGAATAGTTTTTATAGATACAGTAAGTCACAGCACTAATCTGTGCTGTGAGACATTGAGCCAAATTTTTAAAGCAAAGATCATTGATTTTTAGACCAGTAGGTGGTGAAATTATTCATCAGATTCAGTTCTGTTATGGACACAAATAAAGAGATTCCTGGGTACACATCTCTTCTAAAAATACAATGAGAAGAATGATATGACCTAAGAATGTGAGTGAAAATTAGACCCTGTTACTTATTTCCCTTCATCTTTCTAATTGGGAGCCTTAAGTTGTGGAGAAAATCTGTGACTAATAAGAATTGAACTTCCTTTGGAGAATTGTTGGATGGCCATAGGGATTTAAACTGTGGTGCTTTACAACATGAAAATCCAAACCTAACCCAAATGGTTTGTATCTTTATTGGATACCAAAGATGGAAAATTCAGTTAAAATTATTGTAATAAAATTAACTTTAAAATCTTGAAATGAAAAATGGATTTGGGAAATTTAAATACTCTTAAGTAGTCTTTTTTCCTGTGATTTGACTCCTGCTATAAAAGGGATGAAATTCCAAGCTGATTTTGGGACAATGGAAATTTCTAAAGGTTATAATGGCTTTTGAAACAAAACCTGTCACCGTACTTTACGTTAAGAAAATAGTTACTCATCAGCCATAATGGAAATAATGGAACATCAGTAGTACTTCAAAAATTACATACTCCTGTAAACTCAAAAATATGTTCTGTGATTTTTTTCATCAATTCCTACTTAATAATATAACTGAAATACTTCTACTTGCTTCCATGGTAGTTGCATTGAGTAAGGTTTATTTACCTCTTACCATCTAGTTCAGTGCCTTAATGAATAAGACTTTTGTTATCCTAAAAAATAGATAAAATATTCTCTATTAAGCGATTCCAGAACCTTGTAAAAGAACAATAATTGTAATTTCTCATCAATTCTGGACATGATCTCTAACATGCTGGTCAGTCTACCAGAGTCGCCCTCTGGAAGGGAGAATTTTGTTCCAACTACTGTATAGTTGAGAAATGGAGGATCATGACTTAGACTCTTTGGGCAAGTGATTTAGATTACGTGGGCTAAAATAAGGCTTTAATAAGCAATTACAAAATACCTTTGAATGTTGAAAATGAGGAAGATAAAACCAACAAGCCCACTATACTGTAGTTCTAGTACAACAGAAGCTCTGAAAATTTAGTTTCTGCCATAGAATTTGAAGATGTGAGATTCAGTGAAGAACTTGCAATTTGTCATATATTACTCCACTGAAACAAGCCAGGACATTTTGGCCTCTCCTGACACAATTTGAGACCATTTCCTCCCATTCTGTTGTTGAAAATTATTATAAAACAAACTTTTATATCATATTACTATTTTGAAGTCCTTGGTAAATTTTTCAGTTTGCTTGTTTACTTTTTTTCCTGAAGCTCATTCATTTTCATATTGCACTTTGCATGTTTCTGACATGCGTTTTTGGTTTTGGGCTGTTAAGTCGACAAGGTTTATTTGGTTAGGTTTTGTTAACATTTAAAAAGTCAATCAGTATTTCTGTTATATTTACATACATTTCAGTATGAATCCTACACCTGCATCTTAAACAAAGCAGAAATCATTAAAAAAAAAAAAATACTGGAACAAATCTACATGTAATAACACGAGTTTCTTCTTGAAGTCAAATCTATAAAGAGGTTTAGAAACCCCTGCTCATACATTAAATAATTTGGGTCAGCTTTTGTGAAATTTTATTTATTTATTACTGATAGTTAAAGATTACTTCAGGACTCTTGACCTCATGAAATAGTGATGTAGCTGAATCATTGTCAAAGAAAAGGCAAAATCTTTGGATATGAAGACAATAAAAACTTTACTACTAGTAGACATATGTGAACTCTGCAGTTCTCAAAAATATCCTGGGTGAATGCCATGTACCTTTAAAACTGCTTTGCTTCACTAAAGTTAATTACAGTTTTCACACTGGCAAAAATGTTTACAAGCTTATTTAGACAAAAATATTCAAGTGTAACTATAAAGGCAACTATCAAACAGATGTACTTGTATGAGGGAACAAAAGACTTCCTATAAAAAACAAAGTGCTGGGGAAAGTGCTAGATCAAAGGGTTTTCAGTACATTCTCTATAGATACATCTCATAACTCAGCAGCATATATCAGCTTTATCTACTTTCACTATTTCTCCAAGATCAACTATGTTTTCTACATGTATTGAGTCCCAGATATTTTTTTTTTTTTTTAATTCTTAATACACTGGTCTGTAGTTTACAGTTTGAGGATGAGAAAGAAGCAGTAGCTATACATCATTTATGTAGGTACACAATGCTGAAAACAAAAATCATGGTTTACTTCTGTTATAAAACTTAAAGAGGAGCAAACCTATCAGAAAAGAAAAAACTTACAACAAAACAGCAGAAAAAATTTCTCGTGTGAAGAGGCTTGCATTACCTTTGCCATGATGATCTCATTAGAGATTAGCCTTATAGTTCTGCATTCATTGAATAGAAAAGAAAGATAAGTTGCAAAGTTTTTATTGAGGAAAATGAGGATGATGAATGAACTGAGCTGCACACTTTATACAGGGAACTTATCAGACAAGAATAACTTCTCAAGTTCTTTACAGAAATTTTTTTTTGTTACATTTAATTTTTCCGAAGCAAAAGACTGAGGTTTTCATGTTCATGAAAATTTCTGAAATTCTAAAATTTAATTAATATCAAATTGTTTCATTGAAAAGCTAGGTCAAGTCAACTTCAAAACTTTTAACACTACAATACACCACATAATGGGGACATAAAGAAGAGAGAAACACTAATACACCTCTCAACCTCTTTGAATCTGTAACCTAGTTATTTGTAATCTCTTCTGATTTACCACAGGTAAGAAACTGACCCTCAGATAAGATGACTAATGGAACTAAAAAAGGCAAAATATGCCCCAAAATCCAAGCTTTATATCCTTTTTTTTTTTTTCTGACGATGATATTAAAGGGCAAAAATTTGGATAAAACCTAATCTTTCATTCCACAACATTCTAATGGAATATTTACACTCGTGTTTGAAGTCAATGCAAAGACATTTTAATTTAAACAGAGTGTGAATAAAGAAACTGAAGCAATTCTTGGTAAGTTCCTTAAACAACTGAGAGATTCTGACATCTGCTTTAGCTACTGGTAGAGTGTTTTGATTCAAGAGTGCTAATAACTCTCTTGTGATAACTTTGCCTACAGAATTCAAATAATTTTCTTTTAATTCTGAACTTAGAGCTCAAGCTGTGTGTTTTCAGCCAAAGACAATGGTAGTTATATGAGTGAAAATACACAGTTTAAAACCATAAATGATATAATCTTTCTTTTGCTTTATTACTTATCTAACAGCACTAATAATTTAAAGTCAGCAAATATAAACCTTTTGGGTCTTTTAATTTTTATTCATTAAAACCAGTATTGATTATTTTTTTCCTTTTTAAAATTATACTTTATGTGAAAGTTTTAAATTTTCATCCTATATCCAATGCTAGAAGGTTAAAAAATGTGCATTTAATTCTCCTGACTCACTTATCACGAAATTTCTTTGAACAGTCTCTTTCTGAAACCCCTGTCCTGTGTGGGTGGTTCATTCAGGTCCACTCAGGCAAAATATAGCTGCAATTGTATTAAGTTTGATGGGGCATCAATGATCTACATTATCCTCAAAACAGCCACTGTTGCTTTAATTACTTTGACAGGATTGTTAAGACAATTAACATCAAGTTTCTACAAAATTAAAGTCTTCTGACTCTACTCCATGCAATTTACAGTTACAGTCACATAACAACTTATTTTTTACTTTTAACAAAGGAAAAAAAAGCTATTATTTTGAAGATGAAGAATCAAAATTGAATATTCTCTTCCTTTGATCTTCTCCTGTCTTAGTTCCATCCGGCTAATTAATCATAGAATTTTTATGTACTTCTAACATGCATTCTAACATGTAAGCATGTTTAGAAGCCAAATTTAACTGCACTTTTTAAGAAAGTGTGCGGGCTGTCAAGCATCTTACAGAGAATGACAACAGAAAATTATATATTCCTAGGTATTGACCAGCATCATTGAGTATTGTGGGGTAAAGCCAGCTGAAAACTTTCACATTGACTTGGAATAATGAAGAATGTGATATCCTTTTATGTAAATATTTCTTTCAGATATTTGGCAGACGTTGTTCTGAATGTCTTTTGGGAAAGCCAGTCTCATAAGTTCTTTGGGTGATGCATGCATAAATCAAGATGTACGTGGCCACATACGGAGTAGAATCTGCTTTTTAAAGAAATTTTGACTTCTGCCTTCTAAAACATTTTCCTTTCCTGAAAAGTTTATTCATTATTAGGGTCAAAAGCTGTTCTCTAATGCTAACAATAAATTCAACAGAACACAATGGATGTAAAATGCTATTGTTCCTTATTTTTTTTCCACATTATTTTTGAACATGCTTCTTCCCACTTGTCATTTTTATTGCATCAACTTTTTCATGCTCCAGCTATGCTTTCTGTCTTTGATAATTCCTTGTAGAATTGGTAATGGTTTTTATGCATATTTTGCATTTGTTTTCAGTAATTGTTGGTGCTTTTCCCTTTTTATATTACATCTGCCTCAGCATGTTCAAGCAAGTCATGGAGATTAATAATCCAAAACATAGGTAAACCAATCTATCCTCAACTGGAATATCCAGTAAAAATGAAATAAAGCCCTGTCAGATTCACTACAAAGAAACCATTTTACATCTTCAACATCTTATCCTTGAGTTTGTAAGGGTGCATACAGTATTGTCTGTTTCTTTCTCACAGTAACAAAAGCACAGTATACTCTATAATTAGATAGGTGAAAAAAAGGTCTGTCTGGATCTTCAATCAATAGAATATTTATGAAGTAAGATCTTCAACTTTATTTTATTTTATTTCTTCACTGAATATCACTTGCCATCTTCTGGCTGAATCACAATTCAAGTACTTTTGAATACAATTCCATTAATCTCATTTATCTTGCTATCTTACTGTAATTTAATTTGAAAGAAATAAATATTTTTTCCCATTACCTATTTCCAAATTTTTGCCTTTATTTATATCCTGAGCAACCATCAGAAGTCTGACTGCTAATTTTAACAGTTAACTAAAGAGACAAACAACATTTCACTCACTACGGATATTATCAAGATGAGTGGTGATTCACTGTCTTCTGATATGAAGGAAGAAATTGTCATAAATTTAGCAGTCTTTAGACAACCAATTTTTAGAAAAAAAAAAAAAAAGAAAACTGAAATGAGAAAATGGACTGGAAGTAAATAGTATCTATAGAAATCATGAAGGAAAATAGAAGGTTTACAAAGGTGTAATAGATAAAATTTGATTACTGTGAAATGAGAAATTGGAAAGTAAATTGAAACCTTTGTGAAAAAGTAGATGAAGTGTATGCAAGAAAAATGAAAATTAAATTGTTGAAGAAAAAATTTGAATGGGAACCATTAAATAAGGAGCATTAACCTGAGATTATTTCAAATATTTATGAAACAGCGGGCTGCACCATTGTTGTTTGACTAACCTCTACCTTATCATAGCATGCAGGTACTTTGCCATCGATAATGGATTTGTTAACACAGCTCCCACTAGAAGCTGCAGGTTACTTTGCAGAACAGAGAAGTGATTCTTTGGTCATTTGTAACAGAGAAGGAGACAAAACAGCAATATCTTTGTCCACATATGTTTTTCCTAAATCCTTCTTACTGAAGACAACATGCTAAATTAAATTGAAATCAAGGTGACTCAAGAGGATGCAAATTAACCTAGACTCAGTCCATAATCGTGTCAGATGTTTTAAGCAGCACGTTTTAAACTGGAGCTCAGGAAAGAAAAGGTAGTGAATTAAAAACCAGGTGAATTGACCAGTGAGAAATACTAAGTCAAAAATACTGGTAAATAAAAAAAATGTCCAATATAAACATTGAAAGAATAGGCTGAAACACTCTGCATGTTGTGTACCGATTGGCAGTCTTTGGCATAGGACGATTAACAGCATGTTTCTGATGAAAAAGTATGCAACAGAGTAATCAATCTAATTAAGAGTATTTTTTCTTCCTTAAGTGAATCTTATAATTTGAAAAATCGCACGTATTACCTTAAAGTCTAGACTTTGACAAATGGTAGTAGGACAGGCTCAAATTATATAATTTCAAATTCATAATATGGATTTTAAGATTGCATCAAACCTTTTAAGAAATAAGAATAGGGCAAACTAGTACTTTTGGTCATGATAATTAATGTGATTGCTACTTCTATTAAGGTGTATAAAAAGTTCCCAACAAAAAGAAATAATATTTTTTCTGTACATTTTACTCATAGAATCTTAGGCAGATCCAATCTCTTAATCTACTAAAGGAAATTAAAAGGTTAAAAAAATCTTTTTTTCCCAAGAATATATTCCACTCATTCTGCTAAGAAATTTTATCCTACAGAAGAAAAGCAAAAGAAAATTTATGCTAGATTCAGCAATCTATTCGCACTTGCTCTGCCATTCAGTTATACATGTCTAAGAGTTCATCCAGAAAGTAGGACATCTAATTTTGTTGTAGTTGTTATTTTTTTCAAAGATTTTTAAATCACCCTCCTTTCCAAAGAGTACTTTATATACCCATTTTAGATTACCTGGTTGATAATGCCTTGAGGGTTTAATTACCTATAAAGTTTTAAACATTTATTTGACCAAATGAAATAGAGTCATTCAAAGCACTGCTTTACTTTCTAGATCAGTGGATATTTGAGAGTTACCTGTATGGCAGAACAGGTACTCAAGGTCAGCAACCCCAACAAATACACGAACACGCACACAAAATAACTATAAGTTTAGTAGTTTGTAAGATATATGTAATCTTAATAGTGAAATAGTATTGGACTACTGAGATATACACAGTTCTCAACTAGTTCAAGTCCTTTTGTAGGGCTGAAGCTGATATTTTTTCCAGTAGGACTGGGCTGTATAACCACTATAGCTAATGTTTTAATGACTGAAAATTATTCTCACTTTCATTTTTATTCCTTTTTTCTTCTTTGTTACTCTCCAAGATGCACTGTTTTCATCCATTTAAAGATTTATACCTAGCTTACAGAGAAAGTTTAAGCATGTCAGCATCAAAACTGTGTCCACCTTTTCTAGAAATTTTTCATATGTTGTTTCCTTCAACTCTGATTTCTTCCAGAGGTTATTAAGCACACGTTTCCTACAGCAGTCATGTAAAAGAAATATTTTTCTTTAAAAGTATACCTTCAATACTCTATTAAAAGACTTGCAGCCTTTGCTGCGGGGCTATGCTCAGACTTTCAAAAAAAAACCCCACATTGTCAGGTACAAACTGCATTTATCATAACACCTTAAAAGACTAGAATAAGCTATTCTCAGACTAACAAGTGATTTATGGTGTCCTGAGAGCATTGAGGTGGCATATCAGGTTGTTGAGCCTTTTTCTTCATATGTTTATGTGTTTGACTGAAAGAATGAGGTCATTTCTGTCAACAGGTAGTTGACAGAAATACTTCCACCTTCTTGGGATGGCAACAGGTATCATGGAAGTGTATCTGTATCGCTAGAGAAGAAGAATTGACTTTGTGCAAAATCATTTGTCTTGAATTTCTGGAAATGAGAAATCATAGTAAGCATATTACCTAAAACACCTTCATGCAACTCCCCTCAATTCATAATTAAAAAAAAAAAAAAAGAAAAAATGTGAAAACCCATGAGTTTTACAGGTTAAGTCTCCCTTATTCTCCCTTATTCTGGAAGGACTGGTTCTATGGCATGTTTCTACATGTCATAGAACCAGTCCCCTGATAACATAAGCAACCATATAGTACATGGCTTCAGTTTTCTAATGCCCCACTTATTCTATTGACTTACTACTCCAGAACATTGGTAGATTGAAAGTTAAAAATATCTGTTTTTTCCCCTAAATTCATTTCTGTTGCATTTATATTGATTTTTTTTCTTGTGCTAGCATTGCACTTTAGCTCTGTGATGTATTTATGAGAAATTATATCTCTGCATAGCCTTCATTTCACTGGGATAATGAAGTCAATCTAGTTTAGTATTTTTATCTAAATTAGGCTAATTTCACAATCACTCCTTTCTGTGTCTGAATAAATCTATTAAAAACAATGACCCATACTGCATACAACAAATAATTGCCCATATTAGTTGTCTAAGGAATTGAATATAGTTTCCTCATATAATTAAACTGTAAATCAGGCCATTCAGAATGACAATTCAGAATATTGTTCATATATTCTGAAGCTTATTTGTTTCTATTAATTGCATAGTGAGACTTATAATTAAGGTGTTTCCGTTAGAAACCTGAAACTATGTTGTAGCAATTCTTCCCAATATTTCAGCTGAAGTCTCTTCTGTGCTTTGCATGTTGATCCAGCTCCTTGCCTATTACAAGCACATGGCCTTATCAGCCCTAAAGAACTCAATGACGTTTTCATGTCTCCATTATACTGCTCATTGATGAATTGATACAGGCAGGATTTTGTTCTCCTTTGCCCTTTCTAACTCTGAATCTCCATGCATGCAGACTTTTATTATTATCGATCATGCACTTTATACTAATATAGTTAATTTCCATTTCTGTTCCCACAGACTTCAGTTCTTCCTGTTCTGATTCTCTTTACCAGTGATGCTTTCATTACCTTTGGGTTAAGTAAATGTTATTAGCAATTTGCTACCTGTTGTTCCTATTAGTGAGATCCATAGGATAAGAATTTGCTTTTCAGCATGGTGGTTTCCTTTTGAATACTATTTTTTTCGAACTGTAGTAAAGCACCTTATAGTTTCAGTCCTCATTCTCCAACTTCAGAATAATACCTGTGTGACTGCATTAAATACTTTACATCACATCTCTACAGTTTAAGAAAAACAACCAGCGCATTGCAACTTTTCTCAGAAAAGCAATATTAGAAAAATGACCACTACATTCAGAAGCATCATGAGCATTTAATTGTTCAAATGTTATAGATCATGTGTGTGATTTAGCTCCAAAAACCACTTGATATATAAATGCATGTTTATTCTTTGAATTCGGCTTTTTTTTTGTGTGTGAACATGAATTGAAAAAGGACATGTCCCATATAGTTCTTTCTTCCCTTATCTCATGTAAATAGAATCTGTTGAATGTAATTCTTGATTAAATATGATCTGTTGAAAAATAAGTGCAGGCACAAAGAATTTTTCAGGTATTAGTGCAGAATATCCTCAAATATACAGTAACAAAATCACTCTAGGTACACTTTTTGTATATGAGATAGATTATCCATGAAAACCTTCATGCAAATATTACACTAGAGCCCATTTGTCACTTTTATGACCTGATCCACACTAATCGCACTGCAAGAACACTTAATCCAGTTACTTGCCTTTTGAGGATTTTAAAATGCAAGAGCATACTACTTATTACTTAATTTAGGACATGATAAAAGTTCTCCTCCATATGAGACAAATGGCTGCTTTAATACTATTGACTCTGAGGATATTATATGTCTGAAAGAGGTTTAAAAAACCTAACTTCTCAATTATGGAGCAGTGCCAATTTCACTGAGCTGTGTATAGCGTTCAATGTGACAGTTAACTGGAACAGTCTGAGTGACAGCTCTTCAGAAAGAACAGGTTAAATACTTGTTCAAAATATAAAAATAGAAAATTTTGACTGTTTTTTCTATGATTTCTTTCTATTTCTGTCTCCTTTTTTATAAACTGTTCCATATCTTAATTCTACATTTTTGGTAGTTTGAAGATGTGTGTAATATTTAAATTATTTTTGTTATCTCTATTTTTTATAATAAAAATATTTTAAAGACATATTAAAAAGTAAAATTACTATAAACTTTGACATTGTTTTAACCTCAAAACTCCCATTCCTAAATCCCATTCTGTTCTATTATCAGATAATTTATCCTTTTTCTTCATAAATTTACAGCAAGTATATATTTGATATGACATCTGGCAATGTTATGTAATTTAGCAATGACAGCAAAACTATCCCTGAGAACAGATTTTACATGCTCTTTTCCCTAGAGATCCCTTTCTTGTTTCAGTAGATACAGACAATTTTCTTGGAGACAGGGACCACAAAATGTAACCACTAGCTAGAACGTTGCTTTCATGAAAACATTAAGTAAATGTATGTATAAGTAAATAATATGAATCCTGATGACAAAGCAACAGGGAAGAAACAAAATATTTTTAAGATTTGAAGATCAGACTTCTAAAGATTTGAGAACGTGTATGTTCTCTTGCTAATAGCAAATCTCAGATTTATTTTGCAATGTTCCTAACATCCTCTGTCAGAATGTCCTGGACAATATTTTTTAAAATAGTTCTGGAGATATTTACATGTTTCTTCCTAATACATTTGCAATCCTGCACAGACCACAGACTTCAGATTTCTTATGCAGAACAGAAACTTATGTGCTTAGTTATTTAGAAAGAAGTGCGTGAAATGGAGGAAGAACAGTTTCTCTTTCTGAATGGAAGGCAAGAGATATTCAAGATGACATAAACCGAACCTTTCATTTCCATGATATCTTTGGCAAGAGTCATCTTACAATTTAAATAGAATATGGAAAATATGATAGCCACAGCCCAATTATTAACTATGAGTAAATTTTTTTTCTTTTTTCATACAAAGACTGATTGTGGATACCTTAGAGTTATTATTGTAACCCAGTTCATCAATTCTTTTATGTACACTGTGGAAAAAGGAGCATGATATGCGAGTTTAGTGGACTTTCCCATTCACCACCGCCAGTGATTATGGAGTAACAACTTCTGGCCTTTACAACATTGTGTCCTACATCCCATGCAGTAGGATAATTGTCAACAAACAATGAACTCAGACAATTTCTCAGCACTTGCTTGCTGACTCACTTTTATGAATGAACACAGGATAAATCTATAGTTCTGAAAATTTAAGTTCCGAATTGAGGAAACGGCTGGAGTGTTTTCAAGAAAAAAAGTTTAAATCAACAGGTATGCAACATGAAGGCAATCAAATAAATTAAGCTTCAAACGTATATTATGCTTCAAAGCGGAACCAGTTAAATAAATTTGTCTTCTATCTATGTATGAAATTTAAGCTTTTATTTTTTCTGATTAAAACTCTTATTAGTGCAGCTTTAATTTTGAGTTTCCACTGTTTGGAGTGAGATTAATAGACTTAAAACAACACACTGAATGGCATTTATAGTTTAACACCACCTCTCAAATATATTACAGGTTAAGCTTTCAACAAAAATTCCATTATCTATTGTATTATCTATAATAGGTGGGTTTTTTTTCCTAGTACTTGAATAAGCTTAAATCCTCAGTGTAAACAAATGTGTCTTTAATTCACAGTGAAATGCTGGATCTGGACAAGGGAAAGTGTCGCGGTGAGCCAGAATCAGAGACATTTACTCATAGAGTTATCGTATCTGTTCCGATTTATTGCTAGTTAGTAGTTCATTTATATAGGCTTGTTCTTAAGCGTAATCATACAGGATTGGATAACATCTTGGTTTTGCAAGTAGTGATTGGTTAGGCATTACTTAGGTTAGTATCTTCTGTTATGGCTTGGTTACAACCTATCCGAGGGTCCAGGCACAGATGTTCAGCCTCCTGTTTTCATCTAGTGTTCAGCCACAAGGTCACGCGGACCTGATAACATACATGCTGTTCCGCTCACTCAGCACTTCGCTTCAGGCCAGAGATACTCTGCAGCATCGTGGCCTTGTACTGCTAGACATCGTGGCCTTGTACTGAAAGAACTTACATTTTGGTTGAAATATTATCATTAGACAATAATGTACAGTATAAAGTAACATAACAATGCCCAGAATTTCATGTTCATTTTTTGCATACTTTGTTGAGCATACTTCCACGAATATTTTGGTTATAAAAGGTCATATGTCTTTCCTTAATAAAATTTCTCCCAGGGAAACTACTGTCCTTGAGCAGCTGCTCTGCCTGCCAGACTGAGCAAAGAAAATGTCTATTTTGTGGTGTAGAAACAGATGGGTTTTCTTAGTAGGAGCTAAAGGGAATTTCAGTCAGTGCTTAATGAGTTTGCACCAAGTTCTGGTCCCTTGTGTCATTACTATTTAATCAATTCCTTTTTCAATCAATTGTCAAAATGAGAACTATTAACACACTAAAATTCAAATATTTAATATCTGGTTTAGATATCTGTGTGAAAAGGTGTGACAGTAATTTTCACTGCTGGTTTTGGGGATTGTTTTATAAAGTCTTTTTTTTTTTTCATTTTCTACATAAATAAGCATCAGTACATTTCCTCTAAAATGAAAATAAAAATTTTTAAAAAAGCTATGAGAAAAAATATTCCTAGTTCCAAAACACTAGTAAGGAAAATTATCCTATCATTAAGATGGATAATTTTTTAACATCTCCCTTTGTTGTTGAAAAATGTTAATCCTATATATAAAAAATTAAATTATTATGGAAAATGAAATATAAATTATCAAATTTAAAATAAATTCATAAAATCATAGAACCATTTAGTTTAGAAAAGAATTGTAAGATCACTACATCCAATCATTAACCTAACACTGCCAAGTCTACCACTAAACCATATCCTCGAGTGCCACAACTACACATTCTTTAGATACTGCCAGGGATAGTGACTCAACCACTTTCCTGCACAGCCCCTTCTAATGCTAGATAAAAAATTCTTGTGAAGATTTTTTTCCAAATATCCATATAATCATAACATCATAGAATATCAAGTTGTAAAGCATTTCTAGGATCATCTGTGCCAACCTCTCTTGGGAAAAGCTCCCTCTAGACATAAGTACCATCTTAACAAGATTGCCTAACACCCCATCCAGCTGAATCTTAAAAGTGTTCAATGTCAAGGAATAAACAACCTCCCTAGGGACATTAGTCCAATGGCAAATTGTTCTTCTGGTGAAAAATCTTCCTCTTCCATCCAATCAGAATCTCCTCTGGAGTAATTTACACCCATTATCCCTCATCTTTTCCATGTGCCTCCTTGCAAAAAGGGAGTATCCATCTTCTTTGTNAAATTTTTAAAAAAGCTATGAGAAAAAATATTCCTAGTTCCAAAACACTAGTAAGGAAAATTATCCTATCATTAAGATGGATAATTTTTTAACATCTCCCTTTGTTGTTGAAAAATGTTAATCCTATATATAAAAAATTAAATTATTATGGAAAATGAAATATAAATTATCAAATTTAAAATAAATTCATAAAATCATAGAACCATTTAGTTTAGAAAAGAATTGTAAGATCACTACATCCAATCATTAACCTAACACTGCCAAGTCTACCACTAAACCATATCCTCGAGTGCCACAACTACACATTCTTTAGATACTGCCAGGGATAGTGACTCAACCACTTTCCTGCACAGCCCCTTCTAATGCTAGATAAAAAATTCTTGTGAAGATTTTTTTCCAAATATCCATATAATCATAACATCATAGAATATCAAGTTGTAAAGCATTTCTAGGATCATCTGTGCCAACCTCTCTTGGGAAAAGCTCCCTCTAGACATAAGTACCATCTTAACAAGATTGCCTAACACCCCATCCAGCTGAATCTTAAAAGTGTTCAATGTCAAGGAATAAACAACCTCCCTAGGGACATTAGTCCAATGGCAAATTGTTCTTCTGGTGAAAAATCTTCCTCTTCCATCCAATCAGAATCTCCTCTGGAGTAATTTACACCCATTATCCCTCATCTTTTCCATGTGCCTCCTTGCAAAAAGGGAGTATCCATCTTCTTTGTGGTAAACCTTTAAGTACTGGAACATGGAGATGAGGACCCCCAAGCCTCCTTTTCTCAAGGCTAAGCAAACCCAGTTCTCTCAGTCTTTCCTTATAAGGCAGGCTTCTCTGTCCTTTGATCATCCTAATGGCCATCCTCTGGACCCTCTCCAGCCTGGCCACATCTTTTTTGTATAGTGGGGACTAAAACTAAACACCGTATTCCAGGTGTGGCCTGGAAAGTGCCGAGTGAGATAATGAATTCTTTATCCCTTGTCACTGTAACCCAGCATCCCATTGGCTTTCTTTGCCACTGAAGCATGAGATTGTTGTTCACCAGAACTTCTAGGTTGCTCTCCACAGGGCTTCTTCCCAGCCAGGTGGATTCCAGCCTGTGCTTAACTCCTAGATGTTGTTTACCCAGGTGCTAGACTTTACACGTGTCCTGGTTGAATTTGATAAGGCTCTTATTAGCCCATTCTTCCAGTCTTTTTAGGTCTTCCTGAAAGGCAGCTTTCCCTTCAGAAGAGTCTATTTCCCCACTCAGTTTTGGTGTCATCCACAAACTTCATCAGGGTACAATTGATCCCATCATCCAGATCACTCATGAAAATATTAAGCATAACATATTAAGATCACTATTAATCCATGGGGGATCCCACTCATGACAGGTTCCCAGACAGAAAAAAGCTCACACCTGCTGTGTGAGGCCTGTCACAGTGAAGTTGAGTTGCTTAACCTTCACCTTCTCTTAACTGGAGAGCATTTAAATTCCAATATAACGCATTTACACTGCCAGTCTCTAATCAAGAAGTTCATAATTTCAGGTTGAAGCATATTTTTAGGGGTCAGTAAAACTGAAGAAAATTCAGTAAGAATATTCTCTTAATCTGCATTTGTTACATAGTCTGAAAGATGATTAGTTTATTTGCTCATTGTTTCAGTAAGTACTTATTTATCTTCCACTTTGGAGAAAAAAAAAAACAAAAACAGAAACCACCTTACCCTAAAATAAGTAAGGGAAAGTTTTTACCCTAAGGTCAAATCAGGAGAGAGTAGGGGAAATAGTTTTCTTTGAGGGTTGTGGAGGGTTGGCCTTGGCTGGCAGCCAAGCATCCACACAGCTAAAGAGAGGGAAGCCTCAATGGGATAGAGGAAAATACAGAAGGAAAAGGAATGAGGAAACTCATTCAGCACTTACTGACATGGGAAAAACAGACTATACTCAGTGAATTTAACTTAATTTATTGCAGATTAACATAATCTAAGCATTGAATTACTGATTGAAGTGTAGCGAAACAAAGAAGATGAACATATAAATACTTGGTAAAATATAATTTCTTTGCCTTTCCCAGATTCATTTTCAGTTCATACACATCTCCTCCCCTCCTCCTGGTGTTAACTCCCCCTGTTATTGCTACAGGTTGAGCGCAGGCCCTTTTGGTGAGGGTGGCACATGATCAGGATGTAACAGTTTCTGTCTGCTGCTTTTCCTTCTCGCTTGTCTTTTCTACTGCATCATAGGACATGCAAGGGGTGCAGTCCCTCTAGGGTATTACTGTGCCAGCACAGAATCACAGAATGTGTTAGGTTGGAAGGGACTGTTAAAGGTCATCTAGTCCAAACCCTTTGACATCTTCACTAGATCAAGTTGCTCAGAGCACCATTAATACAGACCTTGAATATCTCCAGGGATGAGGCCTCTACCATCTCTGGGAAACTTGTTCCAGTGCTCCATCACCACCATCACTGTGAGGAAGTTCTTTTGCATATCAGCATGGTACTTCCTGTGACCCAACTTGTGACCACTGCCCCTTCTCCTGTCCCTACAGGCCAATGAAAAGAGCTTGGCCATCTCCCTTTGTCTCCCACACTTCAAATATTTATGAACATTGATGAGATCCCCTCTCAGTCTTCTCAAGGCTGAACAGCCCCAGCTCACTCAGCCTTTCCTCATAGGAGAGATGCTCCAGGCCCTTAATTATCCTTGTGGCCTCCGTTGGACTCTCTGCAGGAAATCCCTGTCTTTTTTGTANCCCTCCACCCCAGACCATTCTCTTCTCCAAGCTGACCAAGCCCAACTCTTAGCCTGTCCTCATAGGAAAGGTGCTCCAGCCTCTGGATCATTTTTGTGGCCCTCCTCTGAACATGCTCCAGCAGGTCCATGTCCTTCCTTTGCTAAGGGCTCCAGAGCTAGACACAGTATTACATGTGAGGTCTCACCAGAGCCGAATAGACGGACAGTTCTTGTACTAGCAAAGCCATGCTGGCTCACTCTGTCCCTGTCCTCCATGTCCCTCATCATAAGCGTATCAATGGCCCTCAGTCCCTTCAGGGGTATTACCAGTTCTGCAACAGAGCACCTTTTACTACCCTGTCCTTGTTCTCTTTGTTCTTCTCCTTCCTCCTGGTTCCATTTTATCCTCTTTTGTGATGTTTTCTCATCTTCCTCAAATGTGTTTTTACTGAGGAGCCACCAGCTTAGGAGAGGGGCTCAGCTGTGTCCTGTGGTGAGTCTTGTGGAGACTGCTGCAACAGGTTGTGTTTATCATGGAGGCAGCCTTAACATCCTCCCACAGAGACCACCCTTGCAGTCCTCTTCCCATGCCCCTGCTACCATAACCTTAACATTTATACCAATTAGAACTTCCACTGATATATTTTAATAGAATGTTTTTTAGTAGTCTCAGTATCTTATGTGATAATCACAAATTTTATTACAACTAGCTTGCTCTTCCTCATAGTTTATTTTAGCCATGTTAGAGAGAGTGATGTGTCCTTCTTTAGATCAATCAAAATGAAACAAGCAGCTGAGTATGATTTGATTCAGGCATATCAATGTAAGTCATTAAGGGTTTTTACTGTTCTTTTAGAGACCAATGGGAGATAACTAGGCCTCTGCAAATCAGATGCTTAATTTATTTCTAAAGCTAGAAATACAGAGCTTAACAGACTAGAACAGGAAAATAAGATGGCTTTTGTTATAAATTGATTCATTACTGCATGTCTTTAAATTGTGCAGCCTCCAGCAAGGTACTGTAAAAAAGATGAGAGAGCAGATGCTACCTCAGGAGGCTTCAGCAGGTGCTCTTCGAAAAGTATCCATGAACCACTTAAAATCCATTATGTACCATTACCTGATAATAACTTCTTAGTCTTACCTTTGGCTAGAATTCAGTACAGGCAATTTAAGATAACAAGATTATAAAATATTTAATACATACGCTATTCTCATGGTGCTGCAGTTATATGTTAACATCAACAGGCAGTCCAGTCAATTCTATGAAAAATACCTTTTAAAATTAAAACTATATATATATTAATAAAAGAGAATCCCCAAAATGACAGTATGTGCCAGGTTAGAACACATAAGGCTTACCTATCAAATAATTTATAAGTTACTATGAGTATGTGAATTTTTCAAGCCTTGGTACGTAGATTCAAACACTAAGCCAAATCTGTTTCAAGCTTGTAAAAACAACAAACCAAAATTTTCATCTCATTATTCAAAGCAGTCTCTGATTGTAGGTTTATTTTAAAATGCATAATATGTTTTAATTATGACAAAGCTAATCAAACAGCACCTTTTCTTCTAAATTGTGGGGTTTTCCTTATCAAAGTTAAAAGGGAAATAAAATTATTATAGGAAAGTATTACCAGATAATATAAACAATATTACTATTAATAAAATAACACAATTTCCTATTCGATTCCCGTTCCTCACCCTTTCACCCAATATTTATTTTATAATTTTTCATAGCAGCATTATTTATGAAAAGCACATAAAAAATTTGAGATCCTGTCAGTTTATTTACTTTTGTTTCACAGCAAATTTTATCCTTGCTCAGCCATGTGTAAACAGTTCCCATCCTCAGCTCTGAGTTTTCCACCCTCGACTGCCTGTTTGTCAGTTTTGCACAGAACCATCCCAGTCCTTCACTCTCACAGCTCCTTATGCATCGTATCTGATCCCATGGCTTGTAGGCAAAGCTCCTACTCTGATCGTCCTCTCTAAGGACCCATTTCTTTGATTCTATATGATTGTTGCAATTCAGTCTATAAAGATTATATTTCTTTATAATCCTTTTTTTTTTTTTTTNCGGACAGTTGCTGTCATTTCCCAAGCTGAGTTGCTTGCTGAAGTTAAAACTTGTAACTGCATGCATTAAATTATATGCATCCATTGTAATAGCTTTATACCTGTGAAGATTTCTATGCCTCTGGGCTTTGGTTTGGGGAGGGTGTTATACAGGAGAGCTGAAGAACAATTTGCTTTATAGTTGTCAAATCTTACACTCCTGTTTTCCACATTAATCTTCAATTGACTACATAGTAATAGAGGTCAGAAAGCTTGTGACTGAAGAATAATATGCAGACCAAAAAATTAACAGAGCTATTTTACAAATGGATTAATTGTAAGTAATTGAAAGGATGTCACTTTCTGCTGAGGTCCTTTCGTGTGATTCCAAAATTTAAGATCTTCACTGTTCTTGAAGCACTTTTGTCTTCAACTAGCACAGTTGCGTTATTAAAGAGCAAACCTATTTTGGAGAAAAACACTTTCCAAAAACATTTTAGAAGTCATGTTGCCAAGAGTCTAGGGATACTGAGTTTGCTTTTGTCAGGTGACAATATTTGTGGCTAATAATCCTTTTATAACAAATGAAATAATTTCAAATTATTTTTATGCAAGTGCAATAGATTTATCTTTTTCAAGTATATAATAAAAATTTTAGGTAAAGGATGATGGAGAATAAAAGCTCTATAACAAATATAAAACTGAAGTAATTGTGTATGAGGATGCTGGCACTTACAGTAGTTTTTAACACTTACCAATTTTCTTATTCTCTGCAAATCCAAAGATCAGGTTTGGTGGATTTTAATTTTCATCCAGTGATGTTAATACTGTAGTTACACTATTTCCTGCGTGATACAACCGATGCTGTAAACTGGCTATAATGTTAAATATTGTCTATTATGTTTAACCCAGACTGTTAGTTTTAAAAATCCACTGATAATACTCAGTTTGTTTCTGGAGCACATTATTTTTAGAAATGAGAATTTGGTGCCTAACAGGATTCTGATAAAGTTATTTTGAATTCCTGTTAAAATTTGTGACATTTTTGGACAGTCACAAAAATCTTCACAATGATTCTGTATTACCTGAGAATTCAGCACTGTTCCTGTAATCACATTACTTTGAAATTTGTGTTCTGTTGCTCTATTATCAGAAACAATTACCTCCCACAGTGATTGTTTCCCTGAATTGGAAAGAATGAGATATATATTAATTTTAGACTAGAAAATCTAAAACCTATGGTTTGTTTTTTTAATTGAAGTATTAGATTATTGCATTTCTAATAAAACAACATATAGTAACACATCTGATAATTAGTTCAACTGTCTCTCCTTTTGCTATGGCTTTTCGCAATTGCTTCTGCAAATATGTATCATTACCTCCCAGCTTCTGGAAGATTGTGTCAGGAGATTTAACACCGTTTCAAGTTCATTAACTGTTCTCATGATCATCACCTGAAATGCCTGAATGATCAAATCTCATTTTCCTAAAGCCTATAACTTACCTCTGTAAACTCATCTTTTACAGTGATCTCCCATATCTATGAGGAGGCATCGTTAGCACTCCTTCATACATTCATGGGAAAGTGACTTTTACCATAAAGATGGTATTTTCTTACCAAGGGAGAATTTCACTCCAGTAAAGGCCAAAACAGAGAGTTTTAGAGCAGAGTATCCTTATCTCTCTCTTTTACCAGTTATGTCCTCTGGACTTAAATGATACTGAGATGAGGACAGGCATACACCAGTGTACTAGATTTGTACATGGTAGTCCTGACCAGTAAATACATAGTCGTAAATAGTGCACACAGAAAAATGTATTAGACCAAACAAAAATTTTCTCTACAAGTCATTTTTTATTTCCTACTAGTTTTCTATGTATTCAACATTCACAGCTTTCTCTTTCCCACAGAAAATCTCCTGTGTTGCAAATCTCCACATTTACTTTGTGAGAGTTTCATTCTCATATAGTACATTTACTGCCCTCTTTAGTAAATGTAGGAAAACCTAGCACATCACTAATAGATTTCTACAGAAAGTGACTATAGGTTACATTAAGGTTCGAACTTGGCATTTTATTTTAAGCTCAAGCGCAGAAAGGATAGAAATTCTAAATGGTAGCAAGCACCCCTCTGCGACTATTGTGAATGTGTTTCTGCAATGTCTACTCTGTGCTACAAGGAAATAAATAAAATTTTAAAATAAAGTTTATGTTTGACTACTTAGTCATAAAGACAAACTGTGAGCCAGAGGATAGTATTCTAGCCCATTTTATAAAAACGATTATTTTAAATGAACTGAACAGATGTTAAGCCTAACTACTTTATGAGGAATTACTACCCTTTTAAAATATTTCAGTCTGATGGTTAGTTAGCAATACATTTGAATATAGTTTCTTTCCTCTTTTTTCTATTATTTTCTAAATTTTTAAATGTTCCACTGATTGCCAATTATATTTTTTTAAAAATGCATTTGTTAGAGAGAAACAGACATTTCTGCTTTTTTTCCCCCTAGTAACACTGAAATGTTGCCTATAGACTTCTAATAACATGAAAAATCAAATTTATCTACAGTTTTATTGTCAAAATGTGTACTGCCACAAATATAAACTATTTCTACACTATTGTGAATCAATTTAAATCTTCTGTCTGTTAAATCCACTCATATGAAAAGGTTACAGGGTTATTTGAGTGCATTAAATATTCAGTTGGAAATAATTAGTCTCAGTTTAAGATTATTTCCAAATGCAACATGTGTCTACATATAATACAACAAAAAGGTTTATTTTAGAAAACCTGCGTAACTTGATTAATATGCTGCATAGATACCATCCTCTGTCACATCTTGGAATGTCACTTTAAAGAAAAAATTATACACATTTGAAAATAAGAAGATTATGATTTTTACCTAATGAATGGCTTTCTAAATTTTAGGTATGTATGAGTTTCCATATGGAAAATTTATATAAGGTAAGTAGGTTTCAGTAGCCAGACTAGTATCTGAAGGTACCATTCCAGGGCTGCTTTTATGCAATCTTATTTATCTGTTTACTCATTCAGACTATAGAAGATGAGCAAGTAGAAGTATCTAATAAAGAAAAAAGAAATCAGTTTTAATTTTTTTTATAACCCCTCATGAGGCTTTACAAAAGTATGTGTTGGTGAAATGGAAGACAGAAAA
>VXBZ01010784.1:43248-78894 GCA_013399135.1 Heliornis fulica
AACCCAAATAAAACCACAAGGAGGAAGAGAATTACTAGAGAAATCAGGACAACATTAATGATATAGGAAATGTAGGAGATTCAGACTCTATTAAAATAATAAATTGAACAAATCTAAGTCACCGAAAGGTGATTGCTTTTTTGTTTAGTTTTTGTTTGAGTTTTTGGGTTTTTTTTGGTTTTTTCTTGGTTGGTTGTTTTTTTTCTGTGGGGTGGTTTTGGGGGATTTCTTGGAGGTGGGGGGTGTTATTAGTAATCTGAATATTAAATTATCTTACATCTGTTTCAAAGTAAGGATGGCTCATTAACTTCTGGAACACAGCTGTTTTCTAATGTACAAAGATAGCTTATTGTGCCAAGAGAAAATACAGTGAACCCTGACAAAAGAGAAATAGGAAGCCATATGATTTGTTTCATACTCAAATATATATAAAGCAAAAAAAATCCTAATAGAAATTTATGTCAGATAATAAAACAATCAGAAAAAAATCCAACACAACAATTTAAGGAAAATATTAAATGACACAGAAAAATGTGGAAATACAGTACTTCTCACTTGATTATGCTTCATATTGGTTCTGTGAAGGTAAATGTTTATAATCCAATGACAAATGTGAAAATGCATCGGTGAGAGAGATATATGCAGGGTACTGGTAGATGTATTTAATAATTTGAAATTAACAAAAACAAAATTGTATGGAGTTTGGTTTCTTTGTTATTTGATTAACAGATAAAAAAAAATAGAATTCAAAGTTTGACAATTTAGGGTTTTCTTTTAGATATTTTTCTTCCAGACACTTTTCTCTCCTTTAAAGGGACAAGAGGAGAAAGAGGCAAAAAATGAGAAAAAAAAAAGTTGGATTACTATTTTTAACACTTTTTGTGAATGTTTTCCTTTTTTTTATGCAAAAATCTAACATATTATAAAACATATTGAAGAAGATTCTCCTCCAAGTGTCCTAAAAGAGAACTAGTTATTGTTTGATTGTCCTTGCTTAAAAATCAGGGAAACTATGTTACTAACTGCAACTTACACAAAAGTTTCTGACTTTAACCTCTTTAAGAAGTTCACTTATTTCCATTGCTTTCTAGACACTGTCAGTTTGCTGTTTTTAAGTACTCTATACTGCAGTCAACGTATGGCAAACTACATCAGGTGGCTCTGCAACATGTGATCAGGTGATTTCTCTTGACTGTGTCTATCTGCATAATGTCACTATGGATTTGAAAGAATTTAATTTAATGTACTTCTACTGCTGGAAGTATTACTATAATTTTCTATATGAACCACAAGTACGATCATGAGGAAAAAGGAACTGGTTAAGAGGATTACTTGTAAGACTGGATTTATACAAAGAGGCCAATGTCAGGCCAGAGTTTCAGCCTTAATTCTGATAGGTCTTGGTTTCATGGCTTAGAAGTCAAAACTTCACCAGTTTTAAACGTATCCTTTTGTAATGACACTGTACATCCACAAAAGAAAGTTGAAAGATGCATTTACAAGGAAAGGCCTGGGAGCAGAGTAATAACAAATGTTCAATTAAAAAAAAAAAAGAAAAACAAAAAAACCCACCCATGATATTACAGCTATAAACAGGGGAAATGAGCAAGGTATAGTTAGGAAATTTAAAGACTCTTCCAGCCACTATGTGGTGAGAATACAAAAATCTTTTGAGAAATAGAATGTACCAAATGGAAAAGTATAAAGGAATAAATTGGAATGAAGGGTGGCAAGAGGGGAAAGAAGGAAGGACTAAAGTTTTACAGATAAATGCGTTTCTAATGACTGGCTATAAAAGTCAATACCTTTCTGAGCCTACTATAAATTTTTCTCTAACATTTTTTAATTTACAAACTGAGAAGATACATAGGACTAGGTCTTTTTCGTCAATGTCTGTGTAAGTCAAGATGCTGGCATCTTGTTATATGTTTAGATGTATAAATAATGATAATCACTATTAATGAGAAATGATTAATCCAGTAATGACAGATATAAACACATACTAAACATTAAAAAAAGAAAAAAGGTTTGAATAAAATGACAACACTGTGTGATAGTTACATTACAATTTTTTATTGTCCTTAATTAAAATCTTAATTCAGTCATTTTCAAGCATTTTAGTGAAGTCTATAGCATACTTTTAAGCAGACGGAGCAACAGGGCCAAATGAGAGGTCCTACACATGGGTCAGGGCAATCCCAAGCACATGTACAGACTGAGTGGAGAATGGATTGGAGCATCCCTGAGGAGAAGGACTTGGGACTGTTGCTTGATGAAAAACTCAGCATGAGCTGGTGGGGGAAATAAAATTATCTAAATATTATCATAAATTGTGGCATAATTAGTCATCTAAGTTTACATCAGAACCTTACTGTATTTCTACATGACACAATACACTAGACTGCAAAGAATGATTAATAACAATAATGGGAAACTTCGAGACTAGGAGTACTGAAGTGTCACATTTTATATATTTTAGAAATGTATCTGCTTGCATACTTATATAATGCAAAAAATAAAACTTTTTTTAACATAAAACAACTTACAGAATTGGTGCTTTTTCTAGGGAACAGGTTAGAAACATTCAGAGGTGAAGATTTTAAGAGCTAGTGGTGCTTAGTTCTGATAAAGGAGCCTGAGAATTGAAAACAATTTAATTTCACAGATGGAAAAGTAGCAGTAATGTTATTGCAAAATGCAAGATCATGAATTAAATCATGCATCACATAAAAGTAATTGCAAAATTCTCAAAGGGATATTGAAATCTCCAAGTATATCTCATGTATTTGCAATGTGTTATGGAAGTCAACAGATTAATTGTTTTAAACAGATACCTCTTTTTTAATAAGAGTGCTTATGCACAAAACAAGCTGAAAAAATGCTAGAAAACCTACGAGACCAAAAAAAAGAGAATAAAACATTATTAGACTAAATCTCAGTTATGTAAATTCCTGAAAATAGGTCCTTTTCAATTTAAAATTTGGGAGGGAAAAGGCCAAGCAAACAAACAGAAAAATAATCTCAGAAACAGCTAAGTACTATTTTCTAAAATTAAGTTTGTTGAATGTTTATTAATAAATGTACATTCCTTATGAAAAGAAATTGCAATGAATTAAAAATATCTTCCAGCTTCTATAATTTTGATACAAATTTCTGAAAAGCTTTAGAAGTCTTTTTTCCAATGGTAAACTAGATTAATTTTCAGATATCTTTTACCCAATAGTTAATGTAGTATTCTAAATTTACAGTGTGATAAACATTGCCTTTAAGTCTGTAATGTTGAAGACGTTTTTACGTTATAAAGAGCACTGAGACTGATGCTTTTTTAACTCAGCATAAAAAAAAAATAATCTGGAGTTTAAGTTAAAATATCCAGTGTCTTCATTTCAAATGCCAAAATAAGTATAATGAAATTTGGAAACCCAAGAACTCTTTACTTAGTTATTTTAAATACCAAGCTTTTATGTTTCAGCTAATTTAAAACTTACTTCTAATCACAATTATCAGAGATGAACAATATCTCTTCTGGTTTGCTTTCAGAACTTCTTATGTAGTTTTCAGGTTGACTTAGTAATTTTGTAGGTATGTCACTAAGATATTTCTGTCTCCATCTACTTCTGATAGTATCAGTGTTGTTTGCTTGCATTTCTGTGGTTTACATAATATGTTAAAATAAGTGTAGCTGGGCAGCAGAAAAGAAAGTTATATATGTTCCCTGTCCTAACAGATGCATTTATGGAAGGACTGAAAGATCGCTCCTTGTCTGATTGCAGCTCAGTATGAGCTTTTAAAGAAGCTCTTGAAATGCAGATAGTGAGCAAGAAACTCAGTTAGAAAGAATTTCCAAGCATTACCAGAGCCAGGAAGATCTTGGAAAGAAGGTGGATTCAGACACTACAGAAAATACAGATGGGTTTATTTACACTCCTGAAGAGAGTAGTGTAGGGTTTTTTTCAATCAAAAAAAAAATTCCTCTGAAAATTGGTGGACCACAGGGAAGAGTATACCATTCAATTATCCATTGGGCATTAATAATGCTGTTTACACAGTCCTTTTCTTCACATAATCACATAATCACATAATCACATAATCACAGAATATTAGGAGCTGGAAGAGACCTTGAAAGATCGCTAAGTCCAACCCCCCTGCCCGAGCAGGATCATCTAGAGTAGACCTCTTAGGAACATGTCCAGATTGGTCTTAAATGTCTCCAAAGAAGGAGACTCCACAACCTCTCTGGGCAGCCTGTTCCAGTAATCTGTTACCCTCACAGTGAAAAAGTTCCTCCTTATATTAAGATGGAACTTCCTATGTTTCAGTTTGAAACCATTTCCCCTTGTCCTATCACTGGCCATCACTGAGAAGAGCCTGGATCCATCCTTCTGACACTCACCCATTCTTGTCTGATAAACTCTATTTATTAAAGTATCTTGTCCTAATAATCCTAGAAATACAAAATGATCTGGCTCCTGAAGTGATGCAAGTGATTCAGGGTTGGCAGGCATCAAAACATTTTTACGTTTAGAAGTTCTGAAGAGACTTCACAAACTTGTTCCTTTTTCAGATATTCTAACATGAGGTTTTCCTGTTGTTTTGGATTGTGGACTCTTTGTTTGGATTTGGGGTTTTCTTGTGGTTTGTTATTTTTTTGTTTGTGTTTTTGGGGGGGGTTTGGTTGGTTCTTTTGGTTTGGTGGTTTGGTTTTGGTTTTTTGGGGGGGGTGGGAGGGGAGTTGGTTTTGGGCTTTTTTGTGGTTTGTTTTTTTTCTCTTGACTTCTGCTGAGTTTTACCAAAGCTTGCTGGGAAAATGAAGTGCTCTCAGCAGGAAGCATTGAACCAGCTTCTCCTTTGCTCTTACAATTACAGTCTGCAGGCTTCTCTATGACCTGAAAGCTATGCTAGCACATGAACCTCTTTCATGAATTATCAGAACAGCAAGGAATGTCTCACAGATGTGTGACAAATTACTTTTCTGAGATCATGATGAGAGTCTGAGTAAAGTGTATGCATTTTACCCATCCAAAATCTACCATTGGAGCAATGTTGTTTCAAGAACAGAAAATTAAAATTCGTATATCAATGTAAATTAATTTTGATGCATCAGTAACCTTTTTCCTCTGAGTCAGGAAGTGCTGCTTCTTTGACTAGTAACACAAGTATAGTTGAATAAAATCATCACTTGAATAAAAGCAGCATGACTTCCAAAACAGATCTTTTCAAGTAATTAAATTCAAGCACAATCTCATCAGACATTCATAAAACTTTCTGTCTTATAGTGTGTTTCTGCAGTTGAAACGGGAAACACGATAGTTATTTCCTCACAAGTAGACAGTTTGAATACTGTTCCAGGAACATTAAGACATTTACGTCAGCAAAAGATCACACATCTTTATTTTGATCTGATTTTCTGATCACACAGATCGTTATTTGCAATGAAAATCTGGAAAATAGTGTTGATTATTTTCTTGCTATTGTTATTATTATTATTTGCTACCAGAAGTTGTTTTTTTTTCTCCCCACTGCCAACTAAACTCTACTATGGAAGATTATTTTGAGACTCTTGATTACTCCCTCAGAGTCCATGTCAGCTAATGTTTTAGAAGAACTGCAAATTCCTTTCTAACGTACTTGTTAGATCTTTGTATCATTTTGACATCAAGACTGAAATCTGCTTATGCAACCTATGAGACAATTCCTTCAAAATTGAGGTTAAAATTCTGTCATCTGCCTCATCTTGACCAGTGGGAGGGTTTGCCTTGTAAACCACCTTAGTTTTCTGTGCTATATGTGAATAAAATTTTTCCCTGTGCATCTGATGCAGCTTTACTCAGACAGATAGAACTCAAGTTATTGTGACAGTGACTTGTAAAGGCTTGGCTGTTATTTAGAGTGCTACTAGTGACTTCAACAGGCCTATGAGGATCTAATAATATGGCTATTTATTCACATTTTTCAAAATAAACAAAGTGAACTTTCTGATTGTTCATTCCTATGACCGAAATATACAGGTGCTATATTCTTTATCCTGTGAATAAGACAAAAATAACGATGGAGGCAACTAAACCCACAAAAAATAGTACATAACCATCACAGGCAGAATTAATTTACCTTTTTTTTTTTTAAATTTTATTTTTTCAAGAAAACAGGTAAGTTGTATAAAAGGCTAACCCAAATTCCCCATTAATTGAAACAAGCCTGTCATATCAGTCTAAATGAAAATGAAGTTGGAGAAACAGTAAGAAGGTAGTTTAATTCTTGTCATTCTTGTAAAGTATTAATTTGTAAAATTCTAGCAAATATAAAGCAGTTGCTCAATATCTCTTGTTGCCTAGATATACAAGTCTTGTACACTGGGTATCAAATATGTTAAATCTCAAGATTTTACATGGACTTGCTTTGTTGATTTTATCATTAAACAGAAGCTTCTGTCACCTCTATTAGGAATTTTCAAAAAAAGACCTATTAGGAATATATATTATAAATATTGTTACTTACTGTAGGTATGCATTTCCTGTTTCTAAGCACTTCACTCCCTAGGGAAATGGTTGAGTCACCATCCCTGGAGGTATTTAAAAGACACCTGACAGGGCACTTAAGAGCATTGTTTAGTGATGGACTGGGCAGTGTTATGTTTGTGGTTGGGCTTGATATTCTGAAGGGTCTTTTCCAATGTAAATGTTTCTATGATTCTATTAACACATTGAGTTAAGACTGAGATTTCATAAGTATTTCAACCTAAATATTTATGTATGGTTACATATTGCATGTGCTGTTGGTGCATGTTTGGCAGCAATGAAATATTTACTAAGGAAAATGTAGTTGCTGAATCTGAATTTATAATGTCTGGGACTAAGTAAAACACAACACTCCTGAACTGATAATTATCATTCAGACATTTTAATACTGTGAGTCATACTAATTAATATATTATCATTCACAGGTCTAATTATTTTCCCTCTCTATATATTTCAAAATATTATAAAACTCTGATGCTTGATCAATGCTATTAAACATAGATTTTAGTATCTTACATTTTTTTTAGTTTCTACCATATTGCCTTTTTTAATACTTCATATATATATATTCTAAATAATACTGTTTTGTTCTTAGGCATTACTAATAATTCTAGTCTTTTTCAATTTTAACCATTTAGTAAAATACAAGTGTATTTTATCATGGAAAAAATGCATTCAAGGACTGAAAAAAAAATAATTTACAAACAAAAGACCAAACTGAAACCATAGTCCTGGAATCTTTTCTGAATACTTTATAAAAATTCAAGAGAGAGCTGAGCCTTCCTGTAACATCTGGCTTTCTCCTATGCTGATTTATTTCTCAGTTAAGTAGGACATCCAGGAGATTCCAATAATTTTGTTCTTTCTTTTTGTCCTTAACTACAGTTACAATAGACTGTGATAGTCAAGCAATTATGACTAATATGGTTCCTTTAGAATGAACAAATCAGGCTAATACTTTCTTTAACGCAGTGCTGAGGCCAATTCACTGGACCAAAATTAACTGGAGTTGGCAAAAATGAATTTTCTTTCAAGATTTATGCTACTTTCCAGGCAGATTACACGATGGACTTAATTAGTCCGTTTCTGTTCAATTCAGTTCTGCTGAATACAGTCAAGTTTAACTCCTTGAATAGTTTAAGAAATTAGTTCTATTTTAGTTCGCATTTAGTTCACATGTACGTTTATGCTTTCAAGTAGCATGGACAAATAAGATGAAATAACATGAAATACTGTTGTGATTTAACCACTAGTCACCAACTAAGCACCAAACAGCCAATTGTTCACTCCCCCTTGATAGGATAAGGTAAAGAATCAGAAGGGTAAAAGTGAGAAAACTCATGAATTGAGATAAAGACAGTTTAACAGGTTAAGCAAGAGCTGCACACACAAGCAAAACAAGTAATTCATTCTCGACTTCCCATGGGCAAGCAGGTGTCCAGACATGAGGAAAGCAGGGTTCTATCATGGGTAATGATTATTTGGGAAGACAAACACCATCACTGAACACACTTCTGTTCCTTCTATTCCCCTTAGTTTTATATGCTGAGTGTGATGTCATATGGTGTAGAATATCCTTTTGGTCAGTTGGGGTCAGCTGTCCCAGCTCTGTGTCCCCCCAACTTCTTGTGCACCCCCAGCATCCTCACTGGTGGCATGGCCCGAAAAGCTGAAAAGACCCTGATTCTGTGACAGCACGGCTCAGCCATAACAAAAATGTCCCAGTTTATCAACACTGTTTTCTGCACAAATCCAAAACCATAGTCCCATACAACCTACTATGAAAGCCCCATAATATCTAATCTGAAGTAAATTAACTCTACCATAGACTCATTGAATTATTTGGGTTGGAAAGGACCTCAAAGGAGAAGGCAACTTCTCTGGGCGACTCTATCCCACCCAAAACCAGCACAAACAGAGAAAATACCTAATAATACCTGATATCCATTCTACTTTCTTCAGAGAGAATTGTTACTGGAAAAGTTGGTTAAGAAACTAAGACTAAATTTTGGAGTTTTAGAAAGCAAGCATTCTTTATTGTGGTGCTGAATGCATAGGGGACAGCTCCAACCTAACATGCATACCATTAATTGAAGGAGGAAAAGCTTGCATCATTCTAGTACATGCAGATTAATTTCATTGTCATGGACTAATTATAATATTTACATATTCATTACACATGGACTTTAAGTCTCTGAGGGTCTTCTTTGAAGGTCTTGTGTGATCCTTTGTTTGTCCCTAGTTGTTCTTTGGGAATGCCCTTTTCCATGAACTTTTTGAAGCATGCCCGATGTGGATTAATCCAGGAATCTTGTTTCGTCTCTTACAGTTACCTAGTTGTTACTAGTTTCTTGCCAATTTGTCTGCACCCTTCCAACAAAGCTGTGAAATATTGTCCTTGATTGCATTATTATCTGAGGTTCCTTGCACTCCTTCTTCTTAGTCTGATGTTCCACTTTGAACCATACACTCTGTTCCATTACACAGCAATAGCTTAAGGTTTCTTATGTCTTGTATTTGTGCCAAAAGTTTCAACCTTGCTCAAACAAACACAAAGAAAGCACAACAGAATTACCATCAGAGACACAGTTCAATCTTTCAGCCTTTGTTCAAGGTATCAGTGTTAGTGTAGTAGCGCTACACATCTGGGTCAATCATCTATTAGTGGTTGGAGTGCACTAGGTACATTCTCGAAATGTTTATTTCAGGTTTATTTCTTCTTAAAGTTCCCTTGTTCTGAGATTGTTGCATTATTTGAATAAAAAAAAAAAACCACAAAAAACCCAACCCAACCCAAAACAAAACAAAACAAAACAAAAAAAAACCCAAACCAAACCAGCTCAAAGTAATTGAAACAGTGTGCTAATTGGTAAAAAATTGATTTTTCAGTCTGGGTGTCAAGTGAAGTAAAAATCAATTTACTCCGCACTCAAGACTGGTTTCCCTGATATAGTTCCAGATTTTGAATACTGAAGTTGTAAAATATAAGAAGAATGTAATTCTTAATAAACCTACATGGTAGTTAATGTACAGTTAATACAGCATAGATAAAAGTACATTTGTATATTTTTTACAATGAGTTCATTGCATTTTACAAAACAAAAATCTAGAAGTACACAAACAGTCATATTTAGTATAAAATCAGGCTATATATGTAGTTTTACAAATAAATTTTTCATGGTATAATATTTTTCTGTTCAACTGAAAAATATTAATGTTCAAGGTCTAGCTGTATTCATGGTGCAGTGCTCATTACCGCACAATGTGTTAACCTTCCTTTTTTTACGGTTTTATCTATCATTCACAGACGTCTCAATTCAAATTCAGTGAAACTAGTGTTAATATTCCATTCAGCTGAGTGTTAGGTATTTCACATATTTTTTGATTTGCTGTATTACAAAATGGACTGATATCACCATACGTAATTTAATTACATTAGCAGTATTTTTATCTTAAACTGTTTCATTGCTCAGCCTTTTAAAGAAGGAGCACTGCTTCCCTAAGAAAAAAAATAAAATAAAATTAGCACATAGTATTCCATTATTTTGAATAAGTAAATCTTCAAATCCAGAAAAGGAACATAGGACTACTGGCTGAACTTCTCATTAGAATTTATGGATGAAACACTAGTTGTGTTTTTGATATGCAGAATCAGTAATGAAGAAAAACAAAGTCTCTAAAATATGTTTGTCTGAGATTTCAGAGCTGTAACACATCATTCATGTCTTAGGTACAGCAGAGAATGTTTTAGAACAGAAGATTACACAACAGAATTAAAAAGGAACACAAGAAGAAAATCTATGGTCATCCCTAAGTATTGTTAAATAAAAACCCTGTTTCTACATTGAATGATAAAATCAGCAACACAAGCGATACTATCTCAGCAATAGTGGAAATGCATTATCCCATGACCTGATGAGAAGCAGAAAACTCATCGTAAATTCAGTAGTAAACATGGTAGTTGGTGGCTTTTGCTCCTGAACTAAATGTTAACTCTGTATACAAAAGAAAGATGATAGATAGATAGATAGATAGATAGATAGATAGATAGATAGATAGATAGATGATAGATGATAGATAGATGATAAAAGCTTTTCTTTTTCATTTTTCCTCTTAGAATTTTATGTTGCACATTATACTCTTTATGCATTCTTCTTGAAAATCCAAATTCCATAAAAAAAAAAAAAAAAAAAAAACCAAAAACCCAAAAAACTGCATGTGATTAATTGGCATGACTAAGTCTTTTCTAAGTTCAAACACCAGAAGTAAAGGTAGCATGATGACAGGCAAAAGAAATGCATATCCTGTTCTAACTCAATATGTTTTGTTTCGTGCTTCATACACCATACACTTCAAGGAAGATGGTTGAAGGGATGTAACTGAAGTAAATATTCCATACATGTTTCAATGAATGTCAGTGCTCTTTGTAATCGCCACTTATTGTTACTTTCAGGACCTTTTCCTGTGAACATGCTATAACTATTAAGGTGGTTGAAGCTTCTTGTCTGTTGTGGTTTTTGTGTTGTCAAGGATGGCAGTGCTAATGGACAAAACACATTTAAAACCACTGCCACATTCTCTATATTAATACAACTGTATTGCAATTAAATATTTATGACTTATGTAAACTAGTATGTCAATTGAGGAATTTTAGAAATGAATTTTATCACAAAACACAGTGTGTTCCTTAGCAATTACCATTGTTAATATTTTGAGCAATGTCGTTTTCCCCCAGGTTCCATAAGCATCACCAGTGATTGCAGCAAACCTGCAAAATTCAGCAGGGTGAAGTCAGTGGGACTAGACAAAATGCCATTCTCAATGACTCATGAGATTGTCTTCAGGTATATTTGAGAAATAAACTTCTAACCTTCTAAACTTCTTTTCTTCTCTTGTTTGCATTGTGACTACAGTTTTCAGTGAGTGTGAATGTGATCCATAGTGCCACTGCATCAGTAGCACATCAGTGTGTAAGTCTATTGTCCCATGTATATAGCTTATAGTGCATTGTGTATAGTGTATTGCCCCAGGCGTGGGACAGTGCAAGTTCTTCAGAGTATGTTGGATAAGATGAGGCATCAAGCATACTGACATATCCTCCATCAGCTGGAGAAGCAAATTTGCTTTCTACAGACATTCTCTGCATTCATGTATGCTCCCAATGGTTTTAAGCTAAGAAACAAAGACATGTTTTATTAGAAAGCATATTTATTTATAAAATTTTTGAAAAAAATGTTTGATTATAAGTAGAGAAAACCAAGACAGAACATAGACAGAAAGACCTTAGTAACAGTTCTTACCTATTTCATCCTGCAGATCACCAATTCCATTCATCTCAATGATTTTCTGTCCTCTTCCAACTCTGTGTTCTTCAGTCCTTAGAAAGTACTGTTATTACCTTGGAAGCCTGTGACCACTTGTTAGGACTAGGAAACACCCCTCTCCAGCTGTGCCTGTCTCACCAGTCTCTTGAACCTCCTCTACAATATAAAAAACTTTCCTTCATGCTCCTTTCACCAATGAGAAGATAAACTAGCTTGATAGGTATCCCACTTTTCAACTCATCTCCAAAAAAGTAATAGCACTGAACAGAAAACAACTTAGTTTCACCAGTCATTAAGAAAGAGCATTCTAGGGAACTCAGCTGTGTGTATGAGTTGAATATATGTTTATATATTTAATCTATTCTATTAATTCATCATTCTATGGTGGGCTTATTTTATTTATTTATAGGAAATTGCAGATTTTAAGGTCTGCTTCTTTTTTCATTCCCACACCCACCAGTTTAGCCATGTTAGCTCCCTTTTATCTATTTTCAAAACCTAATTAATGGGTTTTGTTGTTTTCTATGTCTCCAATTCAGTATCCCTAGGTACTCTCTCCTTTTTCTATGACCATTTAACAACATTGCCATCTTTTAAGCGTCCTTTTAACAACAACAAAAAAAACAAAACAAAAAAAACCCAAAACAAAAAAAGAAACATTCATTAGTATTTTCCCTTTAGGAAAATGTTTACTTTTTTCTTTTTCCATCTGCAAGCATTTTGAGTCCAAGAACTTGATCACCTGTCTTTGAGAGACACTTTTCAATTCTGAAATAGGACACATAACTGGAATCATGGCAAAGGTTGTTTTGTCTTTTGTATCCTCTGAACTACCGGTACAAGAATTAGTAACTGATCCTACATTAAAAAAATGTCTAATCTTTAATTATGCTGTGTTGATCTATTTGCCCAATTTACATGGTAGCTGTAATCCCCCATTAGTGTTTAATTTCCTGTACTCTCAGTCTCTCAGACCTCAAAAGGTCACAGTGATGGGCAAGGACTTTATAGGATCTCAGAAATAGCAACAACAGGCAAAAACAAAGTCTTTTTATTTAGGGAAAAGCATGGCATTTTTAATGAAACAAACAATTTCTAGTACCTGTTTTGCCTCTGTGACTCCTTGGGCTGCCTTTTTGTCATGTTTCTAAACCTTAAGCTGGTATGTTGCCATGTTGATCACACAGAATTACATGAAGTAAATGTGAGCAATGAAGTGTGCAACAAGCACACAGGGCTGGGTTTGAATAGCGGGTTTGTTATGGTGTCAAGCCATGAACTAACCTGTGCTCTTTATGAACAGGGGTTCTAACCCCAATATAAAGAGTGGTGGGGAAACCCAGCTGCACCAAGCCATCAACAAGCCGGAGGCCCTGCTCAGCATATGTACAAAAACCACTGGTACCATTGTACCAGAACTGACCTCAAACAGTGGCAGGCAGTCCACAAAGTGTGCTTGTGACATGTGGGGAGGTGGCAATAGAAAGTTCATTTTTGGCCCCAATCTGGTGGCATGATGTTCTGGTGTATTCCCTTCTTTGATAGATACTTTTTTTCTTAGAGTTTGTTAGAGTCAGATATATTCTGTGAGTACTTCTCCAATGTCATATAAAATGTAGTTTATTTTTGTCATTAGTATTTAATAGCTTTTATTAGCAGAACTAAAACACAGTCTTTAAGATACTGGACTGAAAATCAAAATAATTTAGGGTTCATATTTTTGTTTCAATTACTTACCTGAGGTCCTGTATAAACCTTTATACTTCAGGGTGGGTTTTGTTCTGGAGATTTTTTTTTTAACAAAATAGAGGATTTTGCTGCTTTTTACCCAAATTTATGTAACTTCAAAAATTACACTTTCTTCGGCTATCTTACTGTCTATCTATACAAGTCCCAGTCTTGGATATTCCATAGTCTTCACCAGTTGAATGGAATCATCTGGGATTAGAGAAAGGAAGATTTTCTCCTTTTTCTCAGATGTAAAATATAAGTTATAATCACTTTCAAATTTCATCTCATAACATCTTTCTGTCTTTTGACATAACATTAGCATTTTTCAGATAATTTCTTGGCTGATTTTCTAAGTCACTTATGTTAATATTGTAACCATCTCATGCATAGCTCTTTTCATATTCTTCACTATATACTTTTTTTTGGTCTTGATTTTATTGTTAAAATAAAAATATTTGTTCTTTCATGACATTGGTTTTCCTTCTTCCCCTCTTTTTAACACCGGTTTTATAAGATGCATTCTTTTTTTACTTAACATTAGTAATTTTAGTAATTCTAGTACTCTCATGAAAATTTTTTAGTTGCATGAAGACTAATAATGATTTTTGTGAAGACAAAGCCTAAACAGTTATTATACTGATTGCTTATCTTAGAATAGTTCAGAGACTTTATTCCATACAAATTCTGTGAAGAAGCACATTTTATTATCAGTAAAAATGAAGCCTGTATATGATACCAGAAATATAATTACATTAATTAAGTGCAAAATGTAAGTGGACAAGAACTCTTCTGTATTAGTCATGCAATAGTTTTCTTTTTGAAGTGTCTAAAAGAAAATAACTTTTCTATAAAAATCTATTTTAGTAACCCCTGAGAAAATCACATCAAGAAAAATTATGTAAAGATGAATTGCTGAATGTGGGATTTCTAAATATACAGTAATATAGTGCATAGACCTTTACACCTGATAATAATGACAGATGTAATAGCATCTATAATGGATATAATAGTTCAACACCACTACCTTAAAAGAAAAAATGCTAAATGATCCAAACTGCACATCTGATAGCACATCATCTAATGGTATCATTGAACATCATGAAATTCTGAAGATAATGGAAGGTCTTAAAATAGAAAGACTATGAGTATTCTATAAAAAGGCTAGTAGTTTTCTTGTAGATCCATGTCCTTTCCTTTCTTCTATGGAGAATTAGCTCCCAGGGGTGGAAGTATGGAGGCAGACAAAGGAATTAGAAATTAGTATATTTGCCTGGCTGTGGAGCTAGGTGGTTAGAAAAGTGTTTGAATGTAGATTTGTTCAGTAATTAAGTTAAGCCAGTGACTATTCTAGAAGGGGGACCAAAATCTAGTTTCTACCTCTTTTGGGTTTAATATTCTAAATCTCAAGTCTGCTATTATTACTACCAGTTACTTGTAGTCCACAACTTTCTTGTATCTTCAAAGGTGTAATCACTGCTGGTCACAGCTGCACAAAGGTCACTGGGACAAGTTCATACACACAGCAATTTATAAATAGGACAAATAGATTTTAGATGCTTTCACCCCAATTTAGATAACAATAGGAGAGACTGCATGAATATCACCTTTCAATATTATCCTATAATTTTCAACTGCCCACTGGGTCATTTAATATTCTCTAGATCAATGTTTCCAAAACAAACATCTTTATTACATATCCTACTTTAATTTTTCAACATAGTTCAAAGTATGTTTAAAAAACATCTGAAGTACATGAGAGAAAACAAGGACATTTCATAAAATGATGTAATTAAAGTGGTGTCATATACCACGTGCACTTTAAAACTAGACCAGGTGTACACAGGTGTAGAAATATGTACATCCACATGTCATTGCATATGCTGTGTAAAAATGAAAAAAAAAAGTTACTTTTTTATTATTATTAAATGTCTTCACTTTTACAATATAGTTTATTCTTTACAGCAATTTTCTCATTTCTAAGTATCTGTTGAGAGGACACAATCTTAAAGTGTAAGATAAATACACCAAGGAAAAAAAAAAGCATGATAAAACTAAAATGAAGAAAACCCAATATATCTAAGAAAAATTAAGCTGTTACAGACTCAAAGCTATTGGCAGTTTCTAAGGTATTATAGATCATATTGTGTTTTCATGATTTTCAGTGTGACTCCAAAATAAGCTTTGTAATCTCATTATGGTTTTCTTTCTGTTCTGTTATCAAGCTTCTCTATGGAATAAAAATTACCAGAAAAAAAAAAAGTCTTTCCTATAAATTAAGTAGCCCTGGAAAACTGTAGTCTGCTTGCTTTTACAGTGATGCATCTGTGGGATAATTGCTACAGGTAACTTAGAAATCAAACTTAGGTTCACATTTCCAAGAAAGGTTCAACATTTGCAATGGCATTTCAGAAAATGAGCAACAGTTGTGCAGAGAATAATTATCACCAGAAAAGTTCCAAAATATCCTTTATTTGCAATAAGCTCCAAGGCAATCTCAAAAGTTGTAGCATTGATGTCTCTGACTCTGGGATAGCACACACAGAGTATAGAGCAAAGTGGAGACATCGCGACTAAACTCTATGATAATTCTGGAGCTTGAAGGTTAAATGGAACTAATAAACTGCAGCTTTGTAACCCTGAACCAACAACCTATCATGAATTTGACAAAATGCTGTTGCAAACAGTAGTAAACTGTGCTCATTATAATATCATTAAAATACAAAAACACACCTCCATTCCAAAAGCTACCTGCCTCCAATGTACAACCACTCCTCACTGAACATGTGCTCTGAATTTTGTTAGTCTGTACCTTTAAATGCGAAGTGAGAGAATTTACACCAATCACTGTAAAGCTTTGTATGGCTAGAGTCACTCAAGCTACACCTTAGAGATAAGAAATAACATAAAAATAGCATACAGAAGAGGGGTCCTTAGGGAAGATACAATCACATCATGGAAGATGCCATTGTGTACCATCCTGATCTCTGGGACCAGCCTATGTGCTGAGTCTCTTTTCCCCCCATTGCCTTTGGAAACATTTCAGACACTTAGTTGTGTTAAGTGCCTTCTCTGTAAACTTAGAAATCTCTATAGAGTCACTATATATGTTTTAGGTATCATATATATTTTATGACGTGTTATTAGTTAAAATCTTTTGTATTTACAAGTGCCTTGCAGAAAGTGTATTTATCACCAGCAATCCAAAGAATCTGTGCATCTGTTGCTTCAATGAATTACACTTTTATTAAGCTGGTTGTGCTAGTTCTTCTTGAATGCAACCAAACTCTTTTGAGATGGTTGTGGTAGTTCAATAAATGTGACTAGGTTGAAGGTGTCCATCATTATTCATGCATCCAAATCGTGGCAGTTCTGACAATGGAATGCAACCAGACCTATAGTAAGAAATTGAACATTGTGTATTTCCTTATTTGTGCATCCAAACCATGGTGGTTCGAAGTGCAGAACGCGATCAGAACTATAAAGACAAATTGGGTATTCCCATTAAATGCAACAACATCAAAAATTTCCAGCATATGATTAAAGGTGCTTCAGATTTAAGATACTGTGAAAAGTAAGATTTTTTTTTTTATTAAAATCCTACCCAAACCTTGCCATGCAAAGCAACAACACTGTGAGTGATCATGAAAGTATTGAGTATGTTTGTAAGTTTTCTTCCTTGTACCCATCATTTACATGAAGATTTATTTCATTTTATCTACTTTTTGTCATAAGTTAATGAAAAATTCTATGGTTCAAACTCATTAGAATATAGCTTTATATTCATTACAATATATTACAAATAAAGCTTACATATTCTGCTTTACTTTTCAGTTTTGCCTCACATGTAATAACTTCATTATCACTAGTTTTTGTCAAGATATGGAGGGAAATTGGAAATATTTCTCTTCCATACACAACTACAGTTACTGTCTAAAGAAAATAAAACCTTTAACATGAATTGAAAAGGGAAAGGTCTGATCAGTTACGGTGGTGTCGTTCTGATCAGTTAATGAGCCTTAATGCAAGTTAACATGAACATAATTAGATGTAGACTTTGCTTTGTTGTAAGTTTTTCTAAGGAGGCTTGGATATTTACCTATATTTATTGTTAAAACTGAAATACTTCTCTGTTTGAATTCCCAGACTGCCATGGAAAACATAGATGAACCTTAGTTCAAGTGTGCTGAAGCTGTCCTCAGTAATGAAGTAGTTGTGAAAGACGTCTCCTGTTGGCCAAGTGAAACAATGACTGCAAGATCAGCTGTTCACATGTTAGTGTGCTTGCTTCAGTTATGCATCGCAAATGGGCAGGTAATATGTGAGAGGCAAATGACTGCTGAATGGCGAGTGGAATCAAAACCCAGTGTAATAAAATGGACACCAAAGGAAAACATCTGCTCAGACTTTTACACTGAATGCTGGAATATGAATAAAAGTATTGCTGGGGAGATTTCAGAAAAACAAAATCTCAGTATCCCTCAGATATGCCCCTTGCAGCTTCAATTAGGTGACAGTCTCTTCATCTCCTCTGAGTCATCCTTCCAGTCATATGGAATGAATTTGGTAAATGTCTCCAAGGAAGACTTCATTAACTGCCCTAAAGCTGGTTTGCTTCAAGAGCAGTTGATTTTTGTTTGCCAGATTAGAGGACTGCACCAAGTTAACCCAAACTGGCTTGGTGTTGGAACTCATTACTTTGCAGAGATTTATAAGAGAGGCCCATTTTTGTGCAAGATGGGGCTTCGTCTGAACGTAACCGTGAAGCAGCAGTTTTGCCAACAGTCTCCAAATGCACCATTATGCTCAGGCCATGGAAAGTGTCTAAGCCATGTTTGGGAAAAAGAATATAATTGCCATTGTTTCTCACAGTATTCTGGAAGATTCTGCCAGAATTTTGATATGTGCTCCACTAAACCTTGCCACAACAATGCCTCCTGCACTAAGAAATCAGAACTTTCTGAAGATTCTTATGAATGCATGTGTCCTCCACAATTTTCAGGTATTTCTTTTCCCTTTTATGGATAAACGTTACACAGATAATGCATTCTTCTTAATGGATAATTGAGTGTGATAATGACCTGTGCTAATGAGAATATCATTAGCACAGGTCTTGATTGTCCATTGACACTATTATGCCTGCATGTCTCTTATACATGTAGTCACTTATATGAGGGTCTGCAGTCACTGTGGGGAAAAATAAATAAGTTCTCATAATTTTTCTTTCATTTAAGCATGAGACATAGGTATGTACTTGTGTACTTACAGAAGTAACTTATTATATTAGTTCGTTTTTTCAGCGGTTCTTACACCAAAAAAAAAACATAAAAAGTTTGGAGTAAGCCCTCTCAGAAATAGATAACCAAACTGCTGAAAAATGGTTTTGTTGAAATAAACATTTCATCACCCTGAAACAAAAAGTACCTTTTAAGTTTAAAGACCTTTTAATTTACATTGGAGAAAATTTTTAAATCAAAATTTATTTTCAATTGAGGAGTTAGATGTTTAATTAGAAGATCAAGCAAAACAAAATACTTACTCTTTTCTTCCAACTTGTTTTGTGCTGTAAAGTTCCTTTCAAAAGGAGCTTGTTAAACATATTGTTATCAGATATTTCACAAATGAAAAAAAAAATCCATTAATCCTATCTAGGAAATATTGCAGAAATATTGCATTGGAGGTACTGAAGCTGGGTTTGGTGTTGGAGTACTGGAGAGTACAGCAAGATTAGATGCATTCTTACCTAAAATTTGTCTCTATTTCATGGAGGAAGAAAAGGGGATTCCAGAAATTTTGGGTATACTATTCCTGTACTCAGACCAACAGCAGTTGGCAATCCTTTAGAAAGTACCAGAAATATTCACCCACGTCACAAAAAAATTGTTGTAGCTCTTTCTGTACTTCTGGAACAGAACTCTAGCAATGTTCATTTGATGGACTGCACTTCTGTGATCTCATAATGGCAGTTATGTGCTGTACAAGTCAGCTCATGAGTCAAGAAAGAGTGAGATCCATGGAAAACAGAAATTAAAGTTATGTTACATGGCATTTGTTGTAATTTATTCTAATTTCTTTTAAAACACCATCATAATTTCCTTACTAATGCATTTTCAAACAGAATATTATGCAGGTATGAATAAGTCAATGCTATGACAAAAACATTTTTATATCATTCAGAATATAGCAAAATATTGGAAAATATTGATGGCATGCATGTTTTCTGTTTCTTTTGTGAATTCTGGGGTCTGTGTAAAATCTTTTGAAAAGAAGACTATAAAAAATTAAAGCAGCCTGGTACTGCTTTAATATAAATTAATGGAAAGATTCACAAATAGTTCTGTTAAAAACATTGTCATGATTAATGTTTCCAACAAGAAATACTTAAAATACTCTGCAAACCTATACGAGACAGTGTTCAGCAATGCCATAATTTTGTAATGACAGTATTGGTCCAGTAAATAAGATGTATGTAAACAAGATGAACTAGGAGACTGTACTGTCACATATTATCAATGTAACTACACAAGAGTAAGTGAGGTTAAAAAAAAAGCCTGCTATAATATAGTCTTTTAGAAATTTGAAAAGTTGCTGGAGTGTGAACAATGTCATAGCAACCATTAAAGTGGCAAGCATAATTATACAGTATTTAGACCCATATGTTCTAATAGCATAAACAACTTCTAATTGGAATAGCAATTTCCAGAAAGCTGCATATTAAAAAAATTCATTCAAATTGGACTTCACTTGAGAACATCTTTGCTTGCAGTACTGGAAGAAAACGTAAGCTAGATTCATGTCACAAGGAAGCAAATGCTACATTACTAATAGTATTTCTGCATGTTAATCTATATGTAAACTTGTAACTATATGGCAGATGAGGATGAGCACAATAGCTCATATTATAGCAGTCGAGCGTCTTTCTGCCTTGTCTTAGAACTTCAGTAATTTTGATGAAAACTAGCAATCAACATTAACACAAATGCCTATCTACCCATCCACCTATCTATCAAATATACTTTTTTATTTTACATATACATTTTTCATTTCAATGTTCCTATCATCTCTTTTAAATAGGTAAAAATTGTACAGAAATAGTTGGACAGTGCCAGCCACATACATGTCTCAATGGTAACTGCAGTAACGTTACTCCAAACACTTTTCTTTGTGAATGTGACAAGGGCTACACTGGTAAGAAACAGTTTTCTTTCCTGTCTTGTAATAATGGCTTCCTGTGTTATAATAACAGAGTGAACATTTGCTTTATTGAAACAGGTTTTTAAAGTGATTGTTGCACAGTTGCAATTTCCGCAATTATTTTTTTTAATGTCTTGCAAATTACAGAATTCAGACTTCTATGTGACTATTCTAATATTCTTGTGAACTAAAGTAAAACCTTATAAATTTAAGAGTCCTTTTATAATTGGAACCCATCCATGAGTACATTCCCAGTATTGCAGCATGACAAAAACAAACTCATAATTTGTAATTCACTGATTCCCAAATACAGAGTAAGATCAGTTGTTCTTGCTGGGTGATTTAGAACAGTCATGACACCTGTATGAATAATTTCAACATTCTCTTAATAGATGTGCTAGAAAAAAAAGATGGAAATAATGTAAAGAAGTGATAATCTCATGATTTAGTGGCGTGTGCTGATTAAGAAAACCTAACTTTTGGAAACTAATTGTTTTACTTGTTATATATTAGACGAGTACATTTTCTTCCATGAGAGAACTATGAATCAGAAAATTAATCTAAAGACATCCAATTGTAAGCACTTTTTCTTAGGTGTCAGGATAGCAGACAAACTTAAAACATTTATTCTTGTACTTCCTGGAGATATTTACTGTATTGTATATGTAGTCTGTAGAAGAGAAGTAGCAATACTCAGACTACTGTGTCCAGTTTTGGGCCCCTCACTTCAAGAAGGACATTGAGGTGCTGGAGCATGTCCAGAGAAGGGCAACAAGGATGGTGAGGGGTCTAGAGAACAAGTCTTACGAGGAGCGGCTGAGGAACTGAGGTTGTTTAGTCTGGAGAAGAGGAGGTTGAGAGGAGACCTTATCACTCTCTACAACTACCTGAAAGTGGGGGCTGGTCTCTTCTCCCAAGTAACAAGTGATAGGACAAAAGGAAATGGCCTCAAGCCACACCAGAGCAGATTTAGGCTGGATATTAGGAAAAACTTCTTTACTGAAAGAGTAGTCAGACATTGGAACAGGCTGCCCAAGGAGGTGGTTGAGTCCCCATCCCTGGAGGTATTTAAAAGACGGGTAGATGCAGTGCTTGAGGACATGGTTTAGTGGCAGACTTGGTGGTGGTAAGTTAACAGTTGGATTTGATGATCTTAAGGGTCTTTTCCAACCTTAAAAATTGTATGATTCTATGATTGTTTAAGAATGAGCTAAGTATAAAGTTAGCACTTGTATATCCAAGGACAATGAAACTTCTATATATATATCTTTCTTGAAAACATCAGTTAACCCTGGTAATCATGGAATATAAAAAGACCATTACACTGAGATGCAAAGTTGAAAGAAAAACAAAACATAAAAAAAGCAAAAGAAAAACATAATGGAGTAAGAGAGATCCAAAAGCCAATCTCTATTTTCATAGGGAAAGACTAAATAATCTTGTTGACATTTTAGTTCAGTCTGTGTAGAACTTTATTTTTTAAAAATGGAATAGATACATTTAATTCTAAATTTCTAGTAAATGTGTTATATACCAAGACTGTGCAAATAATACTATAGATTTGATAAACTGACATCTTTTTTTCCAAAATGAGGGTCACAAGGTTAGTAACTAGTTCACAGGATCTGAATGAAAGTATGAAATATTTTTGTTATTGTAAATTGCTGGGATGTAAATTAAAACATATTAAAACTATGTTTGTTTTTAAGATTATTTACAAGTATTTATTAAAAATAAATGAGTTTGCTTTGTTCAAATGGTTGTATTTGTAATGATAGTATGGATCTATTGGATGAGCAATGTATATATTCAGGTCAGTTGTGTTTGGTTTTTTAAAATAATTATTTAGTTCATTCACTGATCTCTCAAATCTCTCTTCACTCTTTCCTGAAAGAACATTTTCAATATAACTTAATAATAAACAGCTAACTCTAGGCACGACAATATTCTTATGAGTGAATACTCTGATTCATACCAGGATTTGCATGCTTAAATTTTTAAGGGATTTTCAGAGGAATGGGATGTGAGTAAAACAAGGATGGCGTAAGTATCAAGAGGAAGGAGATGTAAAATAGGCTGTAGTGTGTGAGCAGCCACTGGTCAGCACACTTGTGCAAGTCCTGCACCAGATCACTGTAGTCTATCCATTCTTCTTATTAAATCCTTTCTTAATTCTCTCTTTCCACTTAATCTGACTCTCTCCCCATCTGTAAATGCTGTACAGTCCAGACACCGGCAACTGGAGAGGCTCAAGTGACTGAAGTCACTTTAGGTCTGCGTTTGGAGTTAGACCACTGGTGGGAGTGGTCCTAACAGCTGTGGTGCCAGCTGCCTAAGCAGATGAGGGCTACGAGCATCAGCAGCATAGAGTGTGTGCATGTGTGCAGAGTGCGTGCGTGCGTGCGCACACATACAAGTGCGTGCATAAATCCATTGGCAAACTCTAAGTTGGACTGTCTGGTAAAGAGGAGCCCCAGAATTGGAACAGCACTATTAGTGGAAGTCCCATGCTAGTAGTATTCAAATGATCCATGAATGTGTCTGTCCTTTTGAACTAGAGAGTAAGGGGTTCTGTGTTTCAAGCTTCAGTTGTGATCAGCCAGAGAGAATTTGGCTGTTTGCATGTATGCTTTTTGTTAGTTGTGGTTAGTTTGTGCAACTTGGGGGTGTTGTTACGTGTCAGTGCCCTGTCTGTAGGCAGTATGTAGCTGTCGGTGTTAGTGTCCTCTATATGTGTGTGTGTCTCTGGCCTAAATGTTCATCTTTGCTACTGGTTGAGCCTGCAAACAGGAAAGCAGTCGTTCCATCTCTTGGCCTAGGATAAAGGGACTTCCAGGTCTCTCAAGTGCACCAAGCTGGGCTCCAGCAGTTGGGAAGGAGCTGCCTTAGGTCTCAGAGTCCACCAGGAGGTGCATCATTTATAAATCCCCTAACAAATTTAAGAAAACAAAATTCTGATTAATTTTCTGGTCCTGTCCTGAGGATGCACAGAAAATTAATGTCCATAACATACACAAAATGCCAATGTCCTAAGTAATTCTATAATGGTAACGCTTGGTGTGCTTATCCTATACAGCGTTTGGTGGATTGAGAGCAGTACTTCATCTGGGGGCTTCTTCTCTTTAGGTGGGAAGATGGGAGTTAAGTGAAGTGATTAAAACCAAAACCTCTGTAGAGCACTTGACATCATTGGGTTTTTTGGTTTTGTGGTTTTTTTCACATATACCAGTAAGGAAGACCTACTTTTCTTGCCTTCCTCAGTAGTCCAATTAGCCTCTTTACAGGCCATAATGAATTCCCTCCTCACTTGTAGGGCAGATGATACTGTAAGAGTGTGGTGGTTTTGCTTGGAGACACTTTGCTAGAGCTTCCATCATCCAGGTACTTTTGTCTAAAACGGTCTGTTCACTTAAACATTGAGTTACAGCCAGAACACATTGAAAAAGGCCATAACCGTAAAAAGCACTTCACTGTATATATATACGGAGAGAAGAATTTATTGATTGTATAATTACTGTTTCAATAGCCTAATAGTTCAATTTTTCTAATACTAACATTCATAGCCCAAATTAATACCCAAAGCCTTATTAGTGTTATTATAAAATACCTTCCTATAATATCTATTTTACACTTTGGTATTATGCTGAGCTTTTCAGTCTTCCTCTTGTTTCCAAGAGCAATACATAAATCTCCCCTAAGTAGAGGTGGCAAGATTCACAACAAGACTTCAGCATCCTGAGGTCTTTGTTGGAAGGAGTGTGACATTTATGCTGGAAGTTTCTCCTCTGTCAGTCAAGAGTCCATCTCAGCCTACTTTTACTTATTCTCATATCATTTTCTGCTACCTTTTCCTAGGATGGAGTCAGGAAGTGGTCCACAGCTTCTCACCACAAAGGGCTATGGTTTGTCAGTCTGTTACAAAGTTGGAGATGGGGTCACCCCTACCCCAAAGAGGTTATTCCTAGAGCTGAATCTGGAGCAGGGGAGAAAGCCGTTAGTGGGCTCAAGTGCAAGGATTAAAACAAACCAGACATATCCTGAGCCCTCGAACTGTCAAGTTAACACAAGGGGATTTTTTAGTCCTTCTCTAGGGGGCAGGAATGATAGCAACAGGGACCTGGGAATTATGAAAAGATATGGGCAACTAGAGATTATATTTTTCCAGGCTATTTGTGATTTGCTTTATTGGGTTTGGGGTTTTTGAGTTGTTGTTATTTTGGTTTTTTTTAACTGGCTGGCTATGATTTAAAAGCACTTGGTTTCTCAAGGATGACAGTTTCCTCAGAGAATGCTGTAGATTATGGGGATTATGATCCTGAGTTGTAAAAACATCCTGTAAAATATTCCCTGATCATTTCTCAGTGTCACTAGAATGAAGAGAGTAGAGTCAAGTTTTTGTCCATTTTGCTGAATGACATTGAAATAGCTGTTGTTCTTTTGGCAGTAAGGAAGAAAATGCTTGTTGTATTTGGGGGTTTAATGAAGTTATGAAGTTGTTTTTTTTTTTTTTAATTTGATCATTTGATGTATATTTTTGCTTGTTTCAAAAGTACCATAAAATGTGTGATGTTTACCTTTATTATGAAATTATTTCTGTAAGAGAATTCCAGATTTTTTTTCCTTGTCTTTTCTGAAGCTTATTTTAAGCTACATTTAAAACAATTTAAAGTAGAAATTTCAAATAATTTTAGTCTTCCTTAACATCCTTTGTTACATTTAACCTCTGTTATAAACTACTGTTTGATAGTGTTCCACAGTACCTTCTACGGTCCACAGACAGTACTTGTCCTCACTTTCTGTGTATCCAAGTGAAGCAACTTAATGATAGATGAAACCTATCTATTAATTAGGAGACTCAGCTCTTCTCCAGACCACATAACTATTCTCTGCTATAGACCATAATATCCATCACTCACGTAGGACCCAGATGTGAAAAGAAAAATCTGAAGCCCATCACCCTGCTCTCTAATCTACCTACTATACATACTTTTTTAATTTTTATTTTTTTTTTAAATTTAGAGTCATCAAGTTTACAACATATAATTTACATAATATTTGATCAGGGTACCTTAATTAAAACTGCGCTTTCTAGAAGCTTGTGTCCAGAGAGTTATTCTGGCCCTTCAGAGACTAGTTTATCAATGAAGAAATATTCCTGTTTGAGAGTTGACTTACCCTTAAATTAGGTGATAAGAATTTGTGACAGGACTTTTTTATATGTGTTTTGAGGCTAATGCAGTTTCAGCAATTGTCACTTTACTGCTAGATAAATCTAGTAAAAATAGCAATAATTTACTCTTAACAATATGATACCTTAGCTAGTAATAAAGATACATACACAAAAAAGACTTGGCAGTACTAAACCAAATGAAATGAATTAATTTGACCTGGTAGATTTTAATTTTCTTAAATGTACTCTCCTGGTATGATTTCATTACATACTTCAGTAGTCTGTTTTTCAAATCTTTCTATGAGACTTTGTAATCTTCCTGCATCACATGATGTTTTTTCTTTATCAATAGAAAAACATCATTAAATAATTTTCGTATTAATTGAATATATCAACTCAACATTAAGTAAACTCAGTCAATGTTTGAATATAACTCTGATGGCACTTTACAATTGACAAGTATAATTACCCTGGGACAACACAAGACATGCATGCTTTTTATATTTTACTGTCAGTTGTTAAATAGAGTAGCTTCAAATGCTGAGAAACTCAGCGATCCTTTGAAAGGTGTTAGCTAACTTGCACTCAGGTTTCCCTGTTATTAAGCTTATGTCAAGTGACCTTTCCCAAAGTTAAATTTATATCAAGCCCTTAGAGAATAAATTGTATGTTTTGCTGACACTCTAATCCAATAAGCCAATTAGTAAGTCTTAAAGAAAATTAATTGTAACAGATTATTAAAAACAATTGGGGAAAATTACTGACCATGACATGAACAACACCTATTTACACAGTAAAAAGTGGAAATTGTCCTATTATAAGATAAGTAAGACTGTCAGTTCTAAAACAACTTGGAAATACACAACAATGTGCAAATCCATGGGTGCCATGCAGGATTCCTCACAGGATGCTGTGGGGAAATGTGTTTGAGCTGCAATAAAGTTAAGTTTGGCTACTGAAATGCATGGTAGAATACTAAAAGATGACTCAATTCAGGAAATGTTTTTCCTTTGTCTTTTAAGTTTTGCAAAAACACATTTTTTTTCAATATTAGCAGCAGTGTAGTCTTAAGAATCTGGATGAAAATGAGTTTATTTATCATTTTAAGTTTGCATCTCATTATCTGGATTTGTAAAAAGACCTTTACCCTAACATCATGATTTGAAACTTTATTTTCTAGATTAAAAATAAAATACTTCCTATAATATAAAAAACAGAACTGGTTTAATAACTGCTTTATTTTAAATCAAAGATGGTAGTTATTTTTATTACTGTCTCAAAATTCATTAAAAGTTGAAATTCACCCATATTTTGGCTATGTATGTGTCCATAGACATAGTGTCCATATATCAGCCTGCAGAATACACTATTTTTGAAAGCAAATACATGTCTATCCATCACTCATGTTTCTTATAATAACTGATGTGACAGTTTGGTTCAGTATAAAGTAAATTAAATTTAGTATATTTTTGTGTGTGCATGTGTCTGTAAATGAATAACTTTCTGGCATATTCGTGAGAGAATGTCTTTTCCCTATAAAATTATTAATGTCATACTCTGCAATGACTTTCTAACTAAATAATTTCCTTTTTTTTTATTCCTTGTATTAAATTAAATCTATGTTTTAAAATAAGTGATTGTGGGGGTTTTAGTATTTGGAGAAACAATGTATTTTTCACTTAACTAAGTTAAGCTACTAAAGCAATCATATTATTCATTTTGTTTGTTGTGAGGTTACACAAGTTTGACTATATTAAGCAATGCAAAACTTTATTATAATCCATAAAGTCCCTTTGTTTCCTTACTACATTTCCATTTTGTGCAGAAATGAGATGATGCAATACAACAAAGTATTATCAGACTGTAAATCAGACTAAATCTTTCCCATCTGCTTGCAGGCAGAAAATGTCTTCACTCTTTGAATACTTGTCCTTCACTAGAGATTTTCACTAGTAATTCTTATATTACTTTCCATTTCTACTACTATGATTTTTAAAAATTCTTACCAGTTCTTCAAGGAAAAAAAATAATGCCTGCACATGGCCTTGCAAAAGGTAGTGAGAAAAAATGTTTTATACTTTTAGAAATACTAACAGCCCTGAACATGGAACTAGAAATAATCTGCAAAAGATATTAAAGAGGCAAATGACTGAAACTCTAGTGTAGGAATGTCCACAACAGTGAGATACACAAATTACTCTATCCCTTTATGACACCTAAGTTTGCTGTTTTTCTCCAAGGTCCTTCTGCTAGCTGAAAAACATAAACATTTTCCACTTGATTAGTAGTCTGTTAGTACTACACTTATTTCAATCACAGAACACAGTGAGTGCAACTAGTTGTAATAGAAAAGCTCTTTGTAATATATAGTCACAGCTTGTACCTCCAAATGGTTTATGTTTGCAAGAGGAACATATTTCATCCTTTCATGACATCTGGGAGAAGACACACTTGGTTCCCTTGACTAAACAACTCAAGATCCAAGGCTGTGATGTCAAATGCTTATGTGTTTTCTCTGTTTATATGACACCAATTCAATTAGTCTTTCATAAGTAAAGACGGCAAGAATTTATCCTTTGAGAACAGCTGCTGCTCTTAGCCAGATCCTCAGCAATCCTCTTCCAAGAAACTACTCAGTCACCATTAACATGCACTTCTAGCAAAACAGCTGTCTGTAAACCCATATTGTAGTCTCCCATGAAAAATGCTGTCATTAAGAACTTGCTAGACTGGAGATTCATCTCACACAGCATAGATTTATGTCTCAGCTAGACATCCACAAAGTTATTCTTAAAATTAAATATTTACATGCAGGTATAAGAGTGAAGTGTCCAAGTTCCTTTTGCATTCAACAAATATCTAGTCAACAGAAAATGGAGCAAAGAGATTTAATCAACCAAGTGCCCAAAGTTTAAAGTTAGCTGAATCACTCTTTAAGCTCCACTGAGCAGTGTGTGTTACTTCACAACTGAAAAGAGTAGAAACATAAAGACACTATGCATGCACACATGCATAGATCTACTTAACCATATAATAACATAATTATCTAAATTTAGGTGTCTTAAATTTGCAATATTCTGACATTACTGCAAATGTGCCTGAAATAGTTAGTGGTTGAATTTAGAATTTTATAGAAGTATGAATATTTAATAGCTCATTTTTCAAAGCTTAAAATCTTGCAAAAGAAAATATAGTCTTCAAAAATATTTCCTCTCCAAGAAACTATTATAATGTTGAATTAACAATTTAATTTTATAAGAATGTGTGTGCTCTCTGCAAAGCCTTAAAAAATTCTCCTTACTAGCCTAAAATAAATTTTTATCTAAAACCATATATTGGATTATAGGTTTAAATTTTCTTTGAGTTTCACAGCTCTAAATCACATTATACAGAAACCTTTATATGCAGAATTACAAAGATATTTTTAACTGTATTTATATAATCTCCTCTGCCTCAAGGTTGGTAAATATAAAATGTCAATAATGACAAATGAGACATGATTTGCTGTCAAATATAAGTTTTCTAATATTAGTCTATGCTCATTAGAGACTTCAGAACTGTGGACACACAAGTTCCAGAATATAGGTGTGGAGCAGAAAGGTCAGGTTTAACTGTGAATGCATCGACTTGTCCCTTTTCTGACAGGCCTAAGATGATGGATGATCATGAATAGCTTACAGCTGATACCGTTGGCAGCAGGAGTCACTGGGAAATGGATCATTACAGGCCTGAATAGCTAGGATAAGAACAGATCTGTTTAATACATATGTCTAAAAGTAAGTTTTCAATAAGTGAAGGCTATTAGGAAATAAAGCATGAAGGAACAGATCAGGAAAGAAATGAAAATCCATGTTCATACATACCAGACATCCAAAGAATAAAAATATCTCTCCATCTCTGATTTTATTCATCATTTTCAATTATGGTCTGGAGGAGGCATCACTTGGAATGATATCTCCAAGTCTGCAGATAAAATCATTCTCCTTCAAGTAGGTATCTGGCATGCTAAAACTGAAGAACCCCAGGAGAACTGTGCAACTGACATCGTGCACATGTTCAAATGTACTAAACATTTGAGACTGTCCACCATGACGTCCTTGACTCTAAACTAGAGATGCAAGGACTTGACATATGGACCACTCAGTGGATAAGGAATTCACTGGATGATAACTCCCAAAGAGCTGCAGTCAAAATTTTGATGTTCAAGTAGAGGTCAGTGCTGAACAGCATTCGCTAGGGATCACTACTGGGACCAGAGCTGTTTGTCATCTTTGTTGGTGACATGAACATTTTGCTGGAGACAACAAGCTATGTGGTTCAGTCAAAATGATGGAGAGAAGGGATGCCATCCAGAGGGACCTCAACAAGTTTGAGAGTTGGGCCCATGTGAATCTCATGAAGATTAACTTGACTGCGTGCAAGATCCTACACATGAGTTGGGGCAATCCCAAACTGGGATACAGGCTGGGAAGAGAACAGATCGAGAGCAGCCCTGAAGAGGACTCAGGAATGTTGTTGTACAAGTTCAACATTAACAAGCAATATGCACTTTCAGCTCAGAAAGCCAACCAAGCTGCATATAAGAGTAGCATGATGTAGCATGAGTAGCAGCCTGGTCTAACAGACATAACAATTTATATTATATATGTACATAGAAATACTTCAAAATATAAAAATATTTTGATTTACCGTGGAAAAACTTCTTTAGAATTAAAAGAATATTTTTGTAAAATAAGGTTCTTCAGATTTCTTACCAAGTAAAAAAAACTGATTTCATAGGTACATCACAGTAGTAATCTTTAATTTCCCTTTGGAGAAGCCTTTGTCTATTTTTATCTTGAAAAAAAAAAATAATTCCTGATTCCTGGAAAGTGTTTGTTTTTATTTATTTCAACATTTCTATGTGCTTACTCTCAGTTTTTAATATAAGTTGTGATAGTAAAAAAAAATAAAACAGTTCATTAAACGGAATGTCATCCAAAACAAAGGACTGGATAATCAAGTAAAGGTATGCAGGTATAAAGAAGCAATTATCTCCCATTTGTTTTATCTCAAGTCTTCCTCGGCTATACAGTTTTTTGCAACCATTTTAGACAGAGAAGGAAGCTGGCTTTGTTGTAATTTTATGTAATCCCAGTCTTTGGCTAGCATGCCCCTGTTTGATTAGCTTCTAACTTTTTATTAGACTTCAAAGATGAATATTTATACTTATCATGATGAATACATATCAAGGATTATTGTGTCCCCCTCCTCTTCTCACAAATGAAAAGATACAGAAAGCAAGAGAAAGACAATTTAAACATCTGTCATTTGAACAACAATGATGACAAGTAATTTTGCTCTAGGGTCTCTTTACTGCTTGAATAAGAAAGGAAGCCACAGTGACAATTTTTTTTTTCCAGGCAAGATCTAGAAAGAAGGAAGAGGAAGAAGAGATCCTGGAAAAATCTTGTCACTATCTGAAATCAAACAAAATTCTCTTTTGTTTCTATTTTGTTTCCTATTTCACCTAATATTCTGTGATTTTATTGTGGTCAGGATTTAATTGGCTCACCTTGGCTGTGTTTTTTTTTATTACTTTCTAGTTTTTTTTTCACTTTCTCATTATTATTCAATAATTAGGAATAAATAGAATCAGCAATTAAAATATAATATTTGATAGTTTTAAAAAATGGTTATTTTTTTCAGAATTTTAAATGATGGCATTTCATTTATTTTTCCTTTACCTATGCTCAAAAACTGAGCCCTATCTTTCTTTTGTTAATAAGTTGACCTGGTTTCAGCTGGGATAGAGTTAATTTTCTTTTTAGTAGCTGATATAGTCCTGTGTTTGCATTAAATGTGCATTTTATGTTGATTACACACTGATGTGTAGTTGTTGCTAAGCAGTGCTTACAAGTCAAGCACTTTTCAGCTTCTCAGGCCCTACCAGAAAAGAGGCGTGAGCCTTCAGCAGGAGGTTCACAAAAAGCCGATAGGGAGCACAATCAGGACAGATGACACAAACTGGCCAAAGGGATTTTCCATACCATAAGATGTCATGCTCAGTATATAAGGTGGGATGAATTGTCCAGGGAGGGGTTATGGCTAGGAAAATACCTAGGTATTGGCATTGGTCAGCAGGTAGTGAGCAATTGTGTTGTGCCTCACTTCTTTTTTATATTATTATTATTATTATTATTATTATTATTATTATTATTATTATTATACAACTGTTACTACTATTACTACTATCTTCTTTTTCTGTCCAATGAACTGTTTTTATCCCAATCCATGGGTTCTACTTTTTTCAATTCTCTCTCCCATCCACCTGATGGAAGGAAGTGAATGAATGGCTCAGTGATTGTTTAAGCTATCAGCTTAAACCACAACATTAATACAAACACAGGCTACAACTCTCAGTGTTATTTGTGTTATTGACTGAAGCTTATGTACACTTCAAAAAAAGAAAAGAGCTTCATGCAACTTCTATAAGTGCATATGGTCATGCAAGTGTATGACCAGACTCAAGTATATGCTTTCCTAAGCATTTTACTGGATTGAGGAAATAGATTATTTCTTTCACACACATTTTATATCACAGTCTTTTTTTTTGTTTGTTTGTTTGTTTGTTTGTTTTATGTTACAGTTGGGAGAGTCAGAATTTTCTTAAAAAGCAACAATAATAATTTTATTAAAGAGCAATAATAATGTTGGGATAGAAAAAGGAGAGTACTTGCATACATTACTGTGTGGGCAAATGTGATTTTTGCTATGAGTTTCAGTCAATAGTTTATATCACCAACTTGTTCTGCAATGATTTGCAGATTTGATTTGTATGAAGATTAAAACTGAGATTTCTTATGAAATCACCCTTACAAAACCCCAAGAATTCATAGGAATGATCCAAATGTTGCACTTTACAAATATGTTACATATTATTATAATAACTATATTTATGATTATATATATATGCACATGCACAAAAATGCTGACATTTTAACAGAGGCATGAAAGATTTAAGTGCATCTAAATGCTCATAATTCACAAAAAAATATTATATCTCTAGTTGCAGGTAGCTTTTCTATTTGCCTGCATTTTAAAAAAAAGTTCTAGATAAAACTAAACATTACATTTTATGTAGAGAAAATAAAATAAAAGAATTTTTTTTTCATTGAGATTATGTTAAAAGATATTTTGAAAGAGGCTTAATTTTACTAAGAATATAATGTAGGGTGATTTATGTCATAGTTGATGTTCCTTTTGTTTTGGACACTTGTATATAAAGAAAATTGAATGCTTTTAGAATCACTCTTGACTTGCTTTCCAAGTCCTATAAGTTAATATAAGGTAAAGTCTGTGCCTTTATTTTGAATTATTTTTAAAACTCCAACAAACAAGCAGAAAAACCCCCAAACATAATGACTGTATGTGTATATGACAACAATTATAACAGAATCAGTCTTTGGTTAGACTTGTATTTGATAGGACCAGATCCTAAGTCTTCTGAAAAACTTTATAAGACAGATGTTCCAGTTATCTCATCCTAACCTTAGTCATTTAACTATTTAGGAGTTTTAAGCACCATGTAGAAAAATATGTCTTACTGTTGCCTCTAAATGAAGTAAAAACAACTTCGGTAGCCAAAATAAAAACTCTGGAGAACAATACATACTTTCACAAGGTTTTTAAAAACACGAAGAATATTGTTAAATTTTGTTCCACAGAACTTTTGAGATTTTTATAGCCTTGGTGTTCCAGGATTTCTGTGTTAATATTCAAAGTAGTAAGCATACAAAGGCATAGTAAGGTTTGCTTTTTTTCTTTCCACAGTCCCATTGTTTTCTTCAGATATCTAACATAGCTGTTCATAGCAATTTTCTCTGTCTGCTCATTTTAATTTGAATGCAATTGTAGTTCACTTTCTGTTTATAACAATTATGGTAGGTAACAATTGTGAAGTAGACATGTTAAGAATACAAATTTCTCTTCAAAGCTTGGAGTTCACTGCAGAGGTGAGCTGTGTAGGATGGAAACAGGATTTCTGCCTGCATTTTCCTCAAGTACTTCTATTCCTTTAAATAGAGAGAAAAATGTACCAAATATTTTAGAGTTCAAGGTCTATAGTAGTTTTTATTTAAGCACTACAAACATAATATTTTGACAATAGTGTAATAGAAGTTCGAAAATAGAAAGTGTGCCTACAGTCTACAAAATCCACAAGAGAACACAGATTCAAGTTGCATAGAGCCATACCTCACTCTTACTCAACCAGGAGGATTTACACTGGAGAACGAACTGAGTAGGATACAATATTTGAGAATGTAGGCATGTGTCAGGACTAAAAAGCAAGACAGGCTGACTCTCATTTGTGTTTGATGGAATAACAGGTTGAAATTCCTTATGACCCAGGAAGTATCATAAGGCAGCACTGATACAAAAAATTTGACTAAATTTTTATATTTTTCTGAAAATTAATTTGATTGATACAGATTTTCAAAAGTCCCAAAGAGTAGATGGGCCCATTAATGAGATATTCACTGTTGTACAGGACCTAGCACTTGAACTGATGCACGTATCTTAAATGAAAGATAGAGGTTTTGATGTTTACCATACAAAAGCCATGAATGCCATATCAGGCAGATGTTATAAAAGGTGCCAACATCTATACACAAGCCATGTAGAAACCAAATCATCTCAGAATGTAAGAATCATAGAATCACTTGGGTTGAAAGAGTTCTTCAATATCATTGAGTTCAACCACAGCCTAACCCTACCTAGCCCACCTCTAGACTCACATCCACCTACACACCTTTTAAATCCCTCCAGGAATGGTGACTCCACCACTTCCTTGGGCAGTTTGTTCCAATGCCCAACAACCCTTTCAGTCAAGAAATTTTTCCTGATATCTAAAATAAATCTTCCCTGGTGCAGTTTGCAACCATTTCCTCTTGTCCTATCACTTGTTTCCTGAGAGAAGAGACCGACCCCCACTGCTCTACACCCTCCTTGCCGGTATTATTAGAGAGCAATAAGGTTTCCTCTCAGCCTCCATTTCTTAAGACTAAAAAGCCCCAGTTCCCTCAGCCACTCCTCACAGGACTTGTGCTTCAGACCCTCCAGTAGCTTTGTTGCCCTTCTGTGGACACGCTCCAGAATCTCAACATCCTTCTTGTAGTGAGGGGCTCAAAATTGCACCCAGCCCTTGAGGTGCGGCCTCAACAGAGCTGAGTACAATGGGATAATCACTTCCCTACTCCTACTGATCATACTATTCCTGAGACAGGCCAGGATGCCATTGGCCTTCTTGGACCCCTGGGCACACTGCCGGCTCATGTTCAGCCAGCTGTCAACTAACACCTCCAAGTCCTTTTCCTCCAGGGAGCTCTCCAGCCACTCTGCCCCAAGCACTGCCAGGGGTTATTCTGACCAAAGTTCAGGACCCAACACTTGGCCTTGTAGAACCCCATAAGGTTAGTCTCTGCCCATCCATCCAGCCTGTCCAGGTCCCTCTGCAGGGCCTTCCTGGCTCAGTCACTTAGATCCACATAAGTCAAAGAGTCCATATGAGATCCACCTGAGGGTACTAAAGGAGCTGGCAGAAGTTCTCACCAAACCTCTTCCCTCTATATTCCAGGATGTTTCCTCCTGACTGGAAGCTGGTGCATGTGATGCCCATCTACAAGAAGGGCAGAAGGAAGGGAAGGGAAGGGAAGAGGAGGGAAGGGAAGGGAAG
>VXBZ01010784.1:87763-108089 GCA_013399135.1 Heliornis fulica
TGTAAAGGGTGAGTGTCAGGAGGATGGATCCAGGCTCTTCTCAGCATTGGCCAGTGATAGAACAAGGGGAAATTGTTCCAAACTGGAACATAGAAATTTCCATCTTAATATAAGAAGGAACATTTTCACTGTGAGGGTAACAGATTACTGGAACAGGCTGCCCAGAGAGGTTGTGGAGTCTCCTTTTTTTGGAGACATTTGAGACCAATCTGGATATGTTCCTATGTGATCTACTCTAGATGATCCTGCTCAGGCAGGGGAGTTGGACTTAGTGATCTTTCAAGGTCTTTTCCAACTCCTAACATTCTGTGATTCTGTGATTCTGTCATTTAAGAGTTAATTAATCTTTGTTAAGAAAGCAAAAAATAAACGAAGATCCATAGTTAAAATATAAAAGAAAGAAATAATAACAGAAGGTTATAAAGATAATATAGTTGCTATGGTAACCATATGAAGTAAATGGCAATGGTGTCACTGCTGACTTGTACACAGTAGTAAAATTAGAAAAGCAAATATTTCTTGTCAGGAGAGACTGTATCAGATCTGTAAATTGTAATGAGGTTAGTTATCTCTTTAAGAGCCTTGACACTAAAATGCCTATTGTCTACTATCCACCAAAGAAAATAACATACCAGCAGCAAAGATGAAAACATGGTAAATATTTTCTTAATGTAAATGTCTTACTTCACTTGGCTTCATTCCCAGAAACCAATCTTGTGTTGGTTTTCTTTTTCACATAGCATGGGAGACTTACAAAAGCAACTTTAAAAGTCATCATTAACATCCAGGTGGAAATGGTAGTAGTTATAATTGCTTAGCTAATTTGATTGCAGCATATATGTTTGAGGTGGGTTGACCCTGACTGGAGGCCACGTGGCACCCAAAGTCACTTCACATTCCCCCTCCTCAACTGCATGGGGAAGAGAAGACATAAAAAAAAAGCTTTGTGGGTCAAGATAAGTACAGGGAGAAAGTATTCACCAGTTGCCATCACAGTCAAAAGAGACTGGAGAATAGGAGGCTGAAGGAAGACTATCACTCTTGGCAAGTACCTGAAAGGAAGTTGTAGCCAGACAGGATTTGTCTTTTACCCCACATAACAAGGAATAGGACAAGAGGAAACAGCTTCAAGCTGTGCCAGGGGATTTTTCAATATTAAGAAAAAATTCTTCACTGAAAATACTGTCAAGTATAGGAGGGGGCAGAGAAGTGATTGATTAACCATCCCTGAAGGTATTTACAGGATGTGTAGATGTGATACTTAGGGACATGGTTTAATGGTGCACTTGGTGTGGTGGATATGGTGGTCTTTTCCAATGAGAAAGGTTGTATGATTCTATGAATCAACTCAAATTTTAATTGATCAGAGTTGAGTAATGAGGAAAAAAAAAAAATCTCAAAAACACCTTCCCACATCCCTCCCTTCACCTGGGCTTAACTTCACTCATGATTTTCTCAACCTTCACTCCCTCAGCAGTGCAGGGGACAGAGAATGTGAGTTGTGGTCAGTTCATCACATGTTGTCTCTATTGCTCCTTCCTCCTGCAGGACGAACTTCTGCAACATGAGTCCTTCCAATGGGTGGCAGTAGCTCTATTAGACATGAGGGAAACTTCTAGCAGCTTGTCACAGAAACCACCCTTGTAGTCCCACTGCTAACCGAAACTTTGCTGTGCAATCCCAGTATAATATTATTAGGCTTTTCCAGAAGAATCAAGGAAATATATCTTCAAAACAAAAGATGGGATCAGTCTGCAAACACTTTCTTCCACAACCATTTGGTCTACATTTCTTTGCCACAACTCTTGCAAATTTTACTCGTTCTGAATACAATAAGCTTTTCCCTTTTTTTTTCTTCACAAAGTTCTGCAGTGTCAGACTTCCATCAGAATATACTTAATCTCAAAATTTTCCTGTGCTTCTTTAAACATCTGATCTTTCCAACAGTGTTTTTACAGAGTCATTACTAATTCAATATAAGAAGGTTCTGTTTTGAGGCTTCTTCATAAAAAATTATACCAATTTTTTAGCCACTGTAATATGTAAACACAGTAATTTATGGTACTGTTTTGTAGCCAGTTACTGTGATAAATGCTATAAAAAGGTTTTGTACACTTAACTGTAGTCACTTTGAATGGTATCTTTTTCCATGTGGTTTGAATCAGTTTTTGCTTGAAGGCTTTGGCTGTATCAGTATAGGTTCTCTGACTCAGAAAAATTACATTTATCCTTCAGCTTTCCATATTGTGGTGATACTGTTGCCACTCTGCTTAATATTTATCTTGAGCATGTCCAGGTAATGTTTCATTGGTCTTCTTTGCAGTCATCTATGTAAATATTTTCTGGCCAGTGAAAATAGGTTTGAGTGATATTTTATCTGATATAGAGATGCCTGGACCAGCATATTTGTGCTCAAAGAAGCACACAGCTGTGCTGCCGATCTCAATAATAAAAAATGTATTCTGTCACTTTATATCAGCAAAATCATTCATAGACACTCATGTGGAAAGCATCGAGATGTTTATTCTGATGACTGCAAGTTTCCTACTTCTGCAGATTACATTGAATTTGTTTTAGAAAATGGACAGAACATAACTTCAGTCAAAATATTTTTTCTCTTTAATACAGAGATGAGCTTTTAACGCAGGACTTGAATTCATCTGTATTATCATCCATATATATTTTGTCAGTTATATTGTCAACCTAACTGAATTCTCCCACAGAATTTTCAGTTATTCATTAGCAATGAAGAGATCTAACTGAGTTTTCATCATCTTGCTTTTCAGCGTTGTGAAGCTGGATGAGGACCTTAATTTCCTTTATGTTGATGTGCAGGCTTAATCACTTTTTCTTGTGATCAAAAGAGTTGATGATATATAGCATAAATCCTAATATGTGCATAGTTATTGGCAAAGAACAGCCTACAGTACCGCAATTATATAAATTGTGACTTGGAACAAAATCTCTCACATGTGTATGCTGACAAATACAGATTCCTTTATGCCAACTAACAAGCTATAACATACTAACCTCTCTGTCACTGAAAGTCCTAAGCAGTTCACATTAAACAAGGACCCTCACACACTGCAAAGGAAAAGATATATATTTGAAAATGTGTCTAAATAATGAAATTTCTCATGAAGCCTTCAGAAAATTCTGACAGCTGGTAGGACTGAAGGTTTTGGATTAAATATGTAGCCTTTTTGTTAAATTTCCCTGGTTGTACAAATTTTGTCAGCTTGATCAATGCCCAGTTTAGCCCAGTAGGCAGCAAAGCACCACCTGGCCACTTGCTCATTCCCCACCAGCAGATGGTGGAGAGAAACAAAAGGGTAAAAGTGAGAAAACTTGTGGGTTTAGATGAAGACAGTTTAATAGGTGAGGCAAAAACTGCACAAGCTAGCAAAGCAAAACAGGAATTTGTTCACTACTTCCATCAACAGGCTCTATCATGCGTAACATCTACTTGGGAAGACAAATGCCATAACTGTGAATGTTCCCCCCTTTTTCNACTTAGGGACATGGTTTAATGGTGCACTTGGTGTGGTGGATATGGTGGTCTTTTCCAATGAGAAAGGTTGTATGATTCTATGAATCAACTCAAATTTTAATTGATCAGAGTTGAGTAATGAGGAAAAAAAAAAAATCTCAAAAACACCTTCCCACATCCCTCCCTTCACCTGGGCTTAACTTCACTCATGATTTTCTCAACCTTCACTCCCTCAGCAGTGCAGGGGACAGAGAATGTGAGTTGTGGTCAGTTCATCACATGTTGTCTCTATTGCTCCTTCCTCCTGCAGGACGAACTTCTGCAACATGAGTCCTTCCAATGGGTGGCAGTAGCTCTATTAGACATGAGGGAAACTTCTAGCAGCTTGTCACAGAAACCACCCTTGTAGTCCCACTGCTAACCGAAACTTTGCTGTGCAATCCCAGTATAATATTATTAGGCTTTTCCAGAAGAATCAAGGAAATATATCTTCAAAACAAAAGATGGGATCAGTCTGCAAACACTTTCTTCCACAACCATTTGGTCTACATTTCTTTGCCACAACTCTTGCAAATTTTACTCGTTCTGAATACAATAAGCTTTTCCCTTTTTTTTTCTTCACAAAGTTCTGCAGTGTCAGACTTCCATCAGAATATACTTAATCTCAAAATTTTCCTGTGCTTCTTTAAACATCTGATCTTTCCAACAGTGTTTTTACAGAGTCATTACTAATTCAATATAAGAAGGTTCTGTTTTGAGGCTTCTTCATAAAAAATTATACCAATTTTTTAGCCACTGTAATATGTAAACACAGTAATTTATGGTACTGTTTTGTAGCCAGTTACTGTGATAAATGCTATAAAAAGGTTTTGTACACTTAACTGTAGTCACTTTGAATGGTATCTTTTTCCATGTGGTTTGAATCAGTTTTTGCTTGAAGGCTTTGGCTGTATCAGTATAGGTTTTCTGACTCAGAAAAATTACATTTATCCTTCAGCTTTCCATATTGTGGTGATACTGTTGCCACTCTGCTTAATATTTATCTTGAGCATGTCCAGGTAATGTTTCATTGGTCTTCTTTGCAGTCATCTATGTAAATATTTTCTGGCCAGTGAAAATAGGTTTGAGTGATATTTTATCTGATATAGAGATGCCTGGACCAGCATATTTGTGCTCAAAGAAGCACACAGCTGTGCTGCCGATCTCAATAATAAAAAATGTATTCTGTCACTTTATATCAGCAAAATCATTCATAGACACTCATGTGGAAAGCATCGAGATGTTTATTCTGATGACTGCAAGTTTCCTACTTCTGCAGATTACATTGAATTTGTTTTAGAAAATGGACAGAACATAACTTCAGTCAAAATATTTTTTCTCTTTAATACAGAGATGAGCTTTTAACGCAGGACTTGAATTCATCTGTATTATCATCCATATATATTTTGTCAGTTATATTGTCAACCTAACTGAATTCTCCCACAGAATTTTCAGTTATTCATTAGCAATGAAGAGATCTAACTGAGTTTTCATCATCTTGCTTTTCAGCGTTGTGAAGCTGGATGAGGACCTTAATTTCCTTTATGTTGATGTGCAGGCTTAATCACTTTTTCTTGTGATCAAAAGAGTTGATGATATATAGCATAAATCCTAATATGTGCATAGTTATTGGCAAAGAACAGCCTACAGTACCGCAATTATATAAATTGTGACTTGGAACAAAATCTCTCACATGTGTATGCTGACAAATACAGATTCCTTTATGCCAACTAACAAGCTATAACATACTAACCTCTCTGTCACTGAAAGTCCTAAGCAGTTCACATTAAACAAGGACCCTCACACACTGCAAAGGAAAAGATATATATTTGAAAATGTGTCTAAATAATGAAATTTCTCATGAAGCCTTCAGAAAATTCTGACAGCTGGTAGGACTGAAGGTTTTGGATTAAATATGTAGCCTTTTTGTTAAATTTCCCTGGTTGTACAAATTTTGTCAGCTTGATCAATGCCCAGTTTAGCCCAGTAGGCAGCAAAGCACCACCTGGCCACTTGCTCATTCCCCACCAGCAGATGGTGGAGAGAAACAAAAGGGTAAAAGTGAGAAAACTTGTGGGTTTAGATGAAGACAGTTTAATAGGTGAGGCAAAAACTGCACAAGCTAGCAAAGCAAAACAGGAATTTGTTCACTACTTCCATCAACAGGCTCTATCATGCGTAACATCTACTTGGGAAGACAAATGCCATAACTGTGAATGTTCCCCCCTTTTTCTCCTTAACCCAGCTTTTTGTTGCTGAACATGATGTTACAAGTTATGGAATTTCCATATGGAATATGGCCAGCTTATTCCTACTTCTTGTGCACCACCAGCTTACTTGCTGGTGGAGTGGTCTGAGAAGCTGAAAACTTGACTGTAATCCATGCTCAGCAATAACTAAACTATCCCTGTGCTATCAATGCTATTCTCATCATGAATCCAAACCACAGCACCATGCCAACTAATATAAAGAAAATTAACTCTATCCCGCCCAAAACCATTATAATCAGAAACTGAAGAGATTTACCAGTTTATCAGCATCAGCACTGTCAACCATAATTCTCCTTACAATATTTTTATTACTGACAGAATCAATATGGTTATTATCATGCCTGAGCAGTCATGTTGTTTTTCTCTGTAGAGACGAAAATTTGTTTTTCATGTGAAAAAATCTTCTTTACCTGAAGTTTGTCAAGAACTTAGTCTTTCTGACTCCCTTGTGTCTGCTATATTTCTGTATTTTGTTTGGAAAACCGTAAGTTTGTGTTGAATGGCTCTATTGCAGCTCTTGCAATAGAGCTATTGCAGTAGTTTTAAGCATATCACAAAGGTGATACTACTCCTCTCTGCTTCTTGATGGGTAGCTTAAGTTTCATTTAGGATTTTGTCAGAAATTATAGATGAATTATTTAATGGTGTTGAATTGTTCACTTTGCACCACTGATTCAGGATTTCTCTTCCATCAGTAGACAGAATTTGATCATCTCGGTTGAAATGGTGTGCAATAGCACCATCATAGGGGCATATCTAATGTAAAGATACTATAGAGGTGTTTGATGTGATACCATTTTACATTTTGTTGATATTTTTACTTGGATTTTTTAAACTTTCATTTATGATAAGCAGCTTTCCTGCTTGCCAGTTTTTACATTTTATTCAGGCTTTGATCCATATTTATACTTAAACAGTGTTCCAATTATGTTATATAAAATAATAAAAAAAAACCCAAATGACATCTCACATTTTCCTTTAACAAAAAAAAAAGACTCTCCTTTGAGGTAGTGTATGCTGCCTGACATGCATCTGGACTGACTAAATTTTTAAAAATAGAACATTAAATAAATCCCATTATCCTCCACTCTATTCATCCCTCTTCTCCATTTCATGATCAGCTATACCCGTAACATTTATGAGAAAAAAAAAAATTCTTTTGTTAGATTACCACAAGATAACTGCCATATAATTCCTAGTCAGTGTCCCTCTTTTCTTCTTTTCTTTAGTACTTTCCATTGCAAAGGCATTTTTAAACAGGAGATGCTGGTCTTTCATGAGCTGAAAGGCACTCAGGTTTTGTAAAGTATCATGCTAAATGAGAGTTTAAAAATGAATCTGTTTGGGACAACAAAATAAAAAGAATATATTATAGATAATCATTTATCCCATTTATTTATTAGATTATAGTAACCTCAGCTCTGAAAGCACTAAATGGTCCTTCAAGCAGTATGTAGCACTCCATGCTGACCCTGCCCATGGAAAGGATTACTTAATTTTGGTCATTAAAAATATTACATATGCTTAGAAAACAAATCTTGACATTTTTCCTTGCACATGAAAATTGCTATCACATTATCCCTGAGCCTTTTTTTTTTTTCACAGAATGTCAGGAGTTGGAAGGGACCTCAAAAGATCATCTAGTCCAACCCCCTTGACCGAGCAGGATAACCTAGATTAAATCACACATGAACACATCCAACCTGGTCTTTAATGTCTCCAGAGATGGAGACTCCACAATCTCTCTGGGCAGCCTGTTCCAGTCCCCCGTCACACCCACAGAGAAAAGGTTTTTCCTTACGTTCATATGGAACTTCCTATGTTCCAGTTTGGAACAATTTCCCCTTGTTCTATCACTGGCCAATGCTGAGAAGAGCCTGGATCCATCCTCCTGACACTCACCCTTTACATATTTATAAACATTAATGAGATCACCCCTCAGTCTCCTCTTCTCCAAGCTGAAGAGACCCAGCTCCCTCAGCCTTTCCTCATAAGGAAGATGTTCCACTCCCTTCATCTTCTTAGTTACCCTGCGCTGAATACTCTCAAGAAGTTCTATGTCCTTCCTGAACTGAGGGGCCCAGAACTGGACACAATACTAGAGGTTTGGTCTCATCAGAGCAGAGTAGAGGGGGAGGAGGACCTCTCTTGATCTACTAGCCACCCCCCCTGTAATACACCCTAGGATGCCATTGGTCTTCCTGGCAACGAGGGCACATTGCTGGCTCATGGTCATCCTGCTGTCTACCAGGACCCCCAGGTCCCTCTCACCTACACTGCTCTCCAACAGGCCAGTCCCCAACCTATACTGGTACCTGGGATTGTTTCTCCCCATATGCAATACCCTACACTTGCCCTTGTTCAATCTCATTCAACTTCTCCCTGCCCAGCTTTCTAACCTGTCTAAATCCTTTTGAATGGCAGCACAACCTTCTGGTGTGTCAGTCACCCCTCCCAGCTTTGTGTCATAATTTGTCATAAGTTGAAACCACATTCATTCAAATGGGCTTTATAAATCACATTCTTTAAACATATTGTCTTTAATATTTGGTATTACATGTTATCTTTACTGTCTTCCAGGTCTTTGCAAATAGCTTGACATTTTGCATTTGATCTTTTAAAAAGCTAAACAGCATTAAGGATGACTTCCATTAATTTCTTCTTCTCTGCTCTTCTGAAGTAACTGTATCTGAACCATTTAATGTGTTATAAATGGCGTTTGAATTTCAATTGTCAAGCATCTTGTGACATATAGTACCCTATAGGTTGATCATCTGGCAACCAGACTCCATCATATGTAAGCAATTCTTACATCTGCAAATTCACTGTCTCACAGTGATATAAATAAGAAATTGCAATGCCCAGCCCATATGTAAGCATAACATTTTTGCTTAGCTTGTTGAAGTACTATATTAATAATTGACCACCTGAAACTCAGTAGGATACCATTTTTATTTTCTTCCTTAAAACTATGTTTACTGAAGTCCTTACTTTAAATAGCAACTCAGAGGTTTGTCATTTCATGATGTCAACTTCATAACAATGCAAAGACATAGTTTTACATCCTCCTATGTTCTCTCACCATAGTGAGGGGGAAGTGAGGAAACAGCTGTGTGATTGTTTTAGCTGCCTGCCAGGTTAAACCACAGCTCTCCTGAGAATTTTATGGTCAGCAGTCACATATTATTATTTTTCTTCACCCAGTTTCCCCACACTGGCAGATTCAAAGTCTTCCAGTTGAGATTTACTGACTAAGCATTTCTGAATTTCAGCTATAAAGTCTGCCTATCACTTCCTCTAGTGTTCTGCTCTGTGGAAGTTAATACTTTCAAGATAAGGACTAGTGCAGTATGGCCTTAAAAATATATTCAAATTACATGATCATAGCAAGAAAAAACTGCACAATCCTGTTCCAATTTTCTTATCTGTTGCTGTTAATTATCTATGAAAGGAATTGGGTTGTTCAGACTGAAGAGGGCTCTTGGATGACCTTATGTGGCCTTTCCATACTTCAAAAGTGCTTAGAAGAAAGATGGAAACAGAATTTTTAGTAAGATCTGTAGCAATAGGACAAGGAATGATGGCTTTGAATTAAAAGAGGGTAGATTCAGAATAGACATAAGGAAGAAATTTTTATGGAAGTGGTGAAAATCTCAGACAGGTTGCCTAGAGATGTGGTTGATGGCCCCTCAGTGAAAACATTCAAGGTGAGTTTGAATGTTTTGAATGTTTTCAACAACCTGATAGAGCTGAAGATGTCTTTGCTCACTGAGTGGGGCTTGGACCAAACAACCTTTACAGGCCCTTAAATCCAAACTGCTACAATTCTATGATCCATATAATAAACTATGCCTCAAGGAATAAGGTAAATGAGAAAACGTTTCACACATTACAGAAAACACTTTTTTTTTTATTTATACAGAAAATATTTCCATTTGTACAAGGAAATTTTTCAAAAAACATTACTGATTCACATTTTTATTGTGGTACTCTAAAAGCATGGAAGTCTTTTATAAATACTGTTATTTAGCCAGTTATTGCACACATGAGTATTCTTATCTAATTGTAGACTCTGAACGTATTTCATGGAATTGCATCCTACTTTTCTGAAGTATTTTGAAATCCACATTCCATAGTAAAAATCTGCCCCCAACACATTTTAATAATTTGTGATTATAGACTCTCTTTAGTATCATTTTTTTTTTGAGTGAACATCATGATTTTATGGATTAATTTCATTGATCACGTACAAAAGAAATTGAAAACCCAAAGTCAAACAGCAGTCAGTTTTCTGTAAATGAATACACATTTAGAACTGCAAGAAATATGTTTTGAATCAACTGAATTGCAGCTGCAAGATAGCCATGGCTTTATTGGGTAAAAGGAACATATGGCTTAATATTATATTAAGTTTTATGCAAAAAAAAATATAGCTAATCCACATCAATTTCTGCCTTTTAGTTTTAAATGCATTTTTGTACTTTGTGATTGCATTATTTACAAAACATTTAAATTGTTTTAATTATATCCACTTAGTAATCATTAATTCTTTTTAAAACAATGAAGTTCCTCAGCACAGTGATCTCCTATGTCCACCAATAATATTAGATCATTGTAACTGTGTTTCTATATAAACATATACTCTGAATATTTGTATTTTAAACTCAAGACAAAATTTTGTAAACCAAACACAAAAGCATTCTGCAGTAAGTTTTTGTGAAAATAAAAGCTTCTGTACAGTAAGTAGGTATAGCTCAATGTCATTAAAATTAGCAGTGACTGCCCATAACTTTTACTTCTCATCATTTGGAGTGAATTCTTTCCAACTGATAATGCAAGAATTTGTGCATAACTTGTGAAATTCTGGGGCAACTTAGAGGTTCCTAATTTTTTAATCTTCTCTGAACATGGGTATAGTATCATTAGAGTATCAAAAAATAGATAAGCTGATGTCCTTAGTGTATCCTATTTCAATTACAAGTGAATAAATGCTTATTACATCTGCTATCCCAGTTTCACTGCTGAAGACAGAAAGTGAGCACATCAAACTGGGATAGCTTGAGCCTAAATATGGCATCTTCCTATTAGAAGAAATACAGAATAAAGAAATCATGATGCCTATAGAGTGTGGGTGCCTTGATGATTGAGTGTTAGTAGTTTAGAGGGTATGTTACCACAACTTCGAACCTAGAACTTAGTTGCAAAAGTCCTTCCACCAACATTGAAGCTTTCATGAGCTGTCTGCTTCCTCTCCATATCCAGGAACAGCATTCCATGTTTAGATCACTCCTCTTGAGTTGCCCTTGAACAAGATGGTCACTGTACCTTGAGGTGCAATTCCATTACTGTATGCTGATACAGAATGTAGGCATACACTCATCATTTGATTTGTCCAAAAGAAATCTATTTCACTGCAGGAATAAAGAGCTTAATAAGTGTTCAGTACAAAAACCCTACAGTTTCACAGTTTCTTACTGTTATTATTGGCCTTAAAAACCATCAGCTACTCTCTAATCAATTAATTTTGTAGAAGATCACTTAGCAGGCACCATGTTATCAACACTTGACAACTAAAGAATGCTTTGTTTATATCAGTAGGTTTTTTGTTGCTATTGCTTTATAAAAAGAAAATATAATCAGAGCTGTTCCTGAACCACTTTTATCCAAAATGCAGAAAACCTTAGCATACTCTGTTAAAACTGTTGTGCAATACAGAAGCTTCTGTGAATGCTTATTAACAAAAGAAATACATGAAATTCAACATTGTTGAAAAATGTATATTTTTGTAACTACAGAGTAGTTAGAAATGTAAAGCAAATTGTATACCTTCGCAGTTGAGATTGAATAATTCTAAACATTTTCCTTTTTTACAACGGTCAACCTTGCAGTTGGTGAACTTTGTAAGTTTTATTCTGACAATAAGTTAAGTGGATTGAATATCAAGTCTGAAAAAAGAATTCTGTACATGTTTAGTTGATTTAACATATATTGTACACATGCAATTAAATTCAATACAGTTCAATTCTTTTTTTTTGGACTTTGTTAATGGGAAAAAATACTGCTACTAATTTATTTACATTTGAATATTTCTTATTGTTTTGATGAGGTCACTCTAGAGAATTATTTCTTTAGTTTTCTGCTGGCATCTGTTATTTTTTTCTTACTTGAGCCTTTAGTGTTACCCGGTCAACTTCTGGTAGTTGTTTGAATGTAAAGCCAGCGTGGTGTACACGAGCAGTAATTCAAAATTTCTTTTGACACCAAGCATGACTACAGGAGCATATCAATCTATAGTTAGGAGAACTGCATTGCTTCTTCATCTCCTTTTGTTACTATGACTTATTTCTTCCCTCTGGCTTTTCAGCTTTCTCCCAAGTTAATGGGTTCTCAACTTGGAGATACCTGATATCTTGTCTTGTCATTAATCACTCTGAAGTTAACAGATAGTATACCTTTCAGCACTATCTTGACTTTAACTTTGTCCATATAGTTAATGAATCAAGGTCATGAAAATATAGCATAATGCCATTTGAAATCAAAGCCGGTTTTCTTTTTATATCAGGCATTCTTTCATTTTAAGAACATCTTTTTACATTGTTTCAAAAGAACAGAAGCCTGATCAAAGTTTATATGTTTAAAAAAATGTAATTGTACATACAATTGCAGAGACTAGAATTTCCTGTAAGTAAATTTGAATGAAAGGAATTAATTTTATTATATCTAGAAAAGTAAGGTGTTAAAGAAATATTGTATAATGAAAGAATGTAATACATTCACGTCTTTTACCATGCCATTTTAATTTATAATCCTTATGTTTTGTCAATTATGATATGGACAAATTATTGGACCATACATTCATCATTGTGAATTTCATTTACGTACAGTAGTTCACGTCAGGAGCTCCAAATGAAGAAGTTCGCAATGTCTGCAAATGACTTCTAATCAATGGTTGATTTGGAATACATTCTCAACTTTCGTGGTCTTGCTTGTAAAATAGGCAGCAAGTTCAATGCAGGGCAAAGAATGATTGTTGATTGATTATTTATTTTACCTTTGAGACTAATTATTCAAATTCTGAACAATCCATTAACACAAGAAATCTTATCTCTTAAGGGAAAGGGAGTTGGACCCTGTAGTTTGATGTTTTTCAGAGTTCAGTTCTTTAATTTTGACTCACAATGATTCGTAAATATTATGGGCCAGTGTTCCAAGAATGTAAATCCCTTGAAAACCTTCCAGCACACTGACTATAGTCATAAAAAACTATAGCACTTACATGAATTGAATCTAGACCCCAATAACCAATAACCCCAATCTAGACCCCAATAACCAAACCATGTGAAGAGTATTCACATTAGAATAAATGTTTCAAAATTTTATCTACCTAGTCAAAACCAGCAACAAATTCACAATATATTAAATATAGTAAGTATAAGCCTCTGATCACAATTATATGCTTCCAAATGCATAAATAGATTGTAACATACCGTATGCATCATTCTCACACTGCATCAATAAGTCTAGCTCTTTTATAGTTTGGTTAAAAGACTCTTTTAAAAGCAGCCTTTAAATAAAAATGCACAAACATATCTCTTACAGGCATAAGAGATTTAAAGATTAGAATTTTCTTTAAAAAAACATCTTCCATATGCTAATTAATAGTAATGATAGTGAACATATATCATCTCTGTTGTGACTCAAGATCAGCAGTGCCTTCAAAATTTGCGTAAGAATATTCAAAGGATTTAATGATACTATGCAGTAAGACATTACAATCACAGGCCAGGCAGAAGAGAGGGCTATAAACAAGTCAGAATCACAGACACCAATAACATAATTTTAAAATAACACAAATGAGCAGTATGGAATAGTGGCACCCATCCATCAGAGCACTTAAAACATGCAGGTAACGGAAAGAATCACTGTTGTTTCAGTTGACATGTTCTGTCCTTTTCAAAAATAGAAAAGACTAAAGAAGATTGCTTCCTCCTTAGTGAATATCTGAGCAGACCTAGGGGACAAGCCTCCACACAGCAGAGTAGTAAACAGGAGAAAACAGCAGTGAGAAAAAGAGATTGTAGCTTATGCAGAAGACTACTGGAGGGGAGTAAGGGTTGGACAGACAGAAGTCAGTTGTGTTGGAAAGCCAGTAGGGTGACTGTGCAGTTTGTCAAAAATCCAAGCCCAGAAAGAACTACCCTGCAGGAGGAAAAAGCTATGTGTGGTGGTTGTATCATTTTGAGTTTCTTTTCTTTGTAAGAAAAAAACAGTTACAGCTAGTACTCTAGAAAAATCTGGGCTTATTTAGGAACCCACTGTAAAGCAGATGTCCACTTTAAACTGGTGGTTGACTTAGTGACCTGTTCCAACATATTTATATCTACTGAATAAAAAGAACTTAAATTCATGCCTGTGTATTTTGAAAAAAATATTATTCTGTTGTTAAATCAACTCTAAAGACTACTCTCAAACATCCTAACTCATTAATATCTCCTTCAGCTTATCTCATGACTTAATGCATCTATATGACTTTCTATTTCTTTGAGTAAATCTAAAGGAAAGAAGATATAAACCAAGTCACAGTCAGCTACACCAAAATCAAAACAAATTTTGTAGAAAAAAAAAAAAAACACAACGAAGCAAATCAACAAGACTGTCAACTACAGTATTTTAAAAATTCGATTTACTTCAGGAGGTAATTGTTTGATTTGTTCTTAAGGTCAAATTCCCCCCAAAAGCTATTGATTCATTCTAATATTATTTCAAAATTTAAAAAAAAATAAATTGGTTTTGAACAACTTGGGGAAACTTGAGCTATACATCTTCTACTAGAAGCAATACTTAGTGGAAAGGTGAAAAAGGAATAAGACTAATAATCTTTTGATCACATTCCAACACAATTCTACGTAGTTCTCCTAGTTATTAATCTAGATTAACCCTGCTGGGCATCCAAGCACCACATAAGCCCTCATTCACCTCCCTAGTTGGATGGGAAAGAAAACTGGAAGAGTAAAAATGGAAAAACTCATGGGTCAAGATAAAGATGATGTAATAGTTAAAGCTTCATCTGGCAGCCCAAAAAAGGAAGTGGACTATGATTAGAAAATATAACTAAAAAACTTAAAATACCCCCATACACACACAAAATCCCACCCTAGACTGGAAAGAGAGGAGCAAGAAATCTCTTCCATGAATATCATATTTTTCATCAAGACGTCAAGACATCAAGATGTCAAGACATCAAGACTAATAGATAAGGCTTGAATATCTACCTCTTTCTTACTGAGAAAGAAATAAATTGTACATTGTGCTTCCCAGAGACATTGGACGGGTAAACATAACACTAGAGAAAAGAAGCATTATGAAATTTTATTCTGTGGGTATTTAAGGACATTTAAGTTTTTCAGTATTTAGAAAGCATGAACTATTAGACAGTAAAAATATTCATTTAAGTTATTGGAACATATGGCATGTTTCCTTTTGCCCATAATATTTCGTGGCTAATATGTAGCTCTCAATTTCTACCAAATTCATAACACAGTGTAATATTTTTTTCTCCAGGACCTTTGTGTCCCCTCTGCCATTTTGTCACTTCCTCTAGTTCTTGAACTAGTTAAATCCATCCTACTTTTCCTATTTGATATCATGCCAGCTCAGCCTCAGCCTAAACACCAGTAGAAGTGTAACACTGAATTTTTAAACAGTGAGTGGGACAAGTCATAACTCTGAACCTTTCTTGCTTTACAGTTCCATATTCAAGAGAAAGTGGCATTGGAGATGTGGTTTATCCAATATCAGAAATAGTAGCATTAGTGTTTAGCACTTAACTAACAAGTCATTTGGTTAATGTTTACAGTTTGTATTTGGTTCCTGAGAATTCATGCATTGAAAATAACATAGCAATGAACTGTCCTGGCTGATAACACTGTATCTTGAAAGTGTTAGAGAGCTTTCATTCTTTAATTAATTAATTAAGATTGCATTTGGTTTTGTTCACTCTGAAATTCAAGTAGTTTTAAAATCAAATAGACAGCTATAAGCAAAGTATTTCTGAACATATATCCACTTCTTAGCTCTATCAGCATTTCTGGTTTGTCTTCTATATTCTGAATTTAATTTTGATTTGTTAAAAGGTTTTTCCAACCCTTCAAATCAAGAACGGGGAATTTAGTCCACTTTGTTAGTAAGCCACTCAAAACCTTTTTGTTCTAGCTAACTTGTGTGGCGTGTATGTGTATTTTAATACTAGTCTACAATACGGAAGTCTGCTACCTTTTTCTTATGGAGTGGTAAAAATAGTTAACAACTCTGACACAAACCTGACCCAGCCAGAGGTTTGAATTGGACCTACCTGAGCTTTCTCTAATATGACAGGCCTTTGAATTGCTAAAGCTATGTTTTCCAAAAGTGTAATGAGAACAATGAACTCTTAAAGACAGACATTATAACAACAATGACAAAAAAAAAATTAAAATAAAAAGGCCTGTGTTGTGTCTTTTAATCTAATTTTGCTATCAGTTCCCTAATTCTTTTGTCAATCCAGTTCTTGGTTAGAAGCAATTTCTGCACTTAATTTCCTGGGACCTTAGGGAAAATGTCTCTGAACCCTTCACCATGGTGCTTTAGCTCCCTCTCTGTTTTCTTTACCTCTTACAAACCCTTCACTTTTTGCTTATATCTCTGCCTGGATTTCTGAAGCTTCAGTTGTACTCAGGAGTGATTTCACTGCTTCCCTCTAGCAGCTCTCTTCAAATCCATAGTGCAACAGAAAGGAAAAATTAAAGCAGACAGCGTTCATTTATGCTGTTCACTCACATATTTTAAAAAAAATAAATTTACAGATACACACTTACACTGTCACTTTATATGTAGCAAATAAATGACGTAAAAGTGCTTAACTTTTGCATTTGGAACTGTCCACCAGACTTATAAACTTCCTTTAAGCACTAAAGTTTCTCACATAATGACATGCCAACAGAAGTTTTTGCTCTGGGAAATATTTCCAGACACAAAGTCACAGGATTGATAACACTGCTATACAATACACTAATCTTTCTCCCCAGGCTAGTAATTAATTACCACTGAGGAAGAAAAGACGCTAGAATTTATAGAAGAGGTTTTTTCTTCAGAGTAAGTATAGGAAGACTGACATGTTTAAAATTTCATAATACTGTTTTTAATACAAGATGTTAACTAAAGTCATATAAAGTAAGATTGATTTTTCTAGAAACAACAAATTAATTTATTATTCACTGTTATGGCTTTTGATACAAGTTCTGAAACATTACCATTCCCAAATGACATGTTTAAGACCCTCAGGATTTCTTACAGTTTTACGTCTGAAATTTAAACATGTTTTCTCACTTCTACTCTTCCAATTCTTTTCCACCCAACTTCCTGGGTGGGGAGTTGGGTGGGGAGTTAGGGAGTCATTGTGGTGGTTTGTTGGCAGCTGGGTTTAAATCACAGCACCAGGATAATGAGAGGATAGAGTCAGGCTTGCCACATCTGCGTGATAGGAAAATGAGAGACAAGAGGCATAAGTTGAAACAAGAGATGGTCAAAACATTATGAAAATCTTTTTCATTGTGTGGGCAGTCAAGGACTGTAACAGGTTGCCCAGAGGTTGTATACTCTGCATCTTTGGTGTTTCATTAGACTAGAATAGACAAAGCCCTGGCTAACCTGATTTTACCTCAGAATTTATCTTTGGATAAACTGGTTGGACTACAGACTTCCTAATGTCCCTGCCCTTACACACTATGATAACAGAGGTAAAATAATCTTAATTCTGAATAACAATACTTAGAACCATTCTAAGTTTCAAGTTAGAAATAACCCCAGAAATAAAGTACATGTCCATTCCATGTCATCAAGAGCAATCTGCATAAGGCGAGAGTAATTTTACAGTGACATTTTGATTTGTCTTTATTTTCCATGGTATTCATTAGCACAGAGAAAGTGAGAGAGAGTGGGACAAGACCCTCATCTTTATCTGTGAAACTGATAAGAATCTTGATCATATTATCTCATTTCAGAGTCAGTATAGCTCCCTAACATGTAGACAACAGAATCACATTCACTCCCATCTTATCCCTATTCTCTTCTGCTCAGGAATTATGTGAATAGGGAATCTATGCTTTTTCCTAATAGACTTCTAAAAGTAAACACTTTGAACACTTGCAGATTTAGGTACTTTTAATAATTACTGGTACTGATTACACACAGTGGGGATTTCATATTTTCATACAAAGAAATTATGTCTGTTCACATTTTAGGGGCTTTATAGAGAAAACAGCACATGCATTGAAGTGGAACATGGTCCTGAAAGCAGACAAAAGCTTCATGTCCCTGTGTTGCTGGCCCTGTTATGCATCCACACCATTCTGAAAGCAATTCAAACATTGTTATTCTATCAAAGATCTACTATTTGTATTACAATACTTTCCAGAAAGCAGCCTTTACTTGATTTGTCTTACCACACTAAGGAGTAGCTCAGCTTCAAATTTCTCTCTTTCTGTACTTCAGAATGCCTTCAGATCCATTCCCTTAACTCACTGTTATCTTAGATCAAGTCTTCCATTCCTTGATTCGAATCAATGAAAAGCAAGCTAGTAAGACTAACATCCACATGCAAGAGAAGAGCTTTTAAAAATATTTAATAAGCATGTTTGATTGAAGGAAGTCTCTGTGCCTGGCGATCAGTTCAAGATGGTACAAGTACACTGTTAATTATATTTCTTTCATAATTCATTAACATACAAAAGTCCATAGGCCTTTCAGACTGTAACATTATCATATTTGAGAGCAGTGGTTGGGGAATGTCTGGGAATCACAATGTGTCTTGAAAGTAGTTGACTGTTTATTGACATCAGACCATGTGGCAGCAGCAGACTATACCTGTGAATGATATTCAAGCACTAAAAAACATGAAAAATGTGTGCAGGTTTTGGTTTGGGAAATTTTTTTTTTTTTTTTTGCTTAGAAGATGACTATACACATTTCAAATTTAGTATGATTCATTTGCTTATTTTAAGGAATTAGCCAATGAAGCTAGTTTTACAAATTACATCACTAGCTCTAGGAGTGAGACCAGTGCATAGCATCAATACTGCTACAAACATCTCAGCAAAACCAAGTCTCTCATCTTCTAAAGGGAAATCTATTTTGCATATCCATGATATACAGATTATTAAATAGAAAAAAAGCCAAATTTATCTTGCAAGGATATAATGACAACCTGTGAATTATGACAAAGAAGTCAGTACTTCAAAAGCTTTTCAAAGCTTTCAGAAAGCTTTGAGAATTCCTTTGTTCATTTTCCTGATACATTTACATTCTTTTAAGCATTACCTACCTTTTGCAGCAAGCTGCAAAGGTAATGCTTCTGGTAATAAATCTGTGGTAAAACTGTTCTCTGAATTGCTTCAATCCATTAATTTGGCAAAATTTCAGATATTCTGCATTGACTGGCTGCATGTTGGAGAGCAGTGTACATGAGAGGGACTTGGGGATCCTGGTGGACAGCAAGATGACCATTAGCCAGCAATGTGATCTCATGGCCAGGAGTGCAAATGGCATCCTAGGGTATAATAGAAAGGGGGTGGCCAGCAGGTCAAGAGAGGTCCTCCTCCCCCTCTACTCTGCCCTGGTGAAACCACATTTGGAATATTGTGTCCAGTTCTGGGCCTCTCAGTTCAGGAAGGACATACAACTCCTTGAGAGAGTCCAGCACAGGACAACCAAGATGTGTTGAACACCTTCCTTATGAGGAAAAGCTGAGGCTGGTCTTTAACTCGGAAGAGACTGAGGGATGACCGCATTGTTGTCTATAATTATGGGGTGAGTGTCAGGAGGATGGATCCAGGCTCTTCTCAGTGATGGACAGTGATAGGACAAGGGGCAATGGGTCCAAGCTGGAACATAGGAAGTTCCATGTGAATGTAAGAAAAAACCTTTTCACCGTGAGGGTGATGGATCACTGGAACGGGCTGCCCAGAGAGGTTGTGGAGTCTCCTTCTCTGGAGACGTTCAAGACCAATCTGGACACATTCCTGTGTGATTTAATCTAGGTGATCCTGCTTGGGCAGAAGGGTTGGACGAGATGATCTTTTGAGGTCCCTTCCAACAACTAACATTCTGTGATTGTGTGATTCTGCAATTATTCCATCTGGCTAAAATATCCTTTTTGGATGGAATAAACCATCTATAAGAGGTGTTCAGTTTAAACCGTTGGTTCTAACAGGGGTTAAACTAACATCTAGTTTATATATAGCTCAAGTTAGATTGTATGAATTTGAATTTTATACATTAGAGTACAGACCTTCCAAATCATCAGAGAAAATGCAGTCTTCTGATGCTGTGTACTTCTCACTTATCATAGAATCATAGAATCATAGAATCATAGAATTTTAAGGCTGGAAATGACCCCTAAGATCATCTGGTCCAACCATTAACCCACCGCCACCAAGTCTACTCTTAGACCATATCCTCAAGCACTGCATCTACCCGTCTTTTAAACACCTCA